>JAQPPZ010015663.1:0-477207 GCA_028583015.1 Wollemia nobilis
GACCGACATCGTAATCCCAAACCCTTGATGGGCAGTTGTTGAGGCTAAGTAAGATTCAAACTCAAATATATATTAAATAAATTAAAACGTTACTTTCATCACCATCTTGTCGAATATACGCGGCTTTATGCCTTTTTACCATGAACATTGGCATCCCTTCATTAGTGATTTCTAAATCCTAATAATTATGGTTCTTCAATAATATGTCTAAGGTTCTTGGATATAAATAACCTCCTTTCTAGAAATTATGGTCCCTTGTCATTGTTCACAATAAAACATATATTTCTTTTAGTTAATGCTTAGCGGATAACTTTAGATTCTATTCGTTATTATTTTAAAATATATATATTTTAAAAATGTTATTGTATTTATATGTTTCCTTTATTAAAATTATCCTAAATTTATATAACTATTATTTGATCAAAAATTTAGCCCTTTAAAATTCTTTTCCATATTTCCATATCCTACCTCAAGGCTATATTTCTCCCATAATATTCCATCCATTTTGGTATTTATTTAAATTTTTAAATTATAATTTGTAAGTGAAGGTTATTAGTAATTAAAAGTAAGATGTTAAAGTAGAACTAAAATCAAGGTGGCAATCCTTCAAGGGAGGTCCCAGGTTCGAATCTCCACCCTACCAAAAATTTGAATTGGCTATCCAAAATCCAATTGATAATGTTGGTGCGAGCAAGGCTGGGCATGACTCCCGAGTGAATTTGACAGTGTATAACCCCCTGATCATGGTCTCTCAGACCAAGGCGGCCCCACAAGGGGTTTTTCGCTTTAAAAAAAATAGAACTAAAACGGGAATTACCTTTACAATTAATTTGAATTTAAGTATTTTTATAAAAAATAATTATATCAACTTTAAAACTATATCAACAAAACAAAGACATAACCCTTATTTTCTTGTTTTCTAAGTCGATGTTATCAAGCTTATAATAATTATATAATTTCTTATATAATTGTATATAATATTTACTTCAAAATATTTTTTCTTTGAGGGCACAAAAAAATAGTCTCCCATTTGTATTAGATAAAAAGCTCCATCCTTTCAAATCTTGTAACTTGGTGGTGGAGAGGAAGCTTTTCTAGAACATTATTCTTCTTCTTCTTTTGGGGAGTTTTTAGTAAGTCGAGTTTCTTTGTCTAGTGCACGAATCAACCTTTTCGAATCTAATTTTTGCTATCTTGATTAGGTTCTAACTATTAACATCTACATATGTCATCATTACAAATAAATAAGATGTTAGTAAGAAGGTTCTAATCTATAATAGTCAAGTTGTTGATTATAAAATAATACAATTGGAATCATATTAATAGTACATAAAATTTTTTAAAAAATAATGAATATTATAATATAATAAAATATTATTATTATATACACTATAAATAATTAAATAATATTAAAAAAAAAATCCCGAGGTACTCCTCAAAATGAGTTTTAGGGCAGGTATTGGTCCAAGCACTTCCCTCAGTTTTCAAAAATATATATTAAAACTTTTTAATTAAAATAAAATATTATAATTATTATAGTTATATTAAAAAAAAATTATTTACATATAATTCAAAAAAATCCACCATATTACGGTTAGTAAAATTTGGCCTAGAAGCCTTGAACATGTGGATGACCTTTCCCTTCTTTGTGTCCTTGTTCATACAATTTGTACATAATATATCAATTGTACCTTTTCCTTCTTTGGGTCCTTGTTCATACAATTTGTACATAAGATATTAATTGTACCTTTAATTTGTACATAATATATTAACTATAAATAGAATAGGAAATGTGAGTAAGATGTTTTTTTAATTGGTTATATGGGATTGAAACAAGCCTCACCCTTATTACATCATGATGGCATTATCATAGCACTTTTACAAACCACATAGTGGCATTGTGACAAACCCTATTGGCTATTATGCATATACTTGAGGTAAGATTTGAACCTAGCTCTCCACTTTGGTGGCCCAAGTTTTTAACCACTTGATTTCATGCCATTTTATTTAAATGTAAAGGTTCACCCATGATATTAGAACCCAGGCTTATGGTGTGATACTCCATAATTTTATCTCCCCATTGATTGCCCCAATCCCTTTGGGTTGTGAGTAAGATGCTTTTTGCTATCAACGTTGTTAACAATGGAAAATCGAAGTATTCATAGGCAACAGATTACTTTTGATTATGAAATAGTAATTTTTTGTGTTTTATGACATCATTAGTTTTTTGTTTCATATGTAATAAGTTGGCCTCTGTTTCTAACCTGTATATATATTGATATCATGTACATATTGTGCTTTTTACAAATCACAATATTTTAAATCATTTATCTTTCTTTTTTCTTCTTTTAGCTAACTTTGAGTTAAAGTGAAGAAATCTTTGAATCAGGTGAAGACTAATAAGCCAGAGGAGAATTATCAAGTTCTATAGTTCATGTGGGTCTTGTTGAAGATCTTGAAAACATTTTTGAACCTCTAAATGAATTGAAAATTGATGATGGTAAGCATGATAACGAAAAAATGCCAAATCAATCTGTGTTTGTTTTAAAGATTCTAACAAATTGACTACATCATATTTTAATATTTTTCTTGTTATTTTACTTTATAATGGTCATGGTTTTACTTGTATGTTAGTAATATGTCGATTGCACATAACATTACTAACATTTTAAGTAGGTGGAAGGCATGACAAATTGTTGTCCTGGTGGTTCGAACATGAAAGTCCTCTACAAAGTATAATATAATATATATAACATAATCATCTAGAAAAAATTGGGGTCTTGAAGACACATAGACTAGAAAGAAAATAGTTTGTGATGACCATTATATGTGACTTATATTGGGTGCCATTTCGATAAAATTACTAAAATATTATATTTGTTGTTAAATGGATTAAATTTTTATTCCAAATATTTTTCATGTTTTCTATCAAATTGTTAGAATTATTCACTATTGAGTTGTCAATGATGTCAAAGGTTGTCTTGGTTGTTAGCAAACGGTGGCGTGCTTGGGTGAATTATTCAAGGTATATGTATTTTCAAGGGTGATTTAATTATAGGTTTGCTTATGAGTTTAGGCGACCAAGTTTGGCATATTTAAATTAAATATTTAAATATTAATGTGATGTGTGTATGGGCCGACCCGCCATAATATTTAAATATAATATTTAAATATTATATTATATTATATGTATTTATTATAAAGTGATGGAAGGAGCCGACCCCTTTATAAGTGAATACAGATTACATATAAATACAAGGCATAAATTCATTTCTAATATGGTTTTTGAAAGAATGTATTCAAGATACAAGAGTAGAGAGTCAAAATATTCGGGAGGATGTCACATTTGAGGAAAATGTAGCAAAAGACAAAACTTATCGAGGTAGATGATATTTTGAGAGCTAACGATAGTTTACAAGTGTAGTAAGTTAGAAGGTGAAGATATAGAAATGATTGGAGAGGACCTGCACAAATAGAGCCTATTTTTTATATTTGAACCCTAAATCTACAATGCAGCATATGCAACGTTGATAATAGATACAATCGGATTTAAGAAATTGTTATAAAGGAGGGAGTCATTACACCTGCTTTGTTAGGGAGCACCAAATCACAAAAAAAATATGTTGGGTAAATAGGAGTAGCCGAGGAGAAATATCCTATCAGAACTCATTTTTGAAGAGGGAAATTTTGTAGTGAATGGAATCCAATAACCATTGGTACGTAGAAGAACTGGAAGTTTATGTCAGAGTTCATAAGGAGATTGCAATGATTAGGGTTTGTGTGGCACTCCAATGACCATGTGGTGGTGACAAGCATAACAAGCACCACAAAAATACTTTGCAAAATAAGGTAGCATAGGTGTTTGTCACAAAAGAAACATCAAGGCCATATGTGTGAAAAGAAGTCAAATACTGAAGTTAAATGTATGCATGGAACAAATATTAGAAAACATGAACGAAGCCAATAGCCGTGAGTATCATATTTTGAGAGAAACCAAAAAGCAAAGTAGAATTGTGAGTGCTTTATTTTGGAATCCAAAGAGCAAAGGATAAAGCCTTGTGGGCCTGGTAACAATACCTAGCTGAAGCATATTGAGCACCAGATAAAAAATCTGAGCACCTAGAAGAAAGCAACAAGAATTGATTTTGAAGTCACCTTAGCATGTTGTTGGAAATATAACACACCAACCAAACTCATCGAAAGAGAACACGACCAAGAACTACAATGAAAGCATTGAGTTAATTGGTAAGTCATAGTCACAAATTCCAATAAGAGCATAGTGCAGTTAAAGTTATCACGAAATCATTTAAGGAGAGCATTATGAGAATATATGCCATGCAACATTAAGAGAGCCATTGGAGCACTACTTTAAAGAGAGAAAAAACAAGGTATTAGCATATCCAATTCAACACGCATGTAAGTTATCTAGTGCGAAACTAGGGCTACCTTTAAATTCTGATAAATGTGATACATGTGGAAGAAATAAACTTAATGAATGTGAAGAACATATTGTTCATTTCAATATTTCAACACCAGTATATATCATCCTCCATATGTTCAGGAGGTTAAACGAATTATGGGTAGAATATGTATGAATTGCTTTCAGTTGAAGAAAGCAAACTCAAAAAAAGGAAAGAATTTAAAGAGTGAAAGCAAGGTACATCAAGGATTATAATGTATTGATGAACAAAGATTAGAGTGCAGATCCAAGAAGAATTAGTGATAGAATTATGTGTAGTATTGTATGCCATTAAAGGCCAAAATTGTAAATAGCCAAAATTGTAAATAGTGCTGGATGCCATTAATAATCAGATTTTGAAGCAAACCTGAGCAAGTTTTATATCAGATGTGTGGAAAAATATTGTGGAGTATTTATCCAAGTTTTGTATATCTTTATTCGAAGTTTGGTGCCTCAAGGATATTGGTGTCTCCCATAGGTTGGTACCTACATTTTTGTACAAGGATATTGGTGTCTCCCATAGGTTGGTGCCTACGCATTGTGTTAAGGGATTGGTGTATCTTGTAGGTTGGTGCCTACGCTTTTGTAAGGGGATTGGTGTCTCCTGTGGGTTGGTGCCTATGAATCTTATTGAAGTGATAAAAGCAATATTTTATTATGGTTTTCTCCCGAAAGGGTGTTTCCACGTAAAATATTTGTCTCTCATGTGTGTGGATTTTTAAGCATTGTTTCATTATTGTATTCATATTATTGCAGTTATTGTTTTGGAAAGAAAATTTTTATCTTATACTATTTACCCCCCCTCAGTATAAGCATGTGTTTCTTCAATATGTCCTTTAACTTGTTTGAAGTGCTATGTTCTTTAACTTGACATCATTTTGATTAAGAGATAAATTATCACTTGACTGGTTGCATTATAACATTTGAATTTCACCAAGATGAAGAATACCATGATTAATTAAATTATCTGCTACCCAATTTTCTTCTCTCTATATATGCCCACATTACCAAGAAATTGCTTGCAATAATAGATGGTGGATATCAACAATAAAATTATTTTTATCCAATCTCAACATCTATTTTTGTTGATAGCACTAAAGATAATTTAAAAATCCCCTCAAATGAAATATATTTCTATCCTTTTTCTATTGCAATTTTAATCCCTATAAGAAGTTTCCTAGCCTATTCATAGTTAATAATTAATGAATCCCCTCAAATAAAATAAATTTCTATCATTTTTCTATTACAATTTTAATCCCTATAAGAATTTTCCTAGCCTATGCATAGTTATTAGTTGAAGTTACAAATGATTATGAGTAAGTGGAGAGAATTTTGTCTTTATTAACTCAAAAAACACTACCCTTTTCTTGGATTTTCTTTAAAAGCACCATTAAAATTAATTTTGACAAACCTAATTTTTGAACATTTTTATTTTACACTAGATCAAAGTAGATCCTTTGTTTTAATGCCATTATAGCAATCGAATCTTCCATGTATGTTCAAATTCTATAACCAAGTTGTTACCACCTTTTTTTTCTGCACTTGAAACTTCCCATGATGAGTAGCATATCTATAAGCATTCTACAATAAAGATAATAACATAATTCCAAACTTGAGAATTGAGATTTATTTATAAAATTATATCATTCCTTTCAAGCTATAAATTCCTACAGATAATGGAAGGCTAATTCTCCACATAATACTTAATGCTTTACCTTTGAAATAATTAATATGACATTTCATAAACTCTTTTAATGTTGATAGAGCTATCTAATATATTTGTATATTTTAAAAAATTAATCCCAAATGGTGTGAGAAAAGATATAATGAATAAGTAAATGGTCTAATATTTCTAAATCCTTCTCATACAAGGCACATCCGAAAGGTCCATGATATCCTCTTCTTTGTAGACTCTCTTTTTTTTTTTTGAAAAAATTGAAAAAAAACTTGTATTAAAACAAATAACAGTTACAAGTGGGAGAGAAGACATCCCAACCGAAAGCAAAGAAGCCAGAAGACAACAGGCCACGAAAACGCGACATGTCACGAAAACGCGACATGTCGCGAAATCGCGACACCAAACCTAACAACGCGCACCCCAACAAGTCGCACCGCAACAAGTCGCGAAATCGCGACATGTCGCGAAATCGCGGCAAAACAACGCCGAGGCCGCAAAACCCAAAAGGAGTCGCGAGATCGCGACGGCACAACACCAAAGCTCCCAGACGCCAGAATCGTCGCGAAATCGCGACGAGAAAGCCAGAAGGCACCTGATCTCCAGAATTGTCGCGAAATCGCGACAAGGTCTCCCTTTGACACCAACATTGCAAAAGTGTCGCGATATCGCGACGTTTTTTCCTCATGGCTCCAGTTGGCCGGAAGTGTCGCGATTTCGCGACGAGAAGACCTTTGGGCGACCCTTCAACAAAGGTGTCGCGAAATCGCGACGTGTTCTCCCCGCGGCGCCCTTTTCTCAAACGAGTCGCGATATCGCGACGATTTTCCCTCCTGAAGCTTGTTCTCCAAAACTGTCGCGAAAACGCGACGAGTTTTCCCTTGAGCATCCTTTCCTCAAAAATGTCGCGAAATCGCGACAGATTCTCACCTTGAAGCCCGCACTTCAAAAGTGTCGCGATATCGCGACGACTTTGCCTCTTAGTGCTATTGCTGCCAAACTGTCGCGAATCGCGACGGTTTTTCCCAGAGAGCCCATTCGGCAGAAGTGTCGCAAAATCGCGACGAATTTTCCCTTGGGCACCTTTTCACCAAAAGTGTCGCGATATCGCGACAGATTCTTTCCTTGGGCATCCTTTCCTCAAAAAGGTCGCGAAATCGCGACAGATTCTCACCTTGATGCCCGAACTTCAAAAGTGTCGCGATATCGCGACGACTTTTCCTCTTAGTGCCATTCTTTGCAAAAATGTCGCGAAATCGCGACGGTTTCTCCCCGAGAGCCCAATCGGCAGAAATGTCGCGATATCGCGACGAAATTTTCCTTGGGCATCTTATCACCAAAAATGTCGCGATATCGCGACAATTTTTCCCCTTAACGCACTTTTTCCAAAAACGTCGCGAAATCGCGACGACTTCCATCCAACGACTGCAGCAGCAAAACAGGTCGCGAAATCGTGACACCTGCTCATCAGGGGCCGCGACGGCGCAACAAGTCGCGATATCGCGACAAAAACCAACCTTAGCCATTTTTGTGCTCATTGATGCAGGGATCGTTCCAGACCACGCCGAATCTCTTCATCAATCAGGGGCATATCACTGTGCAGCTGTACCCCTGCCTCTTTCTCAGCCCCCATCTTCGCAAGGAAGTCAGCAACCGTGTTCAAATTTCTGCTGACATAAACAGGGATCACATCATCTAATTCCTTCCATAACTCCTTGATTTGGGATAACAAAATCCACAGTCTCCAAGCTTTCAAAGAGAAATTCCGCAAGCAATCAAGAGCGCCGATCAGGACTTGAGAGTCTGATTCGAGAATTACCCTCCGGTAACCCTGCTTAACAGCCCATATAGAAGCTGATTTGATGGCTATGGCTTCAGCTTCATTATTGGTGGCTCGGCCCAAGCCCTGCAGCTCCCAGAAAAGCACCGTACCAGAATGATCTCGGCAGACAACACCAATACCCGCATTGCCCGGGTTGCCTTTTGCAGCTCCATCAGTATTGATCTTTACCCAGCCTACTGGGGGAGGTATCCAGCATACTCTGCCATGCCCCTCTTGTCCCTCAACCCCCTCTTCTAGATGCCCAAGATCAGCCTGAATCTCTTCTTTAACATTGATGGCAACAGTTTCAGTGACTTTACTCCAAATGACCTGCCAAACACCGTCTATCGAGGAGAAAGTATCTCTGAAGATCCGGGCATTTCTCTCCAGCCAAACTTGCCACCAAATGAAGAGAAAGCCTAACTCCCAGCCAATTCGGAGGGCTGTAGATTTGAATCTGCCCCTTTTCCACTTTTCCAAAATATTGGCACGATTTAAAACACCATTAGCCTGGAATTTAAATTGGGAGAACCAGCGCTCCCAAATCTGATGAGTAAAAGGACACTCAAACATCAGGTGATCAGCAGATTCCTCATGTTTTTGGCATAATGCACATTGAGAGGGGCCACTGATTCCCCTACTTCTTAGATTGTCAAAAGTAAGAATTCCATTGTGCATAAGCTGCCAGGCAAAGAAATTCACTTTCGGCCAGCCCTTAGAATGCCAAATCCTTCTCCAATCCTGAACCGGAAATGAGTGCGGGGGAGGCTCAGGGAGGATCTTTTCATACCCAGCCTTCACTGAATAGACCCCAAGGCTCCCACAGCCCCAAGCTAATTCATCATCCTCATCCCTCCCTGTGAGGAACCTTTCTGACAAGATTTTGTGCAAGATGGGCGCCAGCTCCGGAGGGATAGTAATTGGCCACTCCTGCCACCTCTTAAAATTTTTGAATTTATACTCCCCCAATTGGCTGGTGTGAAAATAGTTATCAATATGTATCCAGCCCTGGGCTTCTAAGGCAGCCTTGATTGGTTGAAGCTCAGGAAACATGGCAATGATGGGCGGATGTTGGTCCCAAGAATCAGTCCAAAAATGTGCCTTATCCCCTCTCCCCACTTTCCAAAATAATTGGTCTTTGACAATCTGAGATCCAAGCTTAAGAGTATGCCACACTAAGGAACCAGTGCCTTCCAGGGGAAAGCGGCCCACCTCATTGGGAAGAACATGCCCCAAATATTTGCTAGAAAGGATTCTGCTGAAGAGGGAGGTTGGCTGGGAAATCCACCTCCAGTACAGTTTTCCAGCCAAGGCTCTGTTATTAAGCTTGGAACTTCTCAGGCCCAGCCCTCCGTTGTCCTTAGGCTGGGAAACTTTATCCCACCCAACCAAAGCCCATTTTTTCTTCCCTTTTGCACCTTCCCATAAAAATCTTCTAGCCATTTTGTCCAACTCTTTCCAGATGGTATGAGGGGCAGCCAGGATAGAGAATTTATAGATTGGCAAAGCCTGTATAACTGACTGCAGGAAGGTTAACCTACCCCCATAGCTTAACCATTTATGTGACCAGTGATTCATTCGGTCTTTGATGCCTTCCAACAGATTCTTCCAGATATCTATTTTTAATTTTTTGAAATGCAGGGGAACGCCCAGGTAAACTATTGGAAGAGAAGTTCTAGTGAAACCCAGGATCTCAATAGCCCTCTCCTGCAGCCGTTGATCAAGATTGAAAAAGACAACTTTGGACTTCCTGTCATTGAGGACCTGATTTGAAGCCCTAAGGTAGACATTCAGAGTATCTCTGATTCCTCTAGCTTCCCTAAGACTGGCCACACCAACCAGTCCAGTATCGTCCACAAATTGCAAGTGAGTCAAAGTTTCCTCCCCAACCTTGATACCAGTTAGCAGGCCTTGTTGTCTTCTCCTCAAGAACAGTCTGCCTAATCCCTCAGCCAAAATGAGGAAAAGATAGGGAGAGCAAGGGTCTCCTTGGCGAAGACCACGAGTGGCACCAAAAGGATGCGAGGGTAGACCCTTAATGAGAACAGAATAAGAGGGTGTAGAAACACAGCTCATAACCCAATCAATCCAATCCTGGGAGAAGCCAAAAGCTGCCATCATTTTCGACAAGAAGCTCCACTCCACCCGGTCATAAGCCTTGGACATATCCAGTTTAATGAACATTCCTTTATTGCCCGAAGTTTGCATTGAGTGGATAGCCTCCTGAGCAAGAACCACCCCATCCAAGATTTGTCTTCCCTCAACGAAGCCCCCTTGTTATGAAGAAATGATATTATGAAGAAGGGGTTTGAGCCGCTCAGCCATTATCTTAGTGATGATTTTATAAATCACATTGCATAAAGCTATAGGCCTGAAATCAGAGATATGAGTCCCCTCCTCCCCTTTTGGAATTAAAGAGATGAAGGTGTGATTGATCGCCCTGAGCATTCTTCTATTGGATCTGGATTCCTCTGTGACAGCCAAAACATCCTCCCCCAAAGTGTCCCAAAAGGCCTGAAAAAACTCAATAGGAAAGCCATATGGACCAGGAGATTTTCCAGTATTCATACCAAAGACCACGTTTCTCAATTCATCACTTTCAATGGGTCTAAGCAGGGCCTGATTGTCTTCTTCAGAGATAATAGAAGGAATAACATTAAGAACTTCATTCTGAGCCTCAACATCCTGCTCCATACTTTCCTTAAAAAGTTTAGAAAAGTAATCAATTGAGTGGGAGTGCATACCGGGAAGAGTATCGAAGGCATGTCCATTCTCATCTTTAAGGACTTCCATGCTATTCATCTGACGCCTAGCGCAAGCTGACCGATGGAAAAATTTGGTATTTCTGTCCCCTTCTAATAACCAAGTATTTCTTGCCCTTTGTTTCCAGTATATCTCCTCTTGGTTGTCAATGGCCTCAACCGCTTTACGTAGTGCATCATCTTCAGATTTGAGTTGCTCAGTAATTGATCCTTCCCTAAAGAGTTTATGTACCTCCTCCCATCTGGCCACCAAGGGGGCCCTTTGGGTCTGGAAATCCGACTTATTTTCTTTCCTCCATTGTTTCAGTTGAAGTTTGACAAAGTGGAGCTGTTTATGCAATTTGAACATTGCTTGTCCCAAAAGGTGGACGGCCTTACGCCCACCATTGTGGAATTTTATGTCGAAGGTCCTCCTTTTGTAACCAAAAATTCTCAAATTTAAAAGGCCTATGATGCTGCCCTACCGAAGTCCCTCCCTCCAGCAAAATGGGAAAATGATCAGAAACAGGGCCCTCCAAAATCTGGAACTTAGAAGTCCATTTTACAAAAGCCTCCTCTGAGACCAGAAAGCGATCTAACTTGACCTTCCTGCTGTGTGGCTCCTTCCTCTTATTTGTCCAAGTAAAAAAGGGTCCAGGGCCTTGAACGTCCACTAATTGAAAGGCCTGAACTTGGGCAATCAGAAGCCGGTCCCCTGGATCCAAAATTGGGGTGCCACCTTCCTGGTCACGAGCAGATAATTTTGCATTAAAATCCCCTGCAATAATCCGGTCAAAACATTCCCTGGATGACCTCATGTTTTGAACGACTCTCCATTGGAGCCTACGGCCATCAAGGTCTTGGGCCCCATAAAAGTTGGTGATTAAAACATGTTCTGCTGTGAAGTTATTTTTGAAATGAGATGTGAGAACACCTCTCCAAGCTATATGTTCTAATGCGAGTCCATTCCGAGAGGGTTCCAAAGAGTAACAATCCCCCCTGAAGCACCTTGGGCAGCCACAGCCATATGACCAGCACCCCGCCAGATTCTATTAACTGTTTTACTCATAATATCTAAAGACATTTTTGTCTCCTGAATAAGCAAAAAGTCTGTTTTACGTTTTTCTAAGAGTCTTTGAACAGCAGATTGATGGGTTCTACTGTTTAAACCCCTAACGTTCCAAGATTGAATGATCATTGAAAACCTTGAGAGCAGTAAGAATCAATAGTCCTCACCGATCCTCCATTGATCAGTTTATCTCCTTGAGCTGCAATCAAGTCCTTGTTTGACTTTCTGCCCGCTCCTTGAGTGTTGCTATTTTTGGATCTCTTTTCTACCTGAGAGATACCCAGGGCTGGCCTTTCTCGATTTTTTTCAGCAATTCCCATGCTAACATCTTTAATTACTGGCGACTCTGGGGGTTGCACTGTCATTGCCCCTGCAATTTCTGGTGGCAATACCTCAATTGGCTCAAGCACCTGGTCTAAGACAGGAGAAGATGAAGGAGAAACATGAGTTTGAGGGTTAAGGGCCTCAATATTCCCATCCACACCTTCCATATCCTGGTCCTCCTGATCTACTAGAGACTTAAAAATTTCGTATCTGTTGGCTGGCTTGGATTGAAATTGCTCCTTACCAGTTTTCTTCTGCTTTCTCCTTCTCTTGACTTGTTCAAAGCCATCTTTCTGACCCTCATTAGCTTGAGGCGAATTGGATGTTTCTTTGGCAGAGCTGGCCTTATTCTCTTTGGAGCGGTTTGGCATACTATGTTGGGCTTCCGTTTTGGAGTCCAGGAGAGTTGGGCAGAACCGGGCCAAATGCCCATGCTTGTGGCAGACTCTGCATCGGAAAGGCAAAGCCTCATAGTCTAACTGTTGGATCCAGGAAACTCCGGCCAGTTCCAGTTCCACCTCTGCTGGTAGAGGCTGGCTGATATCCATTTCCACACAGATTCTAGCATAGACACCCGAGTTACCTTCAATAGTATCCTTGGAGACACCCAGGTATCTACCCAGAGAGTTACCTATCATTTCCAAGACCTGCTCCCCCCAAAACTCCATTGGGAGAGCGTACAGCCGAATCCAGGACCGGGACAGCCGTGGGTTCAATGCGGGGATCGAAACCCACTCTCCGGGGTTGAACAAATAGCCCCGTCGGACCGTGGTTTCTTTTTTCGGATTCAAACGCTCTGTTCCTATCAGCTAAAGAAGAAAAGCTAATGATGAAATACCCATTGCTAATAAACCACGGGGAGTACTCACCATGGGGCTCCCGATTCTGTCGGACCCAAGTGTGCAAGAAATTCGGGGTAGGTCGGATACCCATGAATTTGCAAATCAAATCATGATCGGCTTTGTATAGAATTGTATCTTCCACCAGCTTTGGTTCGATTACAATCTTAGGCCTCGAAGCGGATTGAGGGAGACATCCGTTGACACGATGTGTTGTGGAACCCCTACCAACATTCTTAAGCATCATATTCAGGTTGTTTCTCTGCACTTCACCGTTAGAAGACGAGGGAGTGTCTTTGAGCATTTCTGCATAAGAGCCCTTTCTCCCAGAGAGAGGGATTGGAGGGGACCCCATTGGGCCCACCTGGAACTGCACACGATCCTTCAGATCCGCAAAGACAAAACAGAGCAGGAAGCCACCTGATGTCCTGGATTAACCTTCACCCCACCGATCCAAGAGCATCGCCCGTAGCCTGCACAGAGAGTTTCCCGCCAAAACGCCAAATCGCCAGAGCTCGAAAAAAAATTCTCCAGTCCAATAATAATAATTTGTAGATGTTGAACATTGTAGACTCTCTTTTGTTAGAATCTTGTTTTAAAATATTAACCAAAGGAATTTTAGGCCTTAGGGAGATTTTCTAGTGACCAAATATTATTCCAAGAAAAATATTTGGGAGTAAGAAATTTTGATTGCTCTAACTCATATCCCAACTTAGCATCCACCATCTTTTGATATATTCTAATCCAAATCATCCTTTCTTGTAAAAATAAATAGTAAAAATCTTAAAGCATACTTTGAAGTTCATCTATAATTTGTTTAATTTTCTCTTCTTCAACCAAATTAGTAATAGAAATCCATGATTTGGAGTTGATGCTCATATTAATATGGTCTTTAACATTTTTTACAAGCTAGGTATACCCAAGCCAATGGTTATCATTTTGAGTCAAAGTTAAGAAGAGGCTTTAGCCAAGAATCAGACCAAATATTTGCATAATTCCCTTCATTGAATGACCATCTAATATATATTTTTAATCAATTATAAACTATCTCATATGAAGTTTCATATGGATGATACTTTGGGTAGGGTTCCTTTCCTAGATAATTTCATTGCATTAATAGGACCTATATCATTTTTAACTAATATTTTTGCCCAATTATTTTCTTGATCTCTAAATAATCATCCAAGATTTGTCCCTAATACCAAACTCATAAGTATGCAATTCCACAAGCTCGCTCCTCCAACATTATTTCCTTTACAAACCATGTCCCACTTACAAAGAGGAAACCTAAATCTCTCTTTGCATCCTTTCCAAAGAAAGTCTCTTTAAATTTTATTATTTTTTATGCTATACCTATTGGTAATATTAAAAGTGACATCATATAAATAGGGATGGATTGTAATGTATTCTTTATGAGTTTTAGCCTTGTCACCATGTCTAAGAAATTACTTTTCTAACCTAACAAATAAGCTTTCATTCTATCCAAACAGGAGACTTAAAGCTCATTTTTATTTCCTTTATGAGACAAAGGAATACCCAAGTAGGTTTATGGAATTTTTTCATTTTTAAATCCTAAAATATTTATAATACTCATTGTAATATAAGGTATTTTTAATGAAAAAATCTTAGATTTTATAGTACTAACCAATTTTTTCTAGTGGCCTTCTCATAGAATGATAATTTAAAATCCATGGCCTCATCAGTTTAGGTATGGCCTAAAATAAAAATTTTCATCAATTAATTGGAAATGACATTCATAGGAACCATTTTTTGCAACTTGAATGTCTTTGATTTTTCCTTCTATTTTTACCTTGGAGAAAGCTATCATGAATGCCTCCACAAGAATAATGAATAGGCAAGGAGATAGTGGATCACCTTGGTGAAGTCCACAAGATGACTTGAAGTAACCAAGAGGATAATCATTGAACAAAATATAATATTTTGCAATGCTATAACAATATTGAATATATTCATACCAACTATAATCAAAACCAAGTTTTTTTAGAATATCATGTACAATACTTTAGGAAACTCTATCATGTTATTTGTTCTTATCAAATTTCATAAGCATGCTTGATATTTTTATGGAATAAAGAGAATTTATGGCCTCCTATGCAATAATTATACCATAAAAAATTTATTTACCATGAACAAAACCACATTGTTCCTTTGAGATAATATAATCTAGAATTTCATTCAACCTATTTGCCATCATTTTTGGAATGGTCTTATAAATCATATTATAAAGGCTTATTGGATGAAAATTATCAAAATATTTTGTCTAGCATTTCTTGGAAACTAATATAATGATAGTGACATATCATTTATTATAGCCTTCATTTTCCAAGACTCTTCAACTACAACATGCCAATATTATATAAATTCTAAAAGTTTTGAAAGAAAATTGTAGGAAATCCATTAGGGCCAAGTGCCTTGTTAGGATGGATAGAGAAAACCACTTCAAGTGGGTCATCCATAGATATCTTCATCAGATTTTTATTTTATCCTTGTGTGATAATTGATGTAATATTTTGCAAAATCGTATCCTTTACATCCTTGTCTTACCTAGTATTTATTAAAATAATTTTGAAATAATTTTTTGCTTCCTTTATTTTTTTGGTAGGTTATATTAAAAGTGGATTTTTGTCAAGGATCCCAAAACTTGATTACAAAGGATCATATGACAACACATTAGATCAGAATAAAATAAAAGGAATTCATCCAAGGAAGGACAAAAGGACATGCTGGACAGCCAAAAGGAATAAAATAAGGAACACGCTAAAGGAACAGGAAAAGGAAGGTGCCATCCTTTTCACCAGAGGAATACGAATTACTTCACACCAAAGGAAAAATGGGTAGGAAGGGAAAGCCCGCCAAAAAACCAAATTTGAATCAAAAGGTGCCAAAGATGATTTTGGAGCAAACAAAGGGCAGAAGAGAGCGCCAAACTACCCCAACCACTAAAAACAATTTGAAACTTTTCCAAAGGTGTGAAAATGAAACAAATCCATAAATTTAAATTTAAAACATCCCAAGGGCGGGAAAAATAGAAACCACCATTGGGAAACAAAGATATGAAGGAAAACCAACATCCCACGCAGGGGAGCCTGAAAAGAAGCAGAAAATGAACAATATCCTAACAGATGATACTGAAGTGGTTCAACAGAAAAAGGAACACCCTAGGCCATAGGGTCATTATGTAGAAAAGGAAGCCTTCAAAAACACCTATCTAGCAGAGGAAACAACAACAACAGAACACCACTTCTGAAGGAAAGGATGGGAAAGTGCCACAAGAATTCAAAATGAAGGAGTCACGAGGATTCATGACTGTAGATGATAAAGCACAAACTAGAAAATAACAGCCATTCATCTTAGACAACCTTCACCAGTAGCTTCAATGTCACAGAAGAGGAAGTCCCGCAAGGAATCAAAAACAAGAAAAACAAAGACCCCCAAAAGCCACGAAAGAAACTGAGAACCTGCAGGAACCACCACCTCAAAACTAAAGGGTAGATTCATAGTATAAATCACATGGGAAACCCCTAAGACCAAAAGGATGATGTACAAAACTGCTCATGAAGCCAAAATTCCTTAGACCCACCAACAAATAGCTTCAAGGAAACAAGGAGGAAAACCTGCAAGGATTCAACAACAAAAAGACTAGAGGCTGCAAAGCCACGAAAGGAACTGAAATCCTCAAATCCAAAGAACAAAGTCATAGTATAAGTCACGTGGTCCCTCCCCAGACCAAAAGGATGTTGTGCAAAATTGCTCAAGAATCCAGAATTCCTCAGACCCAACCATTCGCAACTGAAAATCCTCAACGATCAGATGTCAAGAATACTTCCCGAAATAACCTAAGAAAAAAGGAAATTCTGAGGAAAAACCTTGAAAGATCCAAAAAAACCTAGGAAAAGTCCCAAGGAAGAACTTGAACACATCTCAGAACCCAGACACCGAAGGAAAAGATAGGATAGGGGAGCAAAAGTGGAACAAAGGTTTTTCCACCATAGGGTAAGGAAAGGGCAGAATAATGGAACAAAGATATCCCCACCAAAGGATATCGTCTGTAACACCTTTCAGCCATAGAGGATGGGAAAAGGAGGTTCCAGGGAAGTTGGAAAAGGATCAAGGACCTGGGACAAGGCAGAGGAAGGGATGCAAGAAAGTGGAATAGTACTTCCAAAGGAAGTCACCTGCAGAGCCCCCCTCTTTTTGCTTCCTTTCTTATATCTTCTTATTACTCAATATTTCATCCATCTAGAGTTAAAATAATTTTTGATGTGATGAAAAGAATAATTTATTTTTGTTATAGCATGATTTATTTTTGTATTTCTATCTCCTTCCTTGAGCCATTTCGCCTAGATTTTTAGAACCAATATGACTCATTCTTCAATACATTATGATAGTAAAAATGCAATTGTCCTCTTCTCACATAATAATACTAATCTATTCCATTAGTTTATACTATATTTGTAAATTTTTGATCTTGAATTCAATTTTTTTTTTTTTTTTAATATTTCCAAAAAACTTGGCATTCCAAATCTTCATTTGCTCTAAATATTTCATTTTTTAACAAACTTGTACATGATCCTCCAAAATTTACAATATGCTACTATAAAATAATTATCTAGAAAAAATTGGGGTCTTGGAGACACATAGACTAGAAAGAAAATAGTTTGTGATGACCATTATTGTGTAAATCACAAGTCAAAAGAAAGGGTTTGTGATATGATTTTGCTTGTAATAAAAAATCTGAAAATATATTGTATAATTTATTTGCAACATTTTGTTCAATAAAAAGAAGCTATCCAATATTTATACTATATGAGTTTAGCCAATGCATTTATTATCCCATGTATATTGAAAACTTGAAGGACTAACATCCCAAAGTCTATTTGAATTGACAAATGAAGTAAAATTTTATATTGATTTAGACCATGTTGGAACACCACCCTTCTTTTCCAAAGGAGATATAATAGTGTTGAAATCACCCCTAAGAATTCATAGACTACAATGAATCATTCACTATATTTCACAAAAGTCTTCTAAGGTCCTTGTAACATTTTTTACAAGTAACTATAATTGGAGCATATGCAATTATAACCCTAACTTTGATGTTTTTCTCTTTCCTACAAAATAGTCTAGCAACCCAATTAATTTTTGCTTCTAAAAATTGCCCATCCTATTTGCGTTTGTCCCATATTTTTGTAATACTATTGAAGTTTCTATAGAAGAAACCACTAGACAATCACTCATATTCCAAATATTTTTAAAAGAATCTTTACATTCCTCACTACTTAATTTTATTTATTTTATTAAAATAAGCTTATGACTATAAAAACCTATTAATTCCTTAATAAATATTTGTTAGGGGTCTTATTCATACCTATAATATGCAATGGTATCATTTTCATCATCATCACTTTTTATTTTAGTGGGCTTAGCCCCACTTCTTGTTAACACCAATGACATATTTTGATTTCCCAAATCAATATCCCTTTAAGTTTATTTTTCTATTTTTAATTATTTTATGGTCTTCCTCTCTTTTTCCTATTCCCACTAACACTCTCATCTTCATCAATCTCTTCTATTTTTTCATATTGTCCATAATTAGTTTTATCTTCTAAATATTTATGTTGCCCTAAAGAATGTGAAATGCAAGGAATAGCCTCATAAACACTTTCTTCTTTGTGTACTTGCCCACAAAACCTTAAAGTGCAAGGATGATCCTCCATAGTCATTGCTTTCTTATGATGCATTAGAAACCCTAAATTTCCTTAGATGTCCTCCATATGCTTTTCTTCATTGTGTTGCTCTTGAAACCCTAGATTAACCTTGACCTTATTCACTTTATTTGATTTAAAAATTATCTCTCCATATTTCTTTGCTTTAAAATTTACCTTTCTATCTTCCTTCACACCTTTGAATCCTTTTATATTTAAACTTACATATTGTACTTCATCATCCCTTGGACCATTATTTCTTCTAATGGTTGATTTTAGTGCACTATAATAACCTTTGTCATTTGATGACACATAGGGTTTTTCTTACCACTTTCTTAGGAGTGGAAAATCCTTGATTTGACCCCATTTCTCCTATGATATGAGCTCCTTGTTTCACATTAAATTTTACATCAAGCCTAAAATTTTCCATCTCTTTCTCCATCATTTTTACTTTTCAATCTCTTGCCATGTGTTCGGTTTAATGATATTTGTGACATCAAAATGTAAAATTTTTATAATCCTTATCTTGATTCAGATTTAGTCCTAATGTATTATGGTAAAGGTTTTGAAATATTCATAACAATACTTATTCAAGTGTATACAACATGTCTGATATCCTTAGTAGTTGGTCTCTCTTGGATGAACTCACTTAGAGTATTAACAATATTTTTCAAAACCTCCTTATTGATGAGTTGATAAAGAAGTCCAAAAAGCCTAATCCACACTAGAAGCCTTTTAATAGTCTTTATCTCCATAGAAAAAATCTCACTCCATGGTATTAAATATAGTGAATCTTTACCCCTAAACCAAAAGCCTCCATAAAATATTTTATCCATTATTTTTGAACTAGAGAAGATAACGAGGAAAAATCCTTTCGAAAGAAAATTCATGGAGTAATTTGAATTCAATCCCCACTTTCACTTGATCTAATTTTGAATCTCAAAAATACTTGACCAATATCCATGGAACTTACATAATAACCCTTTGGTTTTAAGAACCATTATATCATGCTTAATCATCTTATCCCTAATAATCACCTCTGATGTAGTATTTGCTAGGATAGGATTTATCATAGAATTGATATTATTATTATTAATAACTAGGGCATTCATACTTCCACCTAAGGCATTCATACTTCCACCTAAAGCATCCTTACTTCCAACTAGGGCATCCTTAATTTTAGTAGGGACTTTCAAAAATGACTTTCTTGTCAGGTTATCTAGATTTTCTTCATATGAATCCTTTAATTTTTGAATTTATTCTAAGATTTAGAATAAGAAGTTGCACTTGATACTTGATAATGCTTTACTTCCTACTTCTTACTCATGCTTCCTACTTCTTGCTAACACTTCCTCCTTGCTTCTAGCTTGCACTCACTCCCTCTACTTACTAAAAACTCATTTTCATATTCTTTATCATATTTGTACATTTATAAATTATTATTATTATGATTAAGTTATGTGTGACTTCTATTGGGTCTCACTCCCATTAAAATAATAAAAATATTATATTATTCTCATTTATTTCTATCAAGTTCACTAAACCAATTTGAACTTATCATTTTTATCAAAGATATTCTTAATTTGTCTTTCTATCAAAGATATTTTTCATCTTCCTCAAACTATTATTTTTCACAATCAACTCCCTAATATTAAGAGATAAAATCCCACTCATCCAATTGTTTTTTAAAATTTGAATTTTGTCAAGATGTAAATCAACACTGCAAATGGCTAAAATATTTGCAGCTTGGTTTCTATTTCTATAAATATGTTTTCCATGATAACATGTTAATTCCCTAATAATTTATTTTTTTGGATCTTATTCATACCCCTAATATTCCAAGATATCATTTTTAATATCACATTTTATTTATCATTTTGATCTCACTTCTTGCTAGCACTTATGATATATGATTTTATTTTCCCATATCAATATCCCTCTGAGCTTTCTTTTCTCTTTGTTTTTTCTTCTTTGATTTTTCTATATTTTTTCTATTACCACCAAAACTTTTATCTTCATCAATATCTTCAATTTTGTATATAGCTCATAGTGAGACTTATCATCTATGGGTTTGTTTTGCTTTGAAGCATTTAAAAAGCATGACATCACCTCAAAAATAATTTCTTATTTATGTTTCCCTAGAAAACCTAAAATTAAAATACACTCCTTTGTCACAATTACCTTCTTATGCTACCCTAAAAATATAAAATGACTATGGATTTCTTCCTCCTAATTTCCTTGTTATGTTTCTCTTGAAACCTTAAAGTGCAAGGAATAACCTCTACACTACTTTCATTTATACTAAGAAGAGAGGAATCTATGTTAGAGATATTACATTATTTGGTATAATAAAGTACCTTTGAGTATTATTGTAAACATTAGATTAGGAAGTGTATGTATTTATTGTATGTGTCAAAGTGTGAAGAGTACTGTGTTATGTAATAAAGTGTACAAATGTTAGTATACAAGGTGTTAAGTATGCAAGTGAAGAGTCAAAGATGATAGGTATCAAGTATGAAAGTGAAGAGTCATATAAGATGTGTCAAGATGTAGAGTGAGAGGTTGTATAATCATGAGAGTTTTAGCATAATATGAGGAAATTGAAAGGTTGCATATCTCATGAGTTAGAGGAGAGAAAAAGTCATGTACAGTTGTAAAGGTCCATGTTATGTAATCAATCAAATCATTTTGGAATTTAATGAAGTTAGTATTTTAGTGTGAGTGATATTTATGTTATTTGTGGAGGTGATATTTTATGTGATTATTTTGATCCTAGAGAAATTTACCTATGGTATTTTAAGGATTATTTGTCGATAGTGGTATCAAATCAAGGTTGGCTAAAGTTTTGAAGTTGAAGAAGAGAGTGAAGGAGAATATTGTGAGGAAGAAAAATAGAAGTTGTTGAAGGATATTGAAGAGACTATTTCAAGAAGAGTTGATGGATTATGAAGGATTGTATTATTGGTACATAAGGAAAAGAGTGGAGAAAAATAATGTGTTGGAGAAGAATAGTGGATGATTTGATGGAAGGGAGAGTAACATGAAGGAATTATTTTTTGGACGTTTACAGAGAAAAGATATCTAAAAATTTACTACAATGAAGAAAATAATGTGATCTATGTGGAAACATTGAGTATATGAAGAGTGAAGAACATAGCCTATGAGGAGACGTTGAGCCTATGAAGAGTGAAGAAAGCAGCCTATGAGGGGACGTTGATTTGATGAATTGAAACCATTGAAGTAGAAGCACTATGAGAAGCTATGACCTACTAGAGGAGAAGAGCCTATGAGAAGAGTGTTGGAAGAGTCGATGAGAAAGTGATAGAGACACTATGAGAAGCCATGAACAAAGGGTAAAGTAAATTCAAATAAGGTAAAGTCACATTGAAAATATTTAGCAATAGACAAAGTGCATTAGTTGGGTAATGCCTACTAACAAGAAAACAAAGTACACAACATCATTCATTTGAATAACATAAAAAAATTAAGGTAATGATTTAATATTTGGTTATAAGTTATTTTTGGGTGCCTCATTTATTAACTTGATTAAGTTTGGTGTTATAAGGTTTTGAGAAAAAATTTAAAATTTGATTATTATAAGGTTAAATTTTGGGTTAAAATAAACTATTAAAGAATGAATTAATGAATGGGATATATAAGGAATTAAAACATTTGAAGTTTGATTTGAATATTGAATCGATTAGAATTTGGGTGAACTTGAAATATAATTTTGAAATTGTGAAAGAGAATTGAAATTGGGAATATAAAAATGAAGTGAAATTAAGATATGATGACTGAAGTGAAATTAAGTGATTTAAAATTTATTTAAATATTGTTTGATATTGAAAGGAATTTGTGAAATTGAAATTATAATTTGGGAGATAAAAGGAAAAGTTAAATTTGAGATTTGATGAATATTTATGAATGATTTGAATATTGATTAATTAATTTTTAAAATTTGAGTTATTAAAGAAGAGGGAAGAATTTGAAATTAAAATTTGGAAGTTATAAGAAGAGAATAAATAAAATGAAACTAATTATTTGATTGGATATTAAATATTTTAAATTTACAATCAGAGAGACATTGAATTAAAATTGTTGAAAGAATAATTGACTTGTCGAAAACCATTATGGAATAAAGTAATCATAATGCATTAGTAGAAGAAAGCAAGGAAATATTGAAAGTTCTAAAAATTCACACAGAATATTTGATGGAAAATAATGATGAATAAAGGGACATATTAATGAAATTAAAATAGCTTTTATACATAATCTACAAAGAAGCCAAAGATGAAAACTTTGAAATATTTGTTAATTATATAAGTTTAGAACTTATTTAAACATATAAAATTTTTGTAGATGCTATTATATTACCTATATATATAGGTATGATAATGGATATGGCATTATTGAATCTTGAAACTCATAAATAAAAGAACCAAAGGCAAGAAGAGTTGATTAAAATCCTAAGAGATAAACCAATGATAAAAGATATTAGTTGTGATGCAAATGACTAATTCCATATGATAACAGATGATATTCTTCAAGAAATACATTTAACTACTGACAAGAATGTATAAAAAATGATGAACAAAATGAGATATTGATGCTCTCAACATATGACAATAAGATTGATAATAACAAGTCATCAAATTCAGGTATTTATGAAATCTATTATTGTGATATTGATTCAATGTTCAAAGTCTACATCAACAAAAACAAAGAATGAAGATAAATACAAGAAGATAGAGGATTGAAGACTAAAAGTCTTCACACTAAATAATGTAATATAGAGGGTGTTGGAGATATTATACTATTTGGTATATTAAAGTACCTTTGAGTACTATTTTAAATATTATATTAGGAAGTGCTTATATCTAATGTATGTATCAAAGTGTGGAGAGTATTATGTGTTATGTAATAAAGTATGCAAGTGTGCAAGGTGGCAAGTATGAAAGTGAATATTCATAGGTGATAGGTTTCAAGAGTGCAAGTAAAGAGTCATAGATGATAGGTATCAAGTATGAAAGTGAAGAGTCATATGATATGTATCAAGATGTAAAGTGAGAGGTCATGAAATCATGATATTTTTGTCATAATATAAGGTAAGTGAAAGGTTGCATCTACCATGAGTAAGAGGAGAGCAAAAGTCATGTATATATAACAACCCTCAAAAACAAGAAACAAGAAACACACAAAAAAGAAAGAGATTTTTTTACTAAGGAGAGGGATTCATAAACTCCTAACCATCCTTAGGTTAACTTAATGTTTAAAAAAAACCCTAAGTTCCTCAAAGAACTATATATCACAAGATTTCCTCATGCAAGTCCATTTGCATATGCGTATCATATGTCATAAAAATAAGTCCATAAATCTCACCATTCTTGATGAGATAAACTTATCACCTCCAACTATTAGAAGGTATACACGCATATCCATACTCTACACAAGCCATTATGCATAGGTATAGTATGTGTATTGCAAGTTAAGCTATCAATCTTGTCTTTCGATGATCTATCTTAACTCAGACGTAGTCTTTTCAAAAACCTAGTTACCATTCTCCCTAAGGGGTCTGAATACCTTAGGTCCACTATGTTCACCCTATGGGGTCTCAATCCCTTAGGTTATCCTCTAATTTTACCCTAGAAATTATTACTTATTATTATTATTAGCAAGGAAAACAAGGAGAACACTAGATACTAAATCTAACAAAACATAGCTCATAAAACATGCAAAGATACTAGAAAGAAAGCCATATCCAAGAAGATAAACATGAACTAGAAAGGATTTAAATACAAAGTATAAATAATTCAAATAACAATTTAGAGGTACATCTTCAAACATTTGATCAATTATTACATATAAACAAGTATGATAAATCCTCCATACTATTAAAGAATAATATATTACATCAATTTCATCTGGAAAATCTCCTCATAAATCTAGTCTATTTGAGCATAAGTAAATAAATGGTAAGTAGAGATAAAAATGGTGCATTGGTCCATCCATAACTTTAGTCCTCCCACTCTTCCATTGGTTATTTTAGTATATTAGGGGATAAAGGCACTCATAGTTCAGGATAGGCATGCCTCTAAATGAATTTAATTTCTTTACTTTACCAAATTGTAACTAGACAATTTAATCAAATTTTAACCATCTAATAGCATAGATCATAAAAGAATCATTACTTTTATTATCTCCTCTCAAATACCCCTAGAGAGAGAGTTATTCAACATGCTCCATTTAGATCATGGTTATTACTTAAATAAATCATAGTCTTGTATTTATAGCATTAAAGTCCCATACCTTTAACCTCTAAAACAATCCTTCCATTTATTCGCCAAATTAAAGATTTTTTCCTTAATTTTTAAAAATAAAACTTTTTCCATTTATTCCATAAACTAAATTCCCATACCTTTGGTTTACAAATAAACTATACCATTTAGTTAATGAATCAAAAACACCTACTCTAATCCATCAATAAATCCTTTCTTTACTACCCCCACACTCTAATTAATAATAATAATGAAATAATTTATTTTCACTAAATCTAAAAATTCAATACCATATCTAATTAATCAAAATCATTCATATTTTCTTCTCTTTACATTAGTCAAAAATTATTCCAATTATTATTATTATCATCAAAAGTCATCGGTTCTTCTCTTTACATTAATCAAATATTTCAATATCCAATTATTATCATTAAGGTCATATGTCTCTTCTTTTACATTAATAAAATAATTCCATATCTAATTAATCATAAAGTCATATGTTCTTATCTTTACATTAATCAAATAATTCCATTTATTTCCAAATAATTAAAACATCACTTTTTTCCATATGTTTCCACTCCCCCCCCCCCCCCCCCCCCAATTTGATAAAGGCCGCCAAAATCAAGGTTCGTTAAAAATCTTCCCCATCCAAGTCCCCCCCCCCCCCCTCCCTTTTGTTCACCTCATCACCATCATTGAATAAGGAAAGAAGGAGATGTCAACGGAGATGTCAAACAATTGAACACCAAGGAGGTCTCCAGGGGGGACCCCACCCAAGGAGCCGGGGAGGAGGAGGATAGATGTCATATCCTTGCACATTATAGAGCTAGGCTCACCCATACCCCCCCCGCCCACCCCTTCCCCGACCCCCAAATTCATCCAAGGTTGCTTGGATGATCTACAACTAAGTAGCGAAGTACCTTGATACAACACATGGTCATATCAACACCATTTTCAAGGAGATTGATGAGTCTCCAAGCACTAATAATGGAAATTGAGTTACTGGTTTCTACTAGGGGTGTCCCCTTGAGATGGCCTTATTTTTCATTTTTTATATATGGTATCATGCCCTATGGTCATCTATATTTGACAATTTTTTTTCATGTAAGGTCGGACCCCTCTTGCGGGATGCCCTCTGTTTTGTCCTTTGGGTCTAAAATTTTGATGTGTCTCCTTTGGTTGTAATAAGGTTTTGGGGCTCCTTTCAAAATCCATATTCGATGAAAGTCCCTTCTACTGACCAAAAAAAAACATCACTCTTTTAATTAATATGCCTAACAACTAAAGCAACACCCATCTCTAGAAGCAAGAGGCTAGTATCTCCAACAACTAAAGCTTGAATTCACAAGGAAACCCAAAAGGCCACATAATATAGGTGCACAAAAGAAGGGTACACGATGGAAGACAATCACCCTGAACATAGGTTGGAGATAGAGGAACTATCTCACTACTACCCATAGGGTGCACAATGAAACCCGCAAATTACGGTCTGACTTGATGCCAACTAGCTATGAAGGTAAGGAGTCTCCAATGCAATGAGATTAGCATTAAGGAGCCATATTCTTCTTTATAAGAATAATTCCCTAATAATTTTTTTGAAGTGCAATTGATTTATTAGGAAGTACCATTGTTATTTAAAATAAACAATTCTTTTATTTTTAAACAAAATAATACAACTAATAGTAAAATTTACTTTATCATCTAAAAATAATAGAAAATTTCTATTTATAATGAAATTCATTTATCATTTAAATAACCCACTATTGTTCATAAATGAAGTTTTATTATCATTTTAATTAGAGCATCTACTAATTTCAAATGAAATCTATTATTATTTAAAGCATTCATAAATTTTAAATGAAACCTACTATCATTTAAAATAAAGCATTCATTAATTTTAAATGAAACCTACTATCATTTAAAATAAAGCATTCAATAATTTTAAATGAAACCTACTATCATTTAAAATAAAGCATTTACTAATCATTCTATTTTTTCAAGAAACACAAGAAGTTATGAAGACAACCAATCCATGCATTCTTTCCAAAACATTGAGGTAAATAGTGATGAAGTAAAAGATAATCAAACATGTGCAATAGACAAAGAGGAGAATATTTCCATCAACCTAGTCACTTGTCTCAGTTAGAGAATTTACTATAGCTACTAGACTATCAATCTTGAGGCTCAAGGTGGCTAGCTATTGATGATTATCCCTAATCAATTATGCATACTATATGAAGGTATCCATCCATGTTACCCCTAAGTTGCCTTATCATAACTTCCAATATCAAGTACCCTCACCTTTGGTGGATGACTCAACTTATTCCACCTATGAGCGTACTTGATCCTACACATTGGCAACTTGTTAGTAGTATCATGTTCTTCCATACCAACTGAAATCACATAGTTGCTTAATTGCACATAATCAAGTATTAAAGCATCATTAAATTAATACATTATTTTCCATGCCAAAAATTCCATCAGGGAGGGTCATGACATCCTATCCCACTGGGACTAAACACCATCCCAGGTGTTTCCAGTTTTACAATAATAACAAAAAAAAGTAAACTATTACATTTAAAAATTTTCAAACAAGAATGGAAAATGTTTTTGCATATCCTCCATTTTCTTCCAAGTGGCATTTATTTCATAGAAATAGTCCCACTAGACCTTACATTGCTCAAGAGTCTGATTCTGCATAGTCTTAGAATGAAACTCGAGAATATTTACTGGCATCACTTCAATTACCTCTAGATTTATCATTTGTAAATTAGAAACATCCCACACATGTTCAAGGTCAGCAAAATATTTCCTAAGGAAAGATATGTGGAAAGTATCATGGATTTTTGACAGATTAGGAGGTAAGGCAAGTTTTTATGCAACTGAATTGATCTTCCCAGTGATCTCAAAGGATCCTACAAACTGTGGATCCAACTTCATGAATTTAATCACATTTTTCATTGGTTTAACCCTTAGGTACACTTTGTCTCCCACAAAGTACTCTCTTGAAGTTTTCTTTAAAGCTACATATTTCTTCTACCTATTAGCAACTTCTTTGAGTATTTTCCTGATTACCTTTAATTGATATTCCATTTATTTGACCATTTTTGGATCAATCACAACTATATCTTCTAGGTCATCCCAAGATAATGATGTCCTACAATTTCATCCATACAAGGCATCTAAAGGTGGCATTCCTAGATATGATTGATGTCCATTGTTGTAGGTTAACTCTACTAGATGTAGATAGTCTTCCCAATGAGATTTATGATCCATGAAGAACATGTGAAACATATCCTCTAGTACTTGGTTTACCCATTCTGTTTTACCATCTATCTTAGGGTGGTATGCCAAACTCATATTCAGTTTCGTTCCTATTGAATGATGAAGGGATTTCCAAAATTTAGAAGTGAACTTGAAATTCCTATATGAGATAATTACCTTAAGAAACCCATGCAATCGAAAGACTTATTTGGAAAATTTGTTATGCAATTAGTGAGGGGTATAAAATACACAACCTTAGTCAATTTGTTGACTACTACAAGGATTGCATCATGTTGGTAGCTAGTTTTAGGTAAACCTTCTATAAAATCCATAGATATGACCTACCATTTCTATGTAGGTACACTATGTGGATACAACTATCCTACAGGATGCTTACATTCTACCTTAACTTTCTAACATTTGAGGCATCGAACGATAAAATTGGTGATATCCTTATTCATCCCTACCCAGAAGAAGGTTATTTTCATGTTCTCCCTAATTTTGCCCCCTCCAAGGTGAGCATAATAAGGAGATCTATGGGATTCTTGCATTAATAGTTTTCTTAAATCACCCACTTTTGCTATGTTGATTCTACCTTTGTAGCACAAAAGGTTATCTATCATTCCATATTCCTTATCATCCTTAAGGTCTCTATCCATTCTAGCTTGAATTTCCAAGCAATACTCCTGAGATTGCTCTTGTCTCACTTGGTCCATCAACTTTATGTGGCTTATGGTTATGGCTGCTATGTGTCTCCTTTTGCTCAAGGCATCAACAACCTTATTCTCTTTCCTCTTTATGTACTCAATTTAAAACCCATACTCAGTGAGAAACTCAATCTATATTATCTATCTTGCATTGAGTATTGGATGGGTAAATATGTACCTTAGACTTTGGTGGTCAGATTTTAATTCAAAAGGTCTCCCCACAAAATAGTGGCACTAGATATTTAGAGCATGCACCATAGTAGCTAGACCTAAATAGTGAGTATCATAATTTACTTCATGCCTTTTAAGATTTCTTGAAGTATAAGCTACTACTGACTCTTCTTGCATGAGTACTCCTCCTAACCCTTCCAGCTATGCATCAATGCATACTAAAAATCTCCTTGTGGATCTAGATTTTTCAATATTGGTGCGGAGGTAGCTTCACACTTTTTTGTCCATTTGAATTCCTTTTATTTCTTCAAAAGGTTAGTTATTGCCACATAAATCTTGGAGAAATATTTTATATAACATATATAGTAGCATGTTAACCCCATGAAGCTTCGTATCTCAGTAATATTAGTAGGGGGTGATCAGTTTAATATGGATTCAATATTATCTGAATCCATAGCAATTCCTTCTTTTGATATAATATGTCCTAGATACCATAACTCTAAAACATAGAAATCGCTCTTGCCTATATTTCCATAGATTTTGTTTTTCCTTAACAACTCTAACACGATCTTGAGACGTTTATCGTGTTCTTCCTTGTTTCAAGAGTATATCAAGATATCATCTAGAAATACAAGGACAAACTGGTCTAGGTGTCTTTTGAACATGTTATTCATTAAATTCATGAACGGATCTAGGGTGTTAGTCAATCTAAAGGGTAGGACTATAAACTCATAGTGCCCATACCTAGTCTTGAATGTCATCTTGTGAGTATCCTCCTCACGTATTCTTAACTGGTGATAACTTGATCTTAGATTGATCTTAGTAAACATTGTGCCATCTCTTAATTGATCGAATAAATCTTCAATTCTAGGTATGGGATACCGATTCTTGATTGTAGCTTTATTTAGCATCCTGTATTCAATACACAACCTTAAAGAGTCATCTTACTTTTTCACAAATAAAATCGGTGCACCCCAAGGTGACACACTTGGTTTTATCAACCCCTTTTATAATAACCCTTAAAATTGTACCTTTAATTCCTGCATCTTGATAGAATTCATCCTATATGGATATCTATGATTTGGTTTCACTTCTAGTATAAGATCAATAGTGAAATTAAATTCTCACACAGGAGGGAGTCTAGGTAAATCCTCAGGAAATACATATTTGACATGCTAGAAGCTAAATATCTCTAACTAAATATATATAAGGTTGGCTCCAATATCACCACTTTTTAGACTTCACTAGTTGCGGGGTCTTTAGTATGTGCTCCTCTGACTCCTTGATGTGACATCATGATTTTTATGGCAATAGCCCTTCTGTCAAGGACTCCTTAGGATCAACCTCCTGATGAGGCATGCTTATTGGGACACAAAAAGGGTGTAAAATTATGCCTTCTTCGCTCTCAGAATCGACCTCTTGAGCCTGTTCCTCTTCTTGGTCTAGCTTCTAATAGAAATTGCAAGCAACCATATTATTCATTGCTAGAGCAGTGCTTGCATACTTCTTTCATTGGCCCTAGATGAGATCTGACTCTTGTGCTCCACACAACTATGTTCTAGGTTTTTACACAATTTGAGGGATCTGCCATTGTGAATACCACACAAGACATACGGGAGCAGTAACTATCGAAGAGAGTGATGGAAATATAGTTTCTCTCCACTGTATTTTTCCCAATTAGAGCAGGAGTTGCTCTGCATGTACTGCTTCCTGAAATATTTGATGGAATATTTGTTCTTCATATTGTAGTAGGAGGAGGCTTATGTTTGGGTGGAAAGCTTGAATATAATAGAGGTGGGTCTAGGCGGGTGTCGTCAGGATCTTCTTTGGAATTCTCCTCCAACTCCTCTAAAATCGGATATTGAAGTCTATGATGCTCTCTAGAGGTGCTCTTGTGATGGTAGAGAGGTGCATCAAGAGTTGAAAGAGGTCCTAAGAGCCATCAAATGTGTCAACTAGTACTCATACCAGGTATATCCATGAGTAGATGCTTTTACACCCAAGCATTTTGTACCACTGCAGTGCCCTTCCTTCTAGAGACAAGACCAAAAGTCTGATCATGACATCTTTGTTGGCTATGCCATGGAGGGTTGCTAGAGCAGTGACATACTCGAGGTGCTCTCGAGCCCTTCCCTTAGTGCCATTGTATTTCGTTAGGGTCTTTAGGGAACTTTTAGGAATCTTATGCTAACTTTGGATATTTAGAGGGCTAGGATCATCCTAGCTAGGATAGCATACATGTGTCATTATAGAAGTGGTCCTCAGAGATCACGGTCCTTAACATTGAGTCAGAGTCACCAGATGAATATTCTTTTCTTCGCGAGGTCAAGGCTACTCACCAAATCTTGATTCCTCCGAGGTATCTTCTTTCAGCACAAAAAGCATCTATCGATCATGAGATCCAGATCTTTAGCTTAATAGAGTCGCCAGGTGATTTTTCTAGATAAAAGCAAGCTAGAGATTCACCAAACTCGAGCTCCTTTAAAATACAGGGACTACTGATACAAAAATCGTGTGTCCCACCGAACGTGCCAAAAATTGTTGGTCATGAATCTGCCTAAGTACAAAGTATTATCACTTGTGCATCCTAGACCCGGCCAACATTGAAAGGTCGAGGGAAAGAGAAAATTCCTTTGGGCCGATCTCCAGAGAGGGTTGGCTCCCTTACAAATCTAATTTGGTTTAAATCTTAGGGTAACATGAAAGAAATGAGAAATGAAAAAAAGAGATGGAAATATGGTTGTAAGCCAAAAACGTGTAGTGGGGATAAACTAACAACAAGAAACCACATTCAAGTTTGAATTAGCATAAAATAGAAAAGTAGCATAGGAACCACTCACAATTTGTAGAGATAACATCCAAGACACATTTCAATGTTCATTCCCTTACCAATAGTAATTAAATTTAGATGCAGATTTTAAAAGTAGCTAATAAGGAACATAAACGTAAGCAAAAATGACAAGCAAGAAGTGATCAACCACAAGACTACTCAAGGGACCAGAAGTTGAATATATTTCTATTGATGCAAAAAAATTAAAGTATTTTTTTGCAGAATGTCTATCCCCCCTTTACAATGAAAAATGACTAGTATTTATAAAGGATTGTGCCTCTTTCATTAAATGCATGCAAAAACAAAATGTTGGTAAATCAAAGACCACCAAGAGTGATTTCCTCCTTGGTAACAACGTTACTCAAATCACAACATTCTTCAGAAAACAACAATTCCTCTTCATGAAGTGCGCCTGGAAAATCAGCAAAAATAGACGATGGAAAATTGCCACAAAAGTCAGCATATTGAAATCATAACAATAGCATATAAAAATCAAGAGCTTTAGCATTAAATTTTGGTTGATGCGTTGTCACCTTGCGCCTTGAAAAATTAACTCCATTTTGATAAGAAGTGGAATCCCTAGTTTGTGCCTTGAAAATGAATAGGAGCATTTAATACTAGTATCTCTTCAATCGGGATTTTAGAATTATCACTTTCGATGCCCTAATAATTAAATTTCATTAATTTTTGGTCCTTCCCAAGAAATATTTACAACAATGGTGCTTTGGAAAGGAACTTCACTGAGGCAGAAATTGATTTTACCCTAAAATATCCTTAATTGCCAAAGGAGGGCAAATATAATTAAATTCACCTAAAAGGGGGGGAATGAATTTCGCTCCAATTTGGGGTGAAATTGACTTTGACTTGTGAAAACATGCTTTCTTTCCCCTTTTTTCTCCAAACTTGCTCTTTTTTTCCATTTTTGGAATTTTTCCATTTTCGCCTCTGTTTCCATTTTTGGCAATTTTCTATTTTTTAAAAAATTCCATTTTCGACAACTTTCTATTTTCGAAAAGTTTTTATTTTTGGAAATTTTCTATTTTCTGGGCGAAATGCCCTTTTCGGGGGATGAAATGCCTTTTTCGGAAAATTTTATATTTTTGGAAATTTTTTGTATTTTGAAATTTTCCATTTTTGGATTTTTTCTGTTTTTTGAAATTTTCTATTTTTGGAAATTTTCCGTTTTTTGAAATTTTCCAGTTTTGGAAATTTTTCATTTTTGGGCTGAAATGCCTTTTTCTTAAATTTTCTCTTTTTGCCCAAAAAAGGGGGGGAAATTGACTTTGACTTTGAAATTGCATTTTCTTCCCCGAAATTGATTTTTTGTGGTAAAATTTCCCGAAGCCATAACTTTTGATTTGTTAACCCGATTATCTATTGTAATATATCATTGGAAATCTTGAGAAAAGATCTACGATAACAAAATATCTAAAGATCATTTCATCCAATTTTTCTTTCACCACTGGATGTACTTCATACTTGGATGAATTTAAAAATTTATTTTTAGTGTGGCAAAAATACCAACAAGTAGTGGCTTAAAATAATTGCTCAAGCATTATTAATTATAGCTATACTATATAGGAGGGCTATGGAGAGTACACAAACTCTAACCTATAATACATCCATTCCTTGTTTACCTTATTATGATTAGATCTCATGAGGCAAAAAAAGTGAAATTTAGAGCATTTTCATGCAAATGTGTAATCTAAAAACCCTTGTTGTAAAAAGTCTAGGCTATTAAAATCATCATTATGGGATATAAACCATTTTGATTGTCTTGTTGAGTTGCTATTTTTGGTATATAACATCATACACTTTTTTTGGGATCCTAAAATTACCCTTTTCTGGTATAGCCTAGTTTGATTGTCTTTTTTAGCTGATTGGTTTTGGTATATAACATCCATACACTTTTTTGGGGCCTTTACTAAAAATAGTAGTTGCTAAAATAATAATTTTATTTTTAGTAAATACCTCCCAAAGACCTACTATTAAGCACTTAGATGCAATAATATAACTCAAGGGTCAAATATCTTTTGTGACCACCATGATAGCAGACTATCAACATCAACAAGACCAGATGAGTCAAGATAGTGAAGTGCTTAAGATTAAAAATTTAAATTTTGATGGGTATGCTTAAAATAGCCTAGAAGCTCAAAGGGAGAAAACTATTGATTGAACAAATTTTTCCATGGTATTTACTAAGGAAAATAATCAACATATAGGAAACAATAGAGGTATGACTATGGTGGCATAGGTAAATAACTTTAAAAAATAATAACATCACAAACTTGTGCATATTGGCTATTTATCCTTTAGGTACATGATTCTATATTATTTGGTTGTTGGTATTCCTCCTATATCTCCTATTAGTGGTGTTTGTGATGGGTGTTTCCTAGGAAAGTATCATTAAGAGTACTTTCCAAAAGGGAGTACTAGGCATGCTACATGACCCTTGGAGCATATTGATAGTGATATTTATTAACCCATGAGACACCATCCATTTCTAAGAATAAGTACTTTCTTCTATTTATTGATGATTTATCTAGGTAACTTGAGTTGTATGTCATTCATATCATTCATGAAGCCTATGGAAAGTTTAAGTACTTAAAGGAACTTGTGGAGAACTACTTTGAAAGGAATATCAATTGCTTACAAACAAATGGATAAGATGAATATGTTAGTTAGGAATTTATTGATTTCTTGGCTCTTCATGGCATTTATTTTTAAAAATTGTTGACTATATCCCATAATATAATGAGGCGGTTGAGCAAGAAAATATGGTTATCATGGAGATAGCTAGATGTATTTTGTGTATCAAGCAGATGGAGTCTATGTTTTGGAGTGAAGCAATGACTTATGCATGAAATTTTATCCATCAAATTTTGAAGCAAATCATATAGGTTATAATTTTTCTTGATAGATTGGTAGATGGAAAGCATGATATTTCTAACTTCTATATCTTTGGATCCATGACCTGACCCCATATTTCTAAGTTACCCACAAATAGATGAATATGAATAACCATATTTGCAACTTTATGGGGTATTCTAAAACCTCCATGACTTATCATTTGTATGATATTGATTTTGAAGATATGTGATCTTTGATAAGGTTCTTCCACCTACTCCTTCCTCTACTTGTTCTTTTTAGTTGATGACTCTTCTCTTATAACTCCTCTAGTGGTTTATCTTACCCATTAGATATTCTCATTGGCATAATTCTGTTTCTTCTAGTTTTTCACTTTTTAGTGAATATAGACTACCAAGTTCTCCTAATTTGACTCTTATTCCTTTAGAATTTTATTCAACACCTATAACTTTATATCCTAGAGTAGATGAGCTTGATCTCCCTATGTGCTATGTAAGGGTGTTGGATGTTGATGTGGATGGTGATATTGGATTTGATGCTTTAGTATATGTTTTTGATGTTACTTTTCCATGAGATGTGTTGTAGTCTATCCTTCAGGAAGCTAAATCCATTATCTCTTAGGAGTTTTATTGGAAGACTCCCTCCCAAGCATTTATATCAAGTATTTATGATTCTAGTGACTCCTCACTTATTCTCAAGCTAAGGATTGTATAGATTGGTAGGATGCTATATTTGCCAAGTATATGTCATTGATGAAAAATCAAATATAGGAGCTTCTTCCTCTTTGGAAAAAAACATATTGTTGATATATTTAAGGATAATTAAATATTTTATTTTTTTATTTAGGTCTTTCAAAATTTACTTGGAACTTCCTCCAACATTTAATAATTTAATATACCAAACTCTTTGATAAATGGATGACTATGGGATGTTCTTCTTCATTTGTAAAATTATTTAGGAAAAGACCCATTCCTTTTGGATTTTTATCTATAAATTTACCTTTTTCATCTATAATAAAATATCCTATTCCTACCATACCTAAATTGACTTTTGATACTTCATAAGAATTTAGTTTAAACCAATCTCTTAGAGGAGAATATAAAATTGTTGAGTGTTTCCTATACTTACCATGGTATGAAGATATAATATGATATTTAATATTTTATTTCCCTTGTTCCAAATTAATTCCTATATTTGGATTTGGTTGATGTTAATCTTAAGTTATGTTGATTTGCAGGTCTCTTTGATTCTTCTATTAATTATTGCTATCGACTTCTCCAAAGTGGATGTTTGATCCTAAAACATTTATGATTTATTTTTAGGTAAATGGACTACATAATCATACTAGGGATTAGGTCCTAATGGATTTTGAGATGTTTTAGAAGAATCATTGCTCTAAAGGAGTCAAGTGGGTCTAATAATTCATCCATTGAAGATTCATTTTTTCTAAAAAGGGAGTCCATACTTAGGTCATAATTGGACATTGTAGAAGAATTTCTCTTATTATTTTCTCATTTACTTTACAAAGAACATATGTTGAGGGGCCTTGAAAGTTTTTTTTTCATTTATTTCCACGTGAGTATTTTTCCTTCAGCTACTGACTATGTAAATACTCGTGCTTTTTTCCAAGCACGAGATGATCATATTTTATGTCATATCATATCATTTTGATCTCCATAATTTAAATTCATTCCTTTCTTACCCACTATATTAACTACATGTTCTCCTGTACCTTTGAATCTGCATTGGATGGTGTCTTTTTCATATTAATGGTGGGCCTAAAACCCCTTAAGCTATTAATAAATCTTATTTTAACTTCATTATCCAATGAGGAAGTGATCCATGAGATATTGTATTGCACTTTCCTAGGATTCCTTTGATAATTTAAAATCTAATATTTATAAATTTAACTATAGATAATAGTCCAAGATCTAATCACTAGATCTCTAAGTTCTAAATATCCCATCAAGGGTTTGTCCTATAATCATTATTATTTCGAACAATCTATTATTTTACCATTATCTATTTTTCAAACAAATGTATCTTTTAACCACTTCTCAAGATTGGATGAAATTCAACCATATTTTGGAACCACTTGTAAGGATTTATACTTTAAAGATGACATTGGATAGATGAAATAGGAAGTATTTGTTAAGAAGAATGGTTTTCCAAGACTTGTTCTTCATGTTGATGGTCCTCCATAAAAGTATATCTAAAAGCATTGGATTTGTCATGTTGAAATTCTTTATAGTTTCCCTCTAAACTTAAAATATTGACACCCTTTATACTAGGATAGCAGACGAAAATTATTTTTTCTTAATTCTTATTAGGAAATTCTTTTGTATCCTCTCTAGTCTAATTATTTATTGTTTTCTAAGTTTTTATGATAGATAGCCAATTCATAGGATGGCTTGTAAGAATAGATTTATAATTAGGATTCTACCTAACATTGAAAACCACTTGCATAGTCCTTGAAAATGTGAACTTGGTTTCTTTAGGAGATGTAATATCATGACTTGGATTTATTCTTATTAATGAATTGATTTGAATCTTATTCATACCTAAAAACTACATCCTTAATGGTTCTTATCACATATAGAGAGGTAAATCTTGCCAACATAGTATCTTCCATAAACTACCTATAAATATTAAAACTTAAGACATGATCTTGATCTTGGTTAGTGGAGGTTTTAAATCCATTCTATTTTTTTATAAGGGTTATAAAAAGGTCCCTTACCCTTTTAGAAAGAGTATTGAGAGGAAAAATACTAAAATGAGGATAAGACCACCACCTATTATAATAATTCATACAAAAGCTAAAATGCAGTCTACAAACTAGGATTGAGATACGAACCAATAAAAATAATAAAATATTGCTTACCATAAATAAAAAATGAGAGCATTCTAAAAATATTAAAGAAAAATAGAATTTAAGTTAGCCACTTGCACTCCAACCAAATGATATGTGAAAAGAGGAACACAATTAGAAAAGGTTAGTTAGAGGTAATATGTGTTTCCTACACTCTTTCTATATTTTTTGAGATCTCACTCTATTTGTGTTTCTATTGTCATTATTGTGCTAAATCCTATCCCTCTACGAATTCAAATCTCATTTTATCTATATTTATCCATATATTGTTTATCTATGTTTTCCAAATTTTTATGTTTCTAGATATTCATGTCAATGTCTTACCAAATCTCACTTTGTTTATGTTTTTTTTTTTTATGTTTCTAGATCTATCTTTTTCTATGTTTTTATAGAACATACTCTATCCATTTTTTTCAAGTTTTTGTATTTCTAGATCTCACTTTGTCTATGTTTCTCAACTTTTTATATTTCCAGATCTCACTCTATCTATGTTTTTCTAGATTTTATGTTGTTTGTCATATTTTCAAAGCTTTCTACTATGCCATATCCAAGATAATGTTAGGAATATTTTTGGCTCTTTTACCATAAAATTACTACCTCTTTGTATTCCCTAGTTTTACATCCAATTTACTATCATGTTTAATTCCCTAAAAATATGCTTGATCTTCTTGGATAGAAAAACATTTTTAATATAGATAACACCAATAATGATATCATGTATTGTCCAACTAACCAATTTCTATCCTCTTAAAACTTTTTATATGTTTAGATATTTTGCCTCAATGATTGCATTTCTCATATGTATATTCTTAGCCAATTTAAGCCTAGTTAGTAGTGCTTTAGCCTATGCCACATGGTTGGTATCTCCATAATAATTTGCATATACACTAATAATATTTCCCTATGAGTCTCTAATAATATTTCCACCCCTACCTTTCCTAGATTTCCTTTAGCTACTTCATCAAAATTTAGCCTACAATATTTATTGTATTTTCTTTTAAATTATTTGCGGTATATTGAAGAGTAATATGTTGTTTTTTGTTGAATACTGGTAAACAATAAGGCTACAATAATATCAATACACATAAGCACATAAGCATATGGTGTGATGTTTACTATTTTATGCTTAAAAGGAAAATTTTTTTATGGTATACTGTTCACCCCCCTCTCAGTATAAGCACATGTTCTTCAATTGGTATCAGAGCAGGGATCTCTGTGAAAAGTCTAACAGCTTGGAAGAGGATCCTTCGATAACACACATGACTTCAGAAAGTGAAGAAGAGACTATGTTTGATATAAAATAAGAGTTCTTTGCTGCTCTCAAAAAATTGGAAAGACATAGAGAGAAAAACTCAAGCCTAAAATAACAAATTCAGGAAGATGAAGAAGCAAGAGTGGAATTCATACAGAATCTCACAAAAATCAAGATTAAGGTGTAAGAAGGAAAGAATTTTGAGCAAGATATGACAAATATATTGAGATCCAGGGAAACAAAATGTGAAATATTGGAAGCAAAAAATTGTTCTCCTAAGGAATAAACTGGAAATGACCAAGATACTACAAGATACATAATATGAGAAGAATAAAGAGGAATCAAGCTTCCAAAAAGCAAAAACTTCAAACAAATAAAAGTAAGCAAAGGACATCAGAAAGGAAGAAAGCAAAGAAGAAATCTAGATAAGGGTTAATCACAAGAACAAGATGACTTCTTCACAACATTCAAGACCTCCAAATAGGTTACATAATTTTTTCCATGGTCATTGTTTTTCTTGTAATAAATATGGTCATAGAGCTACACACTGTATTCATCATGCAAGATACAATAGAAATTTCAATTCCTTTGCACCTCTCATGGATGATGATGTTATATGTTACAAATACAATAATTTTGGGCACAAGACTAGATTGTGTAAAATGATATCTCCTAAGTCTAGAAAAATAATTCCAACAACTAGGAAGGATGAAAGAAATAATGTTAGGACCAAATATATGTTAGTACAAATAGCCCTACATGCTTAAGATAAAGAAGAACAATGGTATCTTGATAGTGGTTGCTCTAGTCACATGACATGAGACAAAGATAAGTTCATTGTACTAAAGAAAACAAATAGAGGATCAGTAAGTTTTGGTGATAATGGATAAGTAAGGATTGTTGGGAGAGGAACTCTAAGTCTAGACAATGGAAAAATAAAAATAGAGATTGTTTTGTATGTCAAAGGGTTAAAACACAATATTCTAAGTATAAGTCAACTTTGTGATCAAGGATACATGGTCACCTTCCATCTAGATGGATGTGAGATAAGAAAAATAGAAATTGGAAGAATTATTGCAAATGCAAGAAGGACCCAAACAACTTATATATGCTCAATGACATCAAAGGGGAAAAGTGCTTTCTATCACAAGAAAATAAGAGTTGGTTATGGCATAGAATATTGGGTCATTTGAATTTTGACAACATAGTCAGTATAAGCAATAAACAGGCAGTTAGAGATTTACCCAAAATAAGAAGACCTCAAAACACAATTTGTGCACCCTGTCAACATGGAAAGCAAACTAGGACAACCTTTAAACCAAAAGGCTATATATATTCTGAGCCATTGAGTTTAATACATACTGATTTGTGTGGTTCTACAAGAACTCGAAGTATTCAGGGTGAGAGTTACTTCATGTTGTTTATAGATGATTATTCCAAAATAATTTGGGTGACCTTCCTAAAAGAGAAATCAAAGGCCTTTGAAAATTTTAAAGCATTCAAGCAATTGGTTGAAAATAAAACAGGCAAAAGGATTAAGTGTCTACGATCTGATAGAGGAGGAGAGTTTACTTCAAATGATTTTGTAGAATTTTGTGAACAACATGGAATCAAGAGAGAATACTCAACAACAAGAACCCCCCAACAAAATGGAGTAGTTGATAGGAAGAACAAAATTATTGAAAACATGGCTAGAGCTATGTTAAATGAATCTAAGTTATCATATGGCTTTTGAAAAGAAGTAGTATCTACAGTTGCATACATAATTACTAGGGCTCAATTAAGGGTAAATCATCATAACACTCCATATGAGCTTTGGAAAGGAAGACCTGCTACTATAAAACATTTCAGAATTTTTGGAAGCAAATGTTACATAAGACAGGAAGATCAGAACTTGGGTAAATTTGATCTAAGATGTGATGAGGGAATTTTTTTTGGTTATTCTAAAAAGAGTAAGGCTTAAAAATGTTACAACAAAAGAACACACACTATGGTGGAAAGTATGAATGTAATAATTGATGAGAAGATAGATTCTAGAGAACCAGTTCAAAAAACTGTGTACCAAGATGATGGATGTTGTCAAGAATAATCTTGTGAGGAATCAGATAAAGATGAAGAAGAAACACAAAGGCTTCTTCCCAAGACTCCTTCCAGGCATGTAAAAAAACACCATCTAAAATATCATATCATCGGGAATCCATATGAAATACAAACAAGGAGAAGAATAATAAAATCATCCCAACAAGCAAATTTTTCTTTGCTATCTAATATTGAGCCAAAATATTTCACTCAAGCGAGTGAAGATAAATTTTGGGTTAAATTAATGAATGAGGAATTGGATCAGATAGAGAAGAGCAAGACTAGGAAACTTGTTCCACAACCAAAGGACAAAAATGTGATCGAAACAAAATGGGTATTCAGAAATAAATTTAATGAAGATGGACAAGTGGTCAAAAATAAAGCAAGGTTAGTATGCAAAGGTTATGCACAATTAGAAGGAATTGATTTTGATGAAACCTTTGCTCTAGTTGCATGACTTGAAGCTATAAGGATGTTTCTAGCTTTTGCAAGATTCAAGAACTTCAAGGTATATCAAATGGATGTCAAGTCAACATTTTTAAATAGGGTTCTAGAAGAAGAGGTCTACATTGAACAACTAGAGGGATTCATACTAGCAGATACACTAGATCAGGTATGCAGATTGAAAAAGGTATTGTATGGTTTAAAGAAGGCTCCCAGAGCATGGTACTCAAGATTGGATAAGTATCTATAGGAACAAGGATTCAGGAAAGGAATAGCATATAGTAACTTGTATATCAAAAATGAAGGAAATGATCTTCTAATAGTGGTTGTTTATGTTGATGACATAATTTTTGGAGGAAATAATGACAAGATGTGCAAAGAATTTGCTAAAAATATGCAAAGTGAATTTGAGATGTCTATGCTTGGTGAATTATCCTTTTTTTTGGTATTTAAATTTCACAATCAAGAAAGGGAGTGTTTATATCTCAAGCCAAGTACATCAAGGAGATGCTGAAGAAATTTAGGTTAGAAGATTTCAAACCAGTAAGTAATCCTATGGCCATAGGGTGCAAATTGAGTAAGGACGATGAATCTCCAGAGGTAAATTAGAGATTATACAGATCCATGATTGGTAGCTTATTATATGTCACAACTACAAGACCAGACATAGTACAATCAGTGGGATTAGTGGCAAGGTTTCAAGCAGCACCTAAGGAAACACATATGGCAATAGTAAAAATAATTTTTAGGTATCTAAAAGGGACTATGGATTTTGGGCTTTGGTATCCCAAAAGTGACAGTTTCACACTAACAACATATACATATGCAGATTGGGCCAACAACATTGATGATAGAAAAAGCACAAGTGGAGGAGCCTTATTTCTTGGAGAAAGTCTAGTCTCCTGGTTAAGTAAGAAGTAGGTTTCAGTATCACTATCTACAGTAGAGGTAGAATATATTTCAGTAGTAACCAGTTGTACACAGGTATTATGGATGAAGAGATATTTAGAAGACTTCAAGATAAAGCATGATCAGCCCATTCCTATACTATGTGATAATACGAGTGCCATAAGTATCTCAAAGAATCCGATAATGCACTCTAGGACAAAGCACATTTTGATTAAGTATCATTTTTTGAGAGAATAGGTGTCAGCTAAACAGGTTAGATTGGAGTATGTCACTACAAAGGAACAGATAGAAGATATTTTCACTAAGCCACTCTTAAAGGAAAATTTTGAGTATCTTCGAGGAAAATTGGGAGTGAGACTCCCACCCCACAATTAACCACCTCATGTGGATGTGGGGAGGGGCTAAGCTAAGAGGCTCATTTTGAGCCTCGAGCCCCCAAGGTGACCCTTTGCTATTGATGTCAAAGGGGGAGATATTTGTGTATTAGGGAGATATTTGATATGGGGAGAGATTTGATATTTGAGAGAGCATTGAGCTAGGGGGAGTAATGTCCCAGGGGGAGCAGAAGAAAAAGAAAGGTCAGGTTTTAGTAAAAGGATATGGGTTGCCATCAATGACAAAGGGGGAGATTATTGGACATTTTGAGTCCCTAAGTCAAAGTTGTCATTGATGTCACCATTTATGACACCATATGAAGTCATCATTAATACCAATATCTCAGCAGAAAATAAAGACAACAAAGACGATCATTTGATTTTCAACAAGAAGGCAAAAGTTCAAGTAAAACAGTGCAAAAGACAAAAGTTATAAAGGAGTGGTAATATTTATTTTATAAATTATTTAAATTCAGGATGAATTTAAATTTTATAAATAAATATTATAATGGTTAGAAGTGCCATAGTGAAAACCCAAATAAAATAATTGTAATTTTTATTACAATATTTTATATTGCAAAAGTGGGTTTATAAAGTCTAAAAATATCTAAATCCAAAGGTTGGGTTTAAAGTTCTAAGACCAAAGATTATTTTAATAAATCCAAAGTTGGATTTAGATAAGGCAAATTTTATTTCCAAAGGGAAGCATCGATGTCAATCAAGACAAAGGAAAGTGCCGACATCATGGAAGACAAGGGAAGCGCCGATGTTGGTTAAACATAATGAGAATGCATATTAATACCATGCCAAAGTTAAAGTTTCAATTACCCTTGCTCATTTTGAATAGAAGTGCATCGAATTTAATGTAGAGCTCATGATAGTGTCATGCGAATTTTATGGTTTGGTTTGATGGTGAAAGAGAAAAAAGCTAGCACATTGACTTGTTGAATTCCAACAAGGCCCTTTGGCCTAGTGGAAAGTGGGCAGTAAGCTTACATTTTGTGTTGCATGGTGGTGAGTGTTCGAAACCCACGAAAGCGTTTTGTGGACGTGTTGAAGGCGTAAACTCCAAGGTGCATACGTTTTGTAAGGTGAGGAAATGGAGTTGAAGCATGTGGTGCTTCTTCACTCCCAACGAGCTAGTAGCTTGTGTGGTGGTTTGCAGTGTGGGCAAAGACTTGTGAAGGCTGCGTTGAGAGTTCAAAACTCTCCAAAGGCAAAGGTACATTTTTAATGTTTTATTTTATTAATGCCTAAGTTGGAGGTATAAGGTTTTTGTGGTTAAAGTATTTGCATTATAATAAAGGTTGGTAGTTGAGAAATATCATTAGGAGGTATAAGGAGAATTTTATTTTTATGTTCAAGTCTTAAATTTTGCTATTGTGGAATATTGAAAGGTTAAGACTTTGTGGGTTGTGTGATATTTCCAATAAAGGGTTTTTTATTATTGTGAGGATATTGCTTATTGTTAAGTTGGAGTGATAAGGTGTAATTGTGATATTATTTTTGTGATATAAAAATTATCCTCTAACCCTTATTGAGTTTGTCAAAGAAGTAATTGTGAATGTGGAATATTTGTAAGGACAACCACTCTTCAAGAAAATGTATGGGTAAAATTCTTCTATGTTGAGTTAGGTGATTGGCTTGATTGAAAATTAATTTTGGAGTGAAAAGGATTTGATTAGGGTTTCCTTTTCAAAAGTGGTTGAGTTAATGCTTCAAGGTTTTTTGAATTGGAATATTGTGATTAAACCTTATTTTATTAGCATTGTTGTTGAAGCCATTGGTTAAGCAAAGAACTTGAACTTGAGTTAGAAAAGAACATGAGTATCATTGTTATGTGAGATTTGTGTTGAGCATTGTTGGAAATATTTTGAGTTGAGTGATACATACTTGGACTAGGGTTTGTGAGAAAGGGTTGTTCCTTGAGGTGATTGGTTGAGTAGAGTTGATTGAGCCTAGTCAAGTGATTGTGTGAAGTGGTTGTTCAAGTTCCAAGAACAAACTATTATATATTCTGAATTGAGTTGAGATTGAGTTTTGAGAATAGAACATATTTAGTCTCTAACAATTTTCTTTATGATTCTATGATATTAGACAAGTTTTGTGTGAGATTGTTGTGCATATTTGAACAGGTTCTGTGTGAACCTGTTGAGCAAATTTGGACAAGTTTTGAGTGAACTTGTTGAGAATATTTGAGCAAGTTCTAAGTGAGCTTGTTGAGCATATTTGAGCAGTATTGTTGAGCATATTTTAGTAGGTTCTGAGTGGGCATATTGAGCATATTTGAGTAGGTTCTGAGTGAACCTATTGAGCATATTTGAGAAGGTTTTGAGTAAACCTATTGATAAGAGCTTTGGAGGTGACAGAGCAGAGAGGACAGAGTCTCTAGTGGATAGAGATCCATCAGCCAGGACAATTGAGGATAGGTCTTCTGAGTGAGGACAAGAGTCTTCAAGTGGAGAGAGATCCACAATCAATGTAGTGGAGGTAGTCTTCTAGAAGATCACCAACCAGAGCAGAGGAGAAAGAGTTCTCCAGTGGATAGATATCCACAAACTAGATTTAGGGGATCAACATCTTCTTTTGATAGAGGTCCATAAACATTATAATTGGGAAGGATTCCCAAAATATTATTTGAGAAATATTTAGAAGAAATATTTTTCTATGGAGGTAGCCCACATTGGGTGAACCACGTTAAAATGATGTCTCTCATGTGTGTGATGCTTTGTGTGATGTTTATCATTTATGATTAAAAGGGAAAAATTTTTATGGTATACAGTTCACACCCCCCTCTCAGTATAAGCACATGTTCTTCATGTGGGTGAAATTTTCCACCTACATCCTTCTCAAGATAGGGAGATGAGTTTTTTCAATGAAATACCTTGCATCTTTGCTAAGTGAACCCATCAAATATCTAGAATAGTGACCAAGTCAAAGAAGGACAAATAATGGAAGAAAAGATACAAAATTTTGCTAAGTATTAGAGCATTTCTAAAAATCATAGGCTAATGATGTTAGCAACTATCATAAAAAATTCTAGCACCTGACGATTGAATCAAGTAAGCCTAGGCTAGTTTTTTGTCTAAGTAAGATGGCTAGATAGATTGGAGTGTTGATGTTATCAAAATGGTAATTTAAACCTAACATCTAGCATGCAACACCCCAAGTGGATAATGAAGCCGATGTTAGTAGGAAAGCATAAAATATTTGACATAAAATGGAAAAGCATTCAATTTCTTAAAATAAGAAATTGACTATGAGAGTCTGACATCCGGTATATTAGCACAATTTATTGGATATGAAATCTATAAATGTTGGATAGTTTTGAATTCTTATATTAGTAGGAGTATTATTAAAACATATCTCAATAAAGTAATAGAATAGAAAATCCTAAGGTATGAATCACATCCAAAATTGGACAATGTGCCTCACCAAGTTAAGAAATCAAAAGAGCGTCGAATGATTTTCAATGTTGATGTCAGCATGGGGCACAAAAATATCTAGCAATCATGAATAAGGAACCTGGCATCCAAAAAAATGGTATTTAAAGCTAAAAGAGATATCAAATGGAAACATACACCAAACTACCCAAACATGCTCCTAATAAGTAAGAAAATTATTAAAATATTCTAATGATCTCAAACCTTCTCTGACTAACACCTATGTTATTATAGCCAAGGAGGTAGTAGGGAAGCTAGAGAAAAAATAAACCTATCAAAATATCATATGCACTAGATGAAGATGTAGTGGTCACCACTCCTTAAGATAGAACAAGAGCATACTACATCAACACCATAATGCCAAATCAGTTGCAACGGAATGAATTGGAGGAGAGGGCACATGCACTACAATATTTTTTTAGACTTGTAATCCACTTTTTAAACTATAATTACAGTATAACCAATTGTAATTGTAAAACTATATATACCAAAATGTAAGCCATTATGATTATTAGCTCTTTGGATTTTACAATTGGCATAGTTGTATTGATTAAGGCTATACAAATTTTGAATGAAGATTGGATTTTTGTTTGGACTCTTTCTCATTTTTATACTAAATATGTATGTATGTCTTACTGAGTAGTTAAGCATTTCTATTAAAGCTAGGAATGGATAATTTTGCTATAGTTATTTTGTATTCTAGATTTCTACCTGGATTTATTGTTATAGTTCTAGAATGACTTAGTAATGCTCAGAGTTCTTTATGTTTAATTATTCTTAAAGCATAAGGAAAATAGGTTATTATATTAGGTAGTAATTGAATACTTACAAAAATTCCTTTCTTCATACCCCTAACTTCATACCCCACACTTCATACCCCTCACTTAATACCCATAACTAATTGAATGCTTACAAAAACCAATTCTTTAATCAATCAATGTCCCATACCCTTAACTTCATACCCCTCACTTCATACCTCTAACTAATTGAATACTTACAAAAACCACTTCTTTAATCAATTAATGTCTTATACCCCTAACTTCATTCACTTCATACCTCTTTCTTCATACCCCTAACTTCATACCCCTACTTTTTTCATACCCCTCACTTCATACTCATCACTAATTGAATACTTACAAAAACCAATTCTTTAATCAATAAATATTCCATACCCCTAACTTTATACCCCTCACTTCATACCCCTAACAAATTTAATACTTACAAGAACCACTTTTTTAATCAATTAATGTCTTATATCCCTAACTTAAGGGTTTAGGGTTTAGTTAAAGAGGTGGTTTTTGTAAATATTCAATTAATTATGGGTATTAAATTAGGGGTATGAGACATTAATTGAATAAAGAAGTGGTTTTTGTAATTATTTAATTAGTTAGGGGTATGAAGAAAGGGTATGCAGTGCATGAAGTTAGGGGCTTGAAGTGAGGGGTATGAGACCTTAATTGATTAAAGAAGTGGTTTTTGTAAGTATTCAATTAGTTATAGGTATGAAGAAAGGGGTATGAAGTGAGGGGTATGAAGAAGGAATATGAGACATTAATTGATTAAAGAAGTGATTTTTGTAAGTATTCGAGTACTTAGGGGTATGAAAAAAGAGGTATTAATAAAGGGGTATGAAGAAAGGGGTAGAAAGAAATAGGTGTGAAGTGAGGGGTATGAAGTTAGGAGTATGATACCTTAATTTATTAAAGTTAGGGGTATGAAGAGAGGGGTATGCATAAAGGGGTATGAAGTCAGGGGTATGAATAAAGGGGTATTAATTGAGGGGTATGAATAAAGGGGTATGAATTGAGGGGTATTAAGTTAGGGGTATGAAGTGTGGGACATGAAGTGAGGGGTATGAAGTTAGGGGTATGAAACTTTAATTAGAAAATCAATATTTTTTAAAGACTTTAGAAAATCCAAAAAAATCAATGTTTTTTTCAAAAATAAAATCAATGTTTCTTCATACCATTCACTTCATACATCTTTCTTCATACCCCTAACTTCATACCCCTCACTAATTGAACACTTAAAAATCTAAATATTTAATCAATTAATGTCTCATACCCCTAACCAATTGAATACTTACAAAAACCACTTATTTAATCAATTAATGTCTCGTACCCCTAACTTCAGGGTTTAAGGTTTAAGGTTTAGGGTTTAGGGTTTAGATTTTAGTTAAAGAAGTAGTTTTTGTAAGTTTTCAATTAGTTAGGGGTATGAGATATTAATTGATTAAATAAGTGGTTTTTGTAAGTATTTAATTAGTTAGGGGTATGAAGTGAGGGGTATGAAGTAAGGGGTATGAAATTAGAGGTATGAAGAAAGGGGTATGAGACCTTAATTGATTAAAGAAGTGGTTTTTGTAAGTATTCAATTACTTAGGTGTATGAAGTGAGGGGTATTTAATGAGGGGCTTAGTTATCAAATTCATCAAATTTTTTAGTTAAAGTTCAAAATACGGTGAATTTGAAACCCTCATGCATAAATTCACCGAACAAACCCTAAATTCAACCAAAAAATTTAGGTTTTTTTTAATGTGCGGTTTTGTTTTTGAGAAAGAACTCTGAATCCAGGTAATTTCCCATCAGTTCATCCCTAACTTTGTGTTACCCAAATGTGTAAATCACCAGCAACTTGTCTAGGAAAGTTTTTTGTTGTTTATGGTAGAGAAGAATTGCAGGGAACAGAACTTCAAAAGCACCGCTCAGATTATGATGTTATAATCTCTAGGAATGACCCATACGAATGGAATTTTCACAAATAAGTTATTTGTATCAAATTATTTCACATGACATCCGAAAATGATGGCTCTTTCACGTAAACGAGGTCTTTGCAAAGTAAATTATCAAATATTTAATGTTTGAAATAGTAATTATTCTGAAGTAGGGTTGGGATGAACAGTTGGATGAGCAGATGGAAAATTAACTAAAAACAACAACACCAAAACCCTTACACTCACACTCTATGAAAAAAACCATTATATAGTTTTTTAGATACATTAATTTTCCATTATATAGTTTTTTAGATACATTAATTTGTTAATTTCAACTGTGTCATTACACCTAAAAATTTTCTACACGGAATGAAAGCTATGCAAGGAATCAAGTCAGTGCTTTGCACGCAAGTGTTATTATTTTGAATTATTTAATAAACTAGATAATTATTTTTTATTTATTTATTTTTATTTGGTTAGTGTGAGAAACCCTTACGAACGGATAAGCAGTCTCCTTCCAACTATGACCCCTCGTAAAATCGAAATGTATGCTTATCAATAAGGAATTTAACACACAACAACCACACATCCCCTCTATGCAGTGGTTTGAACCTTGGACCTTCCAATGAAAAGCCAAAGCCCTACAGTTGGGTTGTCCCCAATTTTCCCAGTTTATTATTATTGTTATTTCCAATTCCAATTAGGGGATGGGGCAACGTGATGTTGCTTTTATATCGGATCCATGAAAAATTTTATGTGCATATACTAAGTTTATATATTCACATTTATAACAAATCAAATTTTATGTCGAATTTTATTTCGAATTTTTTATCATGTCGAATTTTTTTGAATTTCAAAAGTGTCAAATTCGAACACAAACTCAAACTTTATAACTAAGATGAGGGGTATGAATAAAAGGGTATGAAGTTAGGGGTATGAATAAAAGGGTATATGAAGTTATGGGGTATGAAGAAATATGTGTGAAGTGAGGGGTATGAAAAGAGGGATGTGAAGGGGTATGAAGTTAGGGGTATGAGACCTTAATTGATTAAAGTTAGGGGTATGAAGAGAGGGGTATGAAGAAAGGTGTATGAAGTGAGGGGTATGAAAAAGTAGTATGAATTAAGGGATATGAAGTGAGGGTTATGAAAAAGTAGTATGAATTAAGGGATATGAAGTGAGGGTTATGAAGTTAGGGGTATGAGACGTTAATTGATTAAAGAAGTGTTTTTTTCTGATTTTAATATTTTTAATTGTAAACTTTAATTAAAAAAAAATTAGGAACTTTAAAATTTTAATTTTAACTTTAATTTTTTTTTTGATAAATAAAAATAAACCTGTAAAACCCTCTATTTACATAAAAATTATGATAAATAGAAATAACCAGTAAAACCCTCCATTCACATAAAAACTACAATATATGGAAATGAATCAATAAATATAGAAATAACCAGTAAAACCCTCCATTCACATAAAAACTGCAATATATGGAAATGAATCAATAAATATTTTCTTTTCTCATTCTTGGATTCACTTCCCTTTTACAATGCAATACCAAGGGAATATATATCCCCAAAGAAACCCTAAAGCAAAACCCTAAAGCTTAAAGCCCTAAAAATAAAAAATAAAAATTACTATTTTTGGCAAATTATTTTTTCTACCAAAAATTGCCTTTTTAAGTAATTACTATTTTCGGCAAATTATTTTTTCGTCAAAAATTGCCTTTATGTGGTTAGACAAGAATGTTACCTAGTCAAATTTGACATTGCCCATGATTCTTTCTATGTACAACATAAACATTGAAACACTTACCAACATTTGCAGAGTGCCAAACACTTATCGGTGTATATGCATCGATGTGGATGGTAGTCGGTGTTTGGTGTTAAAATTTGTAGAAAGACAAAAATGATCCAAAGTTTCTTTGCATGAAGTTTCTAGATTTTTTCTAAAAATGCATCTTTTTCTACAAATCCAAATTTTGCATGCTTATCTTTATCCAGTCCTCTGTGGTTGGCTCTTGTCATCTGGATGCTCTTGCATAAAACACATTGAGTAACAAAAAAAATTGTGAGCTCCTACTCACAAATCTCCTACATCATACACACCCCATCGATACTCCTGCAAGCACTTACACAGAGTGCCAATTTTTTTCTCCAAGGTTTTTCAAACCTTCTGCAAGCACTACATAAAGTACCAATTCCTCCCTCTAAGATTTTACAATAAAAAAATCTCCTGCAAACACTTACACAAAGTTCCAATTTCTTTCTCCAAGGTTTTAAATTGCACCTAAATTTGGTGCACACATCCCTCTTACAATAACGAACCTTACTTTAAAATATTAGGTCTCAAATTAAGGTATAACAAAAGATAATAAACTTCTAACATTCAAAAAAACCCAAAAAACCCAAGAACCTATTCTAAAAGCTAATTTTGGGACACTAGATGGAGGAGTTAGGTCCCGAAAACATATTTTTTGGAGATTCATGTCAGGGAGTGCTAATCCTGGAATTAAATCCATGTGATTCTGGATATCGATACTTTATTGTGATCTTGTTTATGGCTCTACTATCCACACACATTCTCTAGTCACCATATTTCTTTGGGCTCAGCACTACTGGAGTTGCACATGGACTCATACTCTCCCTAACTAATCTCTTCTTTATCAACTCTGTCACTTGTCTACTCAACTTTGCATTCTGTGTTGGGTTCAAACGATAAGCTATCTAATTTCTATGTGCATCAACAGACTCTTTGTAGTGAGAATTACTACCCTATAATTTTTCCCTCACTGACTCTTGCACTTTTTGGATATGCTCAGTAAATGCTTCTGTATCATCACTAACTTGTTCCCCAATTGGTAACTCAACTAAGAACGTAGAGTTGAGTAGGCAAGTGACAGAGTTGATAACGAAGGGATTAGTTAGGGAGAGTATGAGTCCATGTGCAACTCTAGCATTGTTGAATCCAAAGAAATATGGTGATTGGTAGATGTGTGTGGATAGTAGAGCCATAAACAAGATCACAATAAAGTATCGATATCCAGCATCACATGGATTTTATTCCAGGAGCATCGCTCCCAAATCAGACAGCTTATTGGTTGAACCCAACATAGAATGTAGATTTTGGTTTCACACCAGAGGAGTTACCAGATGGGCTACCACCAAAGAGGGATATCCAACATCACATGGATTTGATTCTAGGATCAGTGCTCCCAAATCAGACAACTTATCGGTTGAACCCAACATAGAATGCAGAGTTGAGTAGGCAAGTGATGGAGTTAATAAATAAGGGATTAGTTAGGGAGAGTATGAGTCCATGTGCAACTCTAGCATTGCTGACCCCAAAGAAATATGGTGACTGGTAGATGTATGTGGATAGTAGATCCATAAACAATATCACAATAAAGTATCGGTATCCTATATCGAGAGTGGATGACATGATGGATGGATTAGCTGGAGCTAAATACTTTAGTAAAATTGATCTGCAAAGTGGCTACTACCAGATCAAAATTAGAGAAGGGGATGAATGTAAGATAGCTTTTAAGACAAAGGATGGGTTGTACGAGTGGATGGTGATGCCATTTGGGTTTTCTAATGCACCCAGTACATTTATGCGATTGATGAACAAAGTACTACAAGAATATAAAGGTAAGTTTGTGGTTGTATATTTTGATGATATTTTGATTTATAGTAAAAGTGAAGAAGAGCATTTTTTACACCTAAAATTAGTGTTAGACATGCTCAGGAAGGAGAAATTATATGTCAACCTGAAGAAATGTATATTTATTCATGATAATTTAGTTTTTTTAGGATTTGTAATCTCAAGATATGGCATGAGGATGGATGATGAGAAAGTGAAGACGATTTTGGAATGGCCTCTTCCATGAATTATAACAAAATTAAGGAGCTTTCATGGCCTAGCTACCTTTTACAGAAAGTTCATTAGGAAATTCAGTAGTATAGCTACCCCTATAACTCAGTGCATGAATGGGAAAGAGTTTGTATGGACTACGACAACAACAAAGAGTTTTGAACTCTTGAAGAAGGTGTCGAAAGAACCTATTCTAGTGTTACCAGATTTCAGTAAGGTGTTTGAGGTTGATTGTGATGCCTCATTTGTTGGAATTGGTGGTGTATTAAGTCAAGAGGGCCGACCTGTAGCATTTTTCAGTGAAGCTGAATGACGCAAGGAAGAATTATTCTACATATGATGTGTAATTTTATGCAATTATGCAAGCATTGCAACATTGGAGGCACTACTTAATCTCAAATGAGTTTGTGTTGTTTACTGATCATGAAGCATTGAGGTATGTCAACTCTTAGAAAAATTTAAATAGCAGGCATGTGAAATGGGTTTTATTTTTTCAATAGTATACATTTATCCTGAAGCACACGTCGGGAAAACAAAATAAGGTTGTTGATGCATTGAGTAGGAGAGTCTTGTTGTTGACCACTATGGAGAATGCAGTCGTAGGATTTGAGGGGATTAAAGATATGTATGAATCTGATGCATATTTTGGGAATATTGTGCAATAGTGTAAAAGTGCGGTAGAGGGTGAGTCCCGTACTATTTTTGATGAGTATTTTTTATAGAATGGTTACTTGTTTAAGGGTAATCGATTATGCATTCCCAATGGCTCTATGAGGGAGAACATATTGAGGGAATTACATAGTAGGGGTTTGGCTGGTCATTTTGGAGTAGCTAAAACTACCACTCTTGTATACGAGAAGTACTATTGGTCAAAAATGAAGAGAGACATAATTAGGTTTGTCTCTAGATGCAGAGTATGTCAAATGGCTAAGGGCCATGTGCAAAATACAGGGTTGTATATACCCCTACCAGTTCCTATAGGACCATGGACCGATATGAGTATGGATTTCATGTTGGGGTTGCCCAAGACACAGAGGGGTAAGGATTCATTTTTTATTGTGGTAGAAATTTTTTCAAAAATAGTGTATTTCAATGCTTGCCAGAAAACTAATGATGCAACTAGGATTGCAGTCTTATTCTTTGATGAGATTGTACGGTTGCATGGTGTTCCAAAGACTATTACTTCTGATCGAGATACTAAGTTCTTGAGTCACTTTTGGAGGACGTTGTGGATGAAGTTGAACACTAGGTTGTAGTTCAGTAGTGCTTACCACCCACAGACCGATGGGCAAATAGAGGTAGTGAACAGAAGCTTGGGAAACCTCTTACGGTGCATAGTTGGAGATTGGCACTTTGTGTAGTTCTTGAAGAAGGTTTGTAAAACCTTAGAGAAAGAAATTGGCACTTTGTGTAAGTGCTTATAGGAGGTTTTTTTAATGTAAAATCTTAGAGGGAGGAATTGGCACTTTGTGTAGTGCTTGCAGAAGGTTTGTAAAACCTTGGAGAAAGAAATTGGCACTCTGTGTAAGTGCTTTCAGGAGGTTTTTTTAATGTAAAACCTTAGAGGGAGGAATTGGCACTTTGTGTAGTTCTTGCAGGAGGTTTTCTATTTTCAAACCTTGAAGGAATAATTGGCACTATGTGTAGTGCTTGTAGGAGGTTTGAGATATAAAACCTTGGAAGGAGATTGGTACTCTTAGGAGTACTTGCATATGTGTGGCACTCTATGGAAAATAATTATGAGTTTGATCAGAGAAACTTGCAGGAGCAAAGGTATTTGTTCTGACCTCTTACAGTTGGATTTTAATTTTAATTTTTTAACCTTAGAAAAAAACAAAAAAATCAAAACATTAGAAAAAAATCAAAAAAATTCAAAAACTTTAGAAAAAAAAAATCAATATTTTTTTCAAAAAAAAACCAATGTTTCTTCATACCCCTAAATTCATACCCCTTACTAATTTAATACTTACAAAAACTAATTCTCTAACCAATTAATGTCTCATACCCCTCACTTCATAGCCCTAACTAATTGAATACTTACCCCAAGTGGGCATCCATTAAATATAAAGGTGGATTTCTTGAGCATGGCTCTTCCTCCTTTTTGGCTGGGGGGCCCCTTTCTCCCTTCCATAATATTGGTATCTATAGTACATACTAATATAATATTGTATTATATATTGGTATGGACCATAAATGAATTAATGGTTAATGTATAATATAAATGTTACTTATGTAACAATTAGTTATTAAAGAAGGTAATATGTCAACAGGTAGAAGAATAATCTCATAGAATTGTATATGTAACCGTTAGGGAATATCATCATATTAGGTACTTTGTAACTCATGGAAGGTGAACCATCAAATTCTTGTATAAAGAGAGATGTAACCCCATTGTAAAGGGGTCACATATCAAGTATTCTTTGTAGATTTTTTGGCTCATGGAGCTAGAGATCTTGTGGAGTGTCTCCCTTCTAAAAAGGAGCATTGTATAGTGTTGACCTACCTCAAGGATATTATCAATCTCTATTTTATTGTGTGGATTTCTATTGTTTAATTTGTTTGTGGATGCATGTTGTATATTTTTACATATTGGTGAATAATTTATTGTTAATGAGAATAGAGGTTCATAAAATTTGGTATCAGAGCAGTGATTCGGGCAAAATGGGGTTGTTTTTGCAAAGCTAGGGTACATTTTTTCAAGAAAAAACATCACATTTTGTAGGGGATGTGAAGCAAAAATATGACACTAAAGCAATATAGAAATAAATAAATCATATGAACAATAGATTGAAAAAAATATGATTTTATTCAATAAATGGGGGGTCTGAGAAAATCCTTTTGTTACAATTGATCTATTCAATGAAATTATTTTGATACAATAAATACAGGTTCTAGGGTTCCTCGAAACCCTAGTTACAACAACAAGTAGTGTCTCCAATGTATCTTGCTTCCAACAGGGTGAGTGGGCTTTTGGTTATTTGTAATTGGGCCACTCTAGCTTCAATAGCTACTCAACAATCCTTGATTGATGCTACATGATCCTGCATATATGACAAACATAAAGTCGTTAGTAAACATAAGATCACCAAGTGCCACCAGGGCACCCTGTCATCAAATTTGCAATGGAATAACAAAACAAGAAAGTATTTTTGTGCATTTATTTATTGTTATTTGTATTTTGCATACTAGTTTACTCAGATCTAGGGTTTTAGTAAACAAAATGAGGGTTCCAAAGTGTGAACCCTAATGAAATGCTAACTAAAACCCTAGATCTAAGTAAACTAGTATGCAAAATCCAAATAACAATAAATAAATGCACAAAAATACTTTCTTGTTTTGTTACTCCGTTGCAGATTTGATGACAGGGTGCCTTGGTGGCACTTGGTGATCTTATGTGGCATATTTTGGTGTGTGGTTGAAGGAACAATGGGTGTTGGGCTACGCCTGGAAAATACGGTAGGCATGTGACTACGCCTGTGGGATGTGACAGGCACTCGACTATACCTGCAAATTAGGGTTAAATCTGCAGAATCAGATCAATGGGATGCGAAGGGCTTAGTAGATGGACGACAATGGCGATAGCAAAAATAGGATGTGAAGGGGGCTAGAATCCAAATATATTAGGGTAAGCTAAGGTTTTGGGGAAGGATAAGCTAGGGCACAACCTACTCACAAGAAAATATCTCTCAACAAGGTTAGATCTCACAAGAAAATTAGAGCTCCAGCATTCAAGATTTCCAAGATTTTCCAAGAGTTGAGCATTGAGAATGCTCCTATTTATTACCAAGCCTAGGGTTTACTTTAGGGTTTTACCAAATCATGTGGCTAGGATAAAAGCAAATCCAAGGGCTGATATTAAACTTTAAGTGTGACATAGATTAATGAAGATGGATGGCTGAGATTAGGTTAGAACGGATGGTTGAGGTTGATTTGGCCTATTTTATAATAAAAAATATTATATTTAAATATAAATAATATAAAATAAATATAAATGGGTTAAATGGAGATCAAAAAATGATGGGAAAGGACTAAAGTGGGCTATTGGATGGCGAGAAAGGCATGGAATGGCCAATTTAATTGCGGTAAAGGGTGATGGTGGATAAGTGGCTAGAATTTGGTGTCTACAGAGATAATTATGTTCGTAATCACTTTAATAATATTTGTGTTACATGTAGACCATTTTGAGTACTAAAAAAATAATTGCTCATTTGTTAAATTCTAATAAGTATTGAGGAAGTTATAGTTGTTTGAAGTTGGGTTATTTATGTTGTTTTTTGGCTATGCAATTTTTTTCAAAAGAAAAAAATCGTATTAAATATTTTACCAATCATTTTCATAATTTTTTTTGTAGCACCATATAGATTATTTTGATTACTACAAAAATAACTACTCCTTTGATAAATTCTGATAAGTATTGATAGAGTTACAATTATTTAAAGTTGGGATTTTGAGGTTGTTTTTGGGTGTGCGAAAAAATCATACAAAAGGGGAAAAATCATGAATAATTTACTTAGGACCCATAGTTAACATTGGAACATAACATCTACACTTTGTACCTGGGTTACAAATCCCCTTGGAGATGAAGATGTCCCTTGCATGTGCTTCATTGGGGTTTAACAAGAACAAAAAATATCACTCGACAAAAATGGGAAAAAATGTATTAAAAAATATTCTATGCAGAATTAGTAGCAAGGAAATAAATGATTAATTCAGATTTAATTACTTTTTTCCCACTTAAATTTGGATAGGTTATAAGTGATTAAAATGGACCTACTTGTATCACATCATTTCAACAAACCATTTCATAGTACCACAATAAATCATATTATCATGGGAGTGTCCATGAAATTGTGGGGATTTGAATTTGAATTATGCATTTGATTGCATCCTATTACCATTGTTCCAAAGTGCCTTGGAAAAATTTTAATATTCACCCATGGGATTGGAACCTTGGATTGCAATGTGAAACTCCTTGCTCCTCATTATTTTACCCCAAACTAATTGAGTGAAATTCAAATATTATTTTTTTATTTTTTACTGGTTATATAGGATTGAAATGGGTCCCCACATAGTGTTATTACAACAACTTGGCAATGCATGTTTTGCACTTGACAAGAATTGAACATTGTCTCCTTGAAAATTGATAAATTTAACCATTTGAGCTCATGCTCTTTCAAATACTATTGAATATAGGTTAATTTGTGACTTTTTTCCCTTTATTACATATTTTTTTATTTAATTTTTTTTCTCCACTCCACTTTTTCCTATGATTTTTGGGTTAGTTCTATCCATTCACTTTTGCTATACCCTTAAATGGGTACTTGATTGAACATAAAAATGTGCCCCTATGAATTAGAATGACATCATCAAACACCAACAAAAGACATCATTATAACATGATTTTCTTATTTGATATGAAATTTACAAAATTTTGAGTATGAATACTTTATTTCTCTTTTGTCATCAACTACCATAAATTGCAATCTATGGTCGATTGGTTTAGCATTTTAAACGTATGCAGTCTATGTTCAATTGGTTTAGCATTTTAAATTTAAGCACATCAAATTCCAATTGTCTAATGATATTGTTAATTAATATTTGTAAATGCATCATTCATCACTTACTTGCCCATTTCATTTGTTCTCACTGAAGAGGTTGAAAGTGGAGATATCAAGGATTATTTTTATAATTAATATCATTATTAACATTGTCCAGTTAGACTTGACGTGTTGACATACAAACCTACTTTGACTATCCTCTGAGTGTTAAATTTACTTTATTAACCCTAAAAGACCATTATTTGAGGTTATTGAGGTGACCATCTTACCAGTTGGATTGATGATTTGACTGTACAATTTTTTTGCATTGGTTGTAACATTTTGCCAATATGATAATTGTTGACTAAGTATTTATTAAGAAATGCTAAATATTTTGACCATTTTAAACTCTATTACATATATTAACAAGCATATACTATTGTACTTGCAAAATGAGGATGGATTGCAATTATGAGTACAAGATGGTATCATAGATATTGTTGTACTAGTCATGAATGAAATTATTGTCTCCACTAGTTGAAAAGGGCATGTAATACTATTGTAGTTCATGTCTTGAGAAGTGGCCCAATTGTGATAATGTCACTTGTCCCAAGATGGGGCTCAATTATGCTCTTAGAGGGGGACCAATTTGTCTTTATATTGACATCCATGACATGTTTATGCAATAAAATGGTTGTTATAAATACCAAAGAGTGGTCTTATTTGTTCAATGAAGCAAGTGTATTAGGTGTAGATAGAAAACCATTGACACTAAGTGCTATATCAAGGGTTTCATCTTGAAAATATTTTTGTAGATTGGACTTTTTGTCTTAGAAGAGATCTTGTGCCTGGACTATACAATGTATGGTGTTAAGATTTTCAACTAGAGACATGCCAACCTGCTTAATTTTCCCTCCCCTCAAACATTACGAGTGTTAATGGCTAGGATACCCTTGGCATATCTTCATGGACATAGCTGAACCAGGGACAGGAGTTTATTCCTCTCCTTGGTATTAATTCCTATTTTTGTGGTCCTTACTACAGATAACGAGGTGCTCCCTATTTAGTTTGTGAAATCGACTTATTAACTAAAATTAAAGTTTATTTATAAAATTTATGTTGGTTTAAAATTTTTAATGTCTATTTGCAATATCCTTGTGGCTCTCTTGCATCATTTGGCATAGATATTACCATGTTATTTATGCTTCATAGCTAGTTATATGTAGACACATGCTCATACACACACGTTTGTACTCCCTTTTTAACACATGCATGCACAAATAAAAATATCAGTATGAAGTTCATGATTATCCTATGACATATTTTGTGGTCTTGCAGTTGATGGAGTTTGTTGGTGGTAAGATTGTGTTAACTTTAGAAGGTGGTTACATTCTCAAATCAGTGGAAGATTATTTTACAACTTGTGTAGAAACTTTGTTTACAAAAAAGCCAATTAGAAGCTTTATTGATATTTTTCCATTTGAATCATCATGGCGTTAATACAAACAATAATTTTTTGTGTGAATTTTTCATTTTATTTCAAATGGTGTGGATGCAACTTCAACATATTAATGTAAATTAGAAGGTAGATTGGAGGCCATTCTTAGTATACTGCATCTATTGTGTTTATTTTTATGCTCTTTTAGTTAACCAATGCTCTTTGTTATCAGATGTGTAATGAACGTAGTTCATACTGGCCAACATTGAATGAAAAACTACCAGTGCCAAAACTGACTAAGGCTGTATTTTTTTTTTTTTGAATTTACATGGTGGAATCGGTAGCCGCCACGAATCCAGGCAGGTTGTCCAGCTTTTATGGCCGCCACAGTATTCTGCGTTGTCCGCCCTAGAAGCCGCCACACAGATCTTCGCGCAGTACGCCCCTATAATCACCATGCCACAATCATTTTAAACATTTTATGCCGCTGAAAGCACCAGGAAAGGTACAAGCGTTCAGTCCGACAAGGCCCGAGATTTGAACCTTGGACCTCCACCCCCTTATGGGGTTTGGATGAACCAATTGGTCTACACCTTGGACCTTTAAGGTATTTTTAACTTATTATTTTTAATCTATTATATGGGATTGAAATGGGTCACATCTGTATTATATCATGAACACGTAGAGGTATTACAACTTGGCTATTTTACATGTATCGTTTTGTAATATTCAAACTTGAATATGCTTCTTGAAAGCTGAAAATTTTAAATGTTTGAGCCAATGCCATTTGATCTAACTAGTTATTTTCATAATTACAAGGGTTATCGAAACATGCACCCAAAGTTGGAACTGGTTCGGTTTAGTTCAATTTAAAATGAGTATGAAGTGAGAGGTATTTAATGAGGGGCTTAGTTATCAAATTCATCAAATTTTTAAGTTAAAGTTTAAAATACGATGAATTTGAAACCCTCATGCATAAATTCACCGAACAAACCCTAAATTCAACAAAAAATTTAGGTTTTTTTAATGTGCGATTTTGTTTTTGAGAAAGAACTCTGAATCCAGGTAATTTCCCATCATTTCATCCCTAACTTTGTGTTACCCAAATGTGTAAATCACCAGCAACTTGTCTAGGAAAGTTTTTTGTTGTTTATGGTAGAGAAGAATTGCAGGGAATAGAACTTCAAAAGTACTACTCATATTATAATGTTATAATCTCTAGGAACCCATATGAATGGAATTTTCACCAATAAGTGATTTGTATCAAATTATTTCACATGACATCCGAAAATGATGGCTCTTTCACATAAACGAGGTCTTTGCAAAGTAAATTATCAAATATTTAATGTTTGAAATAGTAATTATTCTGAAGTAGGGTTGGGATGAATAGTTGGATGAGCACATGAAAAATTAACTAAAAACAACACCAAAACCCTTACACTCACACTCTATGAAAAAAACCATTATATAGTTTTTTAGATACATTAATTTTTTAATTTCAACTGTGTCATTACACCTAAAAATTTTATACATGGAATGAAATCTATGCAAGGAATCAAGTCAGTGCTTTGCATGCAAGAGTTATTATTTTGAATTATTTAATAAACTGGATAATTATTTTTTATTTATTTATTTTTATTTGGTTAGTGTGAGAAACCCTTACGAACGGATAAGCAGTCTCCTTCTAACTATGACCCCTCGTAAAATCAAAATGTATGCTTATCAATAAGGAATTTAACACACAACAACCACATATCCCCTCTATGCAATGGTTTGAACCTTGGACCTTCCAATGAAAATCCAAAGCCCTACAGTTGGGTTGTCCCCAATTTTCCCTGTTTATTATTATTGTTATTTCCAATTCCAATTTAGGGATGGGGCAACGTGATGTTGCTTTTATATTAGATCCATAAAAATTTTATGTGCACATACTAAGTTTATATATTCACATTTATAACAAATCAAATTTTATGTCGAATTTTATTTCGAATTTTTTATCATGTCGAATTTTTTTCGAATTTCAAAAGTGTCAAATTCGAATACAAATTCAAACTTTATAACTAAGATGAGGGGTATGAATAAAAGGGTATGAAGTTAGGAATATGAATAAAAGGGTATGAAGTTATGGGGTATGAAGAAATATGTGTGAAGTGAGGGGTATGAAAAGAGGGATGTGAAGGGATATGAAGTTAGGGGTATGAGACCTTAATTGATTAAAGTTAGGGGTATGAAGAGAGGGGTATGAAGAAAGGTGTATGAAGTGAGGGGTATGAAAAAGTAGTATGAATTAAGGGATATGAAGTGAGGGTTATGAAGTTAGGGGTATGAGACGTTAATTGATTAAAGAAGTGTTTTTTTCTGATTTTAATATTTTTAATTGTAAACTTTAATTAAAAAAAAAATTAGGAACTTTAAAATTTTAATTTTAACTTTAATTTTTTTTTTGATAAATAAAAATAAACTTGTAAAACCCTCTATTTACATAAAAATTATGATAATTAGAAATAACCAGTAAAATCCTCCATTCGCATAAAAACTACAATATATAGAAATTAATCAATAAATATAGAAATAACCAGTAAAACCCTCCATTCACATTAAAACTGCAATATATGGAAATGAATCCATAAATATTTTCTTTTCTCATTATTGGATTCACTTTCCTTTTACAATGCAATACCAAGGGAATATATATCCCCAAAGAAACCCTAAAGCAAAACCCTAAAGCTTAAAGCCCTAAAAATAAAAAATAAAAAATAAAAATTACTATTTTTTGGCAAATTATTTTTTCTACCAAAAATTGCCTTTTTAAGTAATTACTATTTTCGGCAAATTATTTTTTCGTCAAAAATTGCCTTTATGTGGTTAGAGAAGAATGTTACCTAGTCAAATTTGACATTGCCCATGATTCTTTCTATGTACAACATAAACATTGAAACACTTACCAGCATTTGCAGAGTGCCAAAAACTTACCGGTGTATATGCATCGATGTGGATAGTAGTCGGTGTTTGGTGTTAAAATTTGTAGAAAGACAAAAATGATCCAAATTTTCTTTGCCTGAAGTTTCTAGATTTTTTCTAAAAATGCATCTTTTTCTACAAATCCAAATTTTGCATGCTTATCTTTATCCAGTCCTCTGTGGTTAGCTCTTGTCATCTGGATGCTTTTGCATAAAACGCATTAAGTAACAAAAAAAATTGTGAGCTCCTACTCACAAATCTCCTACATCATACACACCCCATCGATACTCCTACAAGCACTTACACAGAGTGCCAATTTTTTTCTCCAAGGTTTTTCAAACCTTCTGCAAGCACTACATAAAGCACCAATTCCTCCCTCTAAGATTTTACATTAAAAAATTTCCTGCAAACACTTACACAAAGTTCCAATTTCTTTCTCCAAGGTTTTAAATTGCACCTAAATTTGGCGCACACATCCCTCTTACAATAACAAATCTTACTTTAAAATATTAGGTCTCAAATTAAGGTATAACAAAAGATAATAAACTTCTAACATTCAAAAAAACCCAAAAAACCCAAGAACCTATTCTAAAAGCTAATTTTGGGACACTAGATGGAGGAGTTAGGTACCAAAAACATATTTTTTGGAGATTCATGTCAGGGAGTGCTAATCCTAGAATTAAATCCATGTGATTATGGATATCGATACTTTATTTTGATCTTGTTTATGGCTCTACTATCCACACACATTCTCCAGTCACCATATTTCTTTGGGCTCAACACTACTGGAGTTGCACATGGACTCATACTCTCCCTAACTAATCTCTTCTTTATCAACTCTGTCACTTTTCTACTCAACTTTGCATTCTGTGTTGGGTTCAAACGATAAGCTATCTAATTTCTATGTGCATCAATAGACTCTTTGGAGTGAGAATTACTACCTTGTAATTTTTCCCTCACTGACTCTTGCACTTTTTGGATATGCTCAGTAAATGTTTATGTATCATCACTAACTTGTTCCCCAATTGGTAACTCAACTAAGAATGTAGAGTTGAGTAGGCAAGTGACAGAGTTGATAACGAAGGGATTAGTTAGGGAGAGTATGAGTCCATGTGCAACTCTAGCATTGCTGACTCCAAAGAAATATGGTGATTGGTGGATGTGTGTGGATAGTAGAGCCATAAAAAAGATCACAATAAAGTATCGATATCCAAAATCACATGGATTTTATTCCAGGATCATCGCTCCCAAATCAGACAGCTTATTGGTTGAACCCAACATAGAATGTAGATTTTGGTTTCACACCAGAGGAGTTACCAGATGGGCTACCACCAAAGAGGGATATCCAACATCACATGGATTTGATTCTAGGATCAGTGCTCCCATCAGACAACTTATCGGTTGAACCCAACATAGAATGCAGAGTTGAGTAGGCAAGTGATAGAGTTAATAAATAAGGGATTAGTTAGGGAGAGTATGAGTCCATGTGCAACTCTAGCATTGCTGACCCCAAATAAAGATGGTAACTGGTAGATGTATGTGGATAGTAGATCCATAAAAAATATCACAATAAAGTATCAGTATCATATACCGAGAGTGGATGACATGATGGATGGATTAGCTAGAGCTAAATACTTCAGTAAAATTGATATGCAAAGTGGCTACTACTAGATCAGAAATAGAGAAGGGGATGAATGTAAGATAGCTTTTAAGACAAAGGATGGGTTGTACGAGTGGATGGTGATGCCATTTGGGTTTTCTAATGCACCCAGTACATTTATGCGATTGATGAACAAAGTACTGCAAGAATATAAAGGTAATTTTGTGGTTGTATATTTTGATGATATTTTGATTTATAGTAAAAGTGAAGAAGAGGATTTGTAATCTCAAGATATGGCATGAGGATGGATGATGTGAAAGTGAAGATGATTTTGGAATGGCCTCTTCCATGAATTAAAACAAAATTAAGGAGCTTTCATGACCTAGCTACCTTTTATAGAAATTTCATTAGGAAATTCAGTAGTATAGCTACCCATATAACTGAGTGCATGAATGGGAAAGAGTTTGTATGGACTACAACAACAACAAAGAGTTTTGAACTCTTGAAGAAGAAGGTGTCGAAAGAACCTATTCTAGTGTTACCAGATTTTAGTAAGGTGTTTGAGGTTGATTGTGATGCCTCATTTGTTGGAATTGGTGGTGTATTAAGTCAAGAGGGCCGACTCGTAGCATTTTTCAGTGAAGCTGAATGACGCAAGGAAGAATTATTCTACATATGATGTGTAATTTTATGCAATTATGCAAGCATTGCAACATTGGAGGCACTACTTAATCTCAAATGAGTTTGTGTTGTTTACTGATCATGAAGCATTGAGGTATGTCAACTCTTAGAAAAATTTAAATAGCAGGCATGTGAAATGGGTTTTATTTTTTCAATAGTATACATTTATCCTAAAGCACACGTCGGGAAAACAAACTAAGGTTGATGCAATGAGTAGGAGAGTCTTGTTGTTGACCACTATGGAGAATGCAGTCGTAGGATTTGAGGGGATTAAAGATATGTATGAATCTAATGCATATTTTGGGAATATTGTGCAATAGTGTAAAAGTGCGGTAGAGGGTGAGTCCCGTACCATTTTTGATGAGTATTTTTTATAGAATGGTTACTTGTTTAAGGGTAATCGATTATGCATTCCCAATGGCTCTATGAGGGAGAACATATTGAGGGAATTACATAGTAGGGGTTTGGCTGGTCATTTTGGAGTAGCTAAAACTACCACTCTTGTATACGAGAAGTACTATTGGTCAAAAATGAAGAGAGACATAATTAGGTGTGTCTCTATATGCAGAGTATGTCAAATGGCTAAGGACCATGTGCAAAATACAGGGTTGTATATACCCCTACCAGTTCCTATAGGACCATGGACCGATATGAGTATGGATTTCATGTTGGGGTTGCCCAAGACACAGAGGGGTAAGGATTCATTTTTTATTGTGGTAGAAATTTTTTCAAAAATAGTGTATTTCATTGCTTGCCAAAAAACTAATGATGCAACTAGGATTGTAGTCTTATTCTTTGATGAGATTGTACGGTTGCATGGTGTTCCAAAGACTATTACTTCTGATTGAGATACTAAGTTCTTGAGTCACTTTTGGAGGACGTTGTGGATGAAGTTGAATACTAGGTTGTAGTTCAGTAGTGCTTATCACCCACAGACCGATGGGCAAATAGAGGTAGTGAACAAAAGCTTGGGAAACCTCTTACGCTGCATAGTTGGAGATTGGCACTTTGTGTAGTTCTTGAAGAAGGTTTGTAAAACCTTAGAGAAAGAAATTGGCACTCTGTGTAAGTGCTTGTAGGAGGTTTTTTTAATGTAAAATCTTAGAGGGAGGAATTGACACTTTGTGTAGTGCTTGCAGAAGGTTTGTAAAACCTTGGAGAAAGAAATTGGCACTCTGTTTAAGTGCTTTCAGGAGGTTTTTTTTATGTAAAACCTCAGAGGGAGGAATTGGCACTTTGTGTAGTTCTTGCAGAAAGTTTTCTATTTTCAAACCTTGAAGGAATAATTGGCACTATGTGTAGTGTTTGTAGGAGGTTTGAGATATAAAACCTTGGAAGGAGATTGGTACTCTTAGGAGTACTTGCATATGTGTGGCACTCTATGGAAAACAATTATGAGTTTGATCAAAGAAACTTGCAAGAGCAAAGGTATTTGTTCTGACCTTTTACAGTTGGATTTTAATTTTAATTTTTTAACCTTAGAAAAAAACAAAAAAATCAAAACATTAGAAAAAAATCAAAAAAATCCAAAAACTTTAGAAAAAAAAAATCAATATTTTTTTCAAAAAAAAAACCAATGTTTCTTCATACCCCTAAATTCATCTAATTGAATACTTACAAAAACTAATTCTTTAATCAATTAATGTCTCATACCCCTCACTTCATACCCCTAACTAATTGAATACTTACAAAAAACACTAATTTAATCAATTAATGTCTCATACCCCTAACTTTAGGGTTTAGGATTTCAGGTTTAGTTAAAGAAGTAGTTTTTTAAAGTATTCAATTAGTTAGGGGTATGAGACATTAATTGATTAAAAAAATCATTTTGTAAGTATTTAATTAGTTAGAGATATGAAGTTAGGGGTATGAAGTAAGGGGTATGATGTATGTTGCATTGCATTTTAGGAAGGATAACCCAGGTATTATTATTTTTTTAAATAATTTAAATCTCATATTTTACCTCTCAAAATGTAGTAAAATCACAGATATATCATACTCCTTTCGAAGAACGTGCAATGTAGTCCCAGTGTTGTCCTAGTTGTTCAAAGAACCATTTTTTGGGAGTACATCCTTGGAAAATGGAGCGATCATTTGGATAAAGCATGCGCTTCTTTGTTCTTTTTCGTAGGCATTTCCCTCATTTTTCATTTTTTTTTGGGGATTGATTCCTCAAATACTATGAAGTAACGTTCTCCTTTGAGACTTTCGACGGCCCTTCTCTAACCTTTCGTTGTCAAATACGTTGAGGCCTCTTTCAAATAAAGTCAGGTATTATTTTTTTTAAGAGTCTTGGAGTCCCTTTGGTAGAACCTTGAAGATTCTAGCACAATTTTAATAAAGAAATAATTAAAATAGCATCTAAATTAAAATAATCGCTTTTAGATATGAATCGTATTTTGCATTGGTTTGGGAAATCCCTCCAATGGGTCTAAATAATATATATTCTTCTTGTTGGATGATTTGATATGGATGGCCAACCTAATATATATCTACCCTAAAGCTACGTTGGTGAAGAGACATGATGGTTCACGTATGAAGAGACGTGATGGTTCACGTTATGAAGGGTTATGATGGTTCACTTTATAATTTAATAATATAATAATTAAATGATTAATAATACTAACTAATAATGTTAGGATTGAGGATCCTAACATGCCACCCTCCTTAAAAAGAGCTTTGTCCTCAAAGCTCAAAGTGAGAAGCTTTGTTCTTTGTTTTCCAAGAAGGATTTGTGTAAGTTCTTGGACTCTTTTAATGGCATCCTTTCGTAGGCAGGGATATCGAGAAGGATGAAGCATTAGCGAGGGGTTGCCAAGAACAATAGTAGAATATTCCTTAGGCAAATCATGATAAGGATGGGAGGGCAACCCTTGGGGTTCCTCAAATACTTTAGAAAGATGCATCAAAAGTGATGGTAATGATTTCATATCCTTTTTTGGTTCCTTGGTAGAGCCAACAGAGGAGTGTGTAGTCACTCTGCATTGGTTCCGAATAGGTTTGGTCATATGGCAAGAACTCACTATTGGTGAGGAAGGTATGTGTAGGTCTTGTAGATTGCATGTTTGGCTAGCATTGATCACTTTGGGTATGTCTACCTCATCCTTCCTTGGTACATCAATCACTTCTTGCACATCAACCTCATTATCTTCATTGCAGTGAGTAGGTGCACTGGTCGCTTCAGACACACCTACCTCATATGTTTGCTCTATGGAGAGACAAGGATCAACTTCCTTCAATAAATACAATATTAGTGTAGCACATTTATGGTGGGGTCCAAATTGTTCATCACAATTATCACAGAGTCTTTTTTCTCATCGTTCCTTCATCTCCTCAAAGCTAATATGTTTAATTTGTAAAGTTCGGTTAGATTTGGGGGTTGTGTAAGTGATTTGTGCTCTTCCATTATGCATAGGTTTGGGAGAGATGTAAGTGGTCGATGATTTTTCCATAAGTGGTTTCCCTAATCGTTGTTGTGCATTGATTTTATCTTCGGCTAATTTTTCCAATCCATAGGTCTGCATCATGGTATAGGGTTTGAACCTTGTCACCTCCATTCTAATTTCCTCTTTTAATCGCCTAATGAAGCCATTGATGAGAATTGATTCATCCAATATTGTGTTGTGTTTGGTGATATCCTCAAACCAAGTTTGATACTCATGCACAAAAGTGATTTGATGAATATCTTTGAGCAATTCCCACATGATTGGGTCCCACATGGCTCTGATACCAAATGGTAGAACCCTGAAGGTTATAGCACAATTTTAATAAAGAAATAATTAAAATAGCATCTAAATTAAAAGAATCACTTTTAGATATGAATCACATTTTGCATTGGTTTGGGAAATCCCTCTAATGGGTCTAAATAATATATATTCTTCTTGTTGGATGATTTGATATGGATGGCAAACCTAATATATATCTACCCTAAGGCTACGTTGGTGAAGAGACATGATGGTTCACGTATGAAGATACGTGATGGTTCACATTATGAAGGGTTGTGATGGTTCACTTTATAAGTTAATAATATAATAATTAAATGATTAATAATACTAACTAATAATGTTAGGATTGAGGATCCTAACACCCTTATCTCAATATCATTGATGTATTTTGTAAAGTTCGATATTTGGGCCATGACAAAGCCCGAAAGTGCTCTCTCGAGCATCTTTATTATTTGAAGAAAATATCTTCTATTCAACTAGTTTTTTTAAAACAAGTACTAAATAGAGATATGTTCTTCAAATTAATGGTTATCATCATCACTTTAAATTGTTGTCATTTTCTTCTTTAGTGCTTATGTTTTTGGCCACTAAAGGGAAAAAAAGGGTAATTTTTTAACCTCTTTAATAAAATTTTCTTTAGGGGTTTTAAGGGTGCCTTTTATGCACCTGTGTTCTAGGATTCAAGGGGGGTTGTTAATATTGGTCAATGATTCTTATTTGTCTCTTTGAATTTATTATATATATTTTTTAAATAATCATAATTACATCAAAAATAAAATATATATATTTTTTGGTAATTATTTTAATAGATTAACAGTGGATTTTTATAGAGGATCCCAAAACCTTATGTACAAAATTAGCCATACTTCTAATGATGTATCATGCCTCCTGGCTGGAAATATAAGCCGAATTGCAAGAAAAGCAGACCCTAGACTGATTGCCATGAGGCTACAAAAAGGGCATTTAAGCCTGATTAACCATATAACAAAACTAAAAAAAACTGGGAAAACAACAAGAAAAAGCCGAAGAAACTGGAACATGGAGATCGGAAGCACAACAACCAAACACCAGAAACAGCTAATCCTGGTCCTCCTGACCTTCCAAAATCTGCATGGGGAACACCTCATGAAGGGATATCTGCTCTGGCAATTCTTTCCACCTCTGAAGGGAAGCGAGACCGCCACACGACCGGACACGTAGTCGCGAGCCCTTTGTTGGCCATGTGGTCAGCCACGCGATTGCCTTCTCTAAGGATATGACTTGCTTTCCACCTGCCACGTTGGGAAAGTAGCGACCTTGCCTCAAGAACGATGTTGAAGACCCTCCAGGATGGGTCTTTGGTGCCTAGGAGGTAATTCACAATGTTGAGCGAATCTCCTTCAATAATTAGAGGCCGAGGATCCTCAGAGAGGATCTGGATTCCTTTCAGAGCGCCTCGGGCTTCGGCATAGTGATTCGTCTGAGAGCCCAACTCTTCACAGTAGGCCACCACAAGATTCCCATCATGATCTCTAACAACACCCCCTGAACCAGCGGGCCCAGGATTACCCTTTGCCGCTCCATCAAAATTTAATTTAATCCATCCCACGGGGGGTTTGGTCCATCTAACACTTCTTCGACAAGGGCCTGTAACAGCTTCCAAAAATGGGCAGAGATTCATCCTTTTGAAAATCGCTTCTTCGATCGAAATATGGGGGCGGGGACTGGGAACAACATTAGAGTTCTCAATGGCATAGGATAAGGCCCTTTGAGCGACACAAGGAGGCACTTTTGGGGCTCTGCCAAAGACTCTGGCATTCCTTTCTAACCAAATTTGCCAAATGGAATGGTGGAAGGAGGCCTCAAGGAGGAAGCGGAGTTTAGGATTCTTGAAAGGATTAGGCCATTGATGGAAAGCATCTCTGAGGGATCGGGGAGAGCACCAGAGGATTTGGAAGGAGGATAGGACAATGCTGAGGACCGAGTGGGAAAAGGGGCAATGCAGGAATAAATGGTCCCTCGTCTCGCACTCCGCTAAACACATGTAACACCTGTTGGGGAAGGCAAAACCCCTCTTGTGAAGGTTGTCAATGGTTAAGGCTTTGTTGTGAAAAGCAATCCACGCAAAGAAGTTCACTTTAGGGATGACCCCTTTCCTCCAGACAACTTTCCACCGATAATCCAGGGCAGTCTCGTTGGTAAGAAACTCATAGGCTGATCTAACAGAGAAAAGACCATCCTCCGTACCACTCCAGATGATTCTGTCAGTCCTCCTAATAGATGGAATTAAAATCGATTGGAGGATGTTTGCCAGAAAGGCAACCTCATTATTAAACCCTTCCACACCTGGAAGTTTCCACCGAGGGAGACGGGAGCTCCGGTCTATGAAATCCACCACCCTGAGTTGGGAGTTTGGGTCGGTTTGTTCTCTCAGCCCAGCAAGGTCCGCCCTCAAGCCAAGGGCTTCTTCAGTCGCCCACCTGTCCTTCCAAAAGAGGATGAGGTTGCCATCACCCAAAATCCAACGAGCTCCCAAGCTGATCAAATGACGGGTTTGGAGCACAGATTTCCAAAAAGTCGACGCTTCAGGAGGGATCTCAACGTCAAAAAAAGAGTTGGAGCCAAGATACTTCCTTTTGACCAGCTTAACCCACTCCACCGGGTCACTAGTTAGGATCCTCCAAGCATGCTTCACGATCAGAGCTGAGTTCATAAGTCTTGATCTCCTCATCCCCAAGCCGCCTTGGTCTTTTCGCGAACAAACCTTGTCCCAGGCAACAAGAGGAATTCTGGATTTTTCTTCATTGCCAGACCACAGAAAGGTCCTCTGAATCTTCTCGATCTTGGAGTGAACAAAAACTGGAAGCATGAACACCGACATAAAGTAGGTTGGGATCCCCTGAAGACAAGCTTTGGTAAGGGTGGCTTTCTCGGCTTGCGACAGGAGTTTGCCCTTCCAAGTGCCAAGTTTCTTGTGAAGGCGTTCCAGGATCATGTTCCACATACCTCCACTGGCACGGCCATTGCAAGACAGGGGCAACCCCAGATAAGACGTAGGTAGGGAGTCAATGGTGCATTCTAAAATTTTGGCAATCCGGAGTTGCCTACGTAGGGGAGTGTTAATAAAATAAATTTTGCTCTTGATGTAATTAACCTTTTTCCCGGTAGCTTGCTCGTAACGGGAAAGGATCTGCTTGAGGGATTTGGCCTGGGCAACAGATGCCCCAGTGGAGATGAGGGTGTCATCCACAAATTGCTGATGAGTGACAGGTTCAACTCTAGAAGTCGACAGAATGCCAAAAATCTTGTTCTGACGAAGAGCCTCTTTCAAAGACCAGCTCAGAACCTCCGCCAAAAGGATGAAGAGGATGGGAGACAAAGGGTCGCCTTGTCTGAGGCCTCTGGCGCTTTGGAAATACCCAGCTGGGGACCCGTTGATCAGGACAAAAAAGAGGGAGTGGATATACAGCTGCATACAAGGTCAATCCAGTGGGGATGAAAGCCGAACTTGAGGAGGACAACACACAAGAACCTTCTATCAACCCGGTCGAAGGCTTTGTTCATGTCTAGCTTAAGAAAAAGAGCAGCATTCTTTGAGCGGTAAGCAGAGTGAAGAGTTTCATGGACAGTGATGACACCATCAAGAATGTTTCTGCCTTTAACAGTGCTTCCCTGACAAGGATCAACCAGGAGAGGGAGAACGGGTTTCAGTCTATTGGCTATAGACTTGGTGAGGATCTTGTAAAAAACATTGCACAGGCTGATGGGCCGGTAGTCAGAGAAACTCTTGCAGGCTGGAGACTTAGGAATGAGAGCAAGAAAGGTGGAATTGAGTTTCGGGTGGATGGATCTGGAAGCTTGTATGTCCCGAATAGCTTCGCACACATCCGAACCCACAACATCCCACATGACTTGGAAAAAATGGGGGGGAAAACCATCGGGGCCAGGGGCCTTGTCTGGTTGCATGGAGAACAAAGCTTCTTTAATCTCAGATGAGGAAAAAGGTTCCAGAAGCTTGATGCTTACCTCGTGGGGGACTTTAGTCGAAAAGTTGGCAAGCAACGATTTTTGGACCTGAATGTTGCTGTCGGGAGGAGTGCCAAGCAGGTCCTAAAAAAAATCAACCGCTTCGCTCCTGATTTCCTCTATTTCCCTGGTTACACGCCCATCCTTGCAAGACACTTCTCTGATCTTGTTGGCCCCTCTGTGCCTCATGGTAGACGCGTGGAAAAACCTCGTGTTGGAGTCTCCATTCTTCAACCAAAGGTCTCTAGATTTCTGGCGCCAGAAGGTTTCCTCCCTTGCAAGAGTAGAATGGTAATCCACCAAAAGACTTCGTTCTTCCTCCCTGAGACCCTCGGTGTAACCTTCGAGCTCCATCCTCTCCTCCAAAAATTTTAGGTTGTCCGAGATGGACTTTTTGGACTCAAAAATGTTGCCAAAAACCTCTTTATTCCATATTTTCAGCCTCTCTTTGACCATTTTGAGTTTTAAAGCCACTCTCTTAGGGGCGTTTCCTCCCACCTCCTGTTGCCACCACGTTGAAACCAATCCTTTGAAGTCTTTGTGAGAAATCCACATGGATTCAAATCTGAAGGGGGTCTTAAAAATGGGCCCGTCGTTCACCTCCAAAAAAATAGGGTTGTGGTCAGACCCAATCCTTGGTAGGGTCGAGAGAGTTGCACCGCCAAGGATGGGAATAGCTTCTTGGGAAATGAAAAATCTGTCGAGCTTGACTTGAATCAGGCTGCTCCCAATCCTTCTGTTGCTCCACGTGAAGGATGCTCCTTTGAGTTCGATGTCAAGCAGGCTGTTAGTAGAGACAAAATCTCTAAAGTCCTCCAAGCTGCGGCTTGAATGGTCAGACCCTCCTTTTTTTTCGATGGGTGAAGGGGACAGTTGAAGTCACCCCCTAAGACCCAAGGAAAATTACTAAAATTCTCCCTCATCTGGGAAATAGCCTTCCACATTTCTGCTCTCTCCGTGGCAGAATTCGAAGCATAAACATTGGACAGAATCCAGGAAAAATTGGTAGTTTTGGAATGGAACAACACATTGATAATCCTATTGGAAATTGATAGCAAGTTGCCCTCAACACTCACTGGATCCCACAGAACCATGAGCCCTCCCGCTGTTCCCACTGCAGGGCTGTACAAAAATTTTGCCTTGGCCCAAATGGCCTTAGCAACTCTATCAGAGGAGATAGCATCGGTCTTGGTCTCTTGCAAAATTAGGATGGAAGGGTTAGTCCTCTTTCGGAGATCAGCCACTAACCTTCGTTTGGTTGTTCCGTTCAGTCCTCTCACATTCCATGAGAGAACTTTCATCTGGACAGCTTGAGGTTCTTCTTGCCTCCCCTCCCTTGTTGGGGGGAGGTTTTGGTACATGCGCTTCGTCCGTCTGAGTATCGAAATCATCCAGAACCAGTAGACGTTGGGTTCCATTAGCAACATCTATCGCTGTCTCTTTGTCTCACCTGTCTTTGTTAGGAGGACGGCCCTGCTTCCTCTCACTACCAAAATCTACACTTTGTTTTTGGCTCCTCGTATTTCGAGGGCTAATGTGACCAGACTGTTCACCCCTCCTACCTAGGAGGTAGTCTTCTAGCAATGTTTGTGAATTGAAATCGGGGTGGCCCTGGTCCTGGAGCTTGGGTGAATCAGATTGAGTGATATTTTGGGAGGGAGTCCAATCCTTCTCCTCCTACGAATGGCTTTCCAGATGGGAGTCTGCTCCTAGCTGGGTTTTTGCTCCAAACTGCACAGGGTCCGTTTGGTGGGTGAAATTCTCAACAGGCTGGGAGAAATCATCGTGGTCCCTGGAGGGGCCTGGAGATTCATGGCCCATCGCATTTGGAAGATTTGACTATTTTGCCTGTCCTTCGCCATGTTCCAGGGGGTTACAGGTTTCACGCTTCTGCTTACCCAATTTTTGAAGAGGACAATTGGACTGGAGGTGCCCTTGAGAACGACACTGGGGGCAGAAAGCTGGCCTATTCTCATAGACAATAGCTTGTTTGTGAAGAACGGTGCCTCCAGACCGGAGAGTGATGGAGGATGGGAGCTCCGCCTCCAAATCCGTCAACACGCAAAAATGGGCTTGGACGAACCTTGTTCGAGCTCGGGTGGGAGGGTCAATGGTGACCAACTCCCCTATGGAGCGAGCAATACCTCTTATTACATTTTCATGCCAACCGAAGAGGGGAAGACTCGGGAGCCTAACCCATATTGGGGCAATGTTGATGTTCTGGGTATCAGGATTAAAGTCCATGCCCCACTTCCTAAGGAACAGACTTCTACGGCCCAGAAACCATGGCCCGCCAGCCAAGATTTTATAGTAGTCCTCCTTGTTGTTCAGTCTAATAGCAAAAAAACCTCGGGATAGGGCCGCCAACTCCATATGTCCAGAGGTCCTCCATTTGCTTGCCGCCCACTTGCGAATGGTCTCCATGTCGGGACGACCACCAATGAACTTACCTATGAGGGTATACTTCTCATACTCCACGAAGCTTGAGAGTACTTCCGTCGGGATGTCCAGCTCATCCCCAGTCGGGAACAACTCCTTGGTAAAAAAACCGCTTAGGGTTTCTGAAGCCGCTGCCTGGGCATACGACTTCTGTGGCCCACCCCCCATTTTTCTGGTGGGTCCTTACCCCGACTGACACCGTCGTCAATCCGTTCTTCTTCATTTGGCAAGGACGCCTCCGCATCACCAGAACCGGGGTGCCCTCCGCCCGCTCCGTTGTGCCCATGGTTCGAAATGCTGCCGCTCCCGTGCTCTCCCACAGAGGACTTCCCGCCCATCGTCATCCGAGTGATCCTATTTTCAAAAAGAAAATATATTTGGATGATAAACTAATCTGTGGTTTTTTTAGCCATTTGGTCATAAAATTCATTTAATTTCAATTCCTTGGTTTTTTTCAAAGAGAGTAATAATAATAATTTAAATATTTTCTTTTAAATTCATTAATTATATATATATATATATATATAAAGATATTCAATTATTTTCATTACACAACTTCCAATATAACCTAAATTCCAAGTATTGTACTTCTCAAAACTTATAGTTTCCATCACGTAAGGGTGGGTTATTGATAAATGCAATATATTGATTTGGTGGATAACCTTTGCATCAAAAGCCTAAGTTCCATGACCATTCCTCTCATTACTTATAGTTTCCCTCTCGTAAGGGTGGGTACTAAGAAGAATAAGTATAAAGGCCTGGCCTAATTTTTTTGCTTCATTAGCCTAATTCAGATATATCAACCCTCTTCATTTACTTATAGTTTCCCTCTCGTCAGGGTGGGTAAATTGAGTAGATTGGTATTACTCTCAGGATTTTGTTTCAATCTTTAAAGCTACATTGTATTCTCTAAAATAATATAATTGAAGTTAAGGGGGGAATTATTGGTTCACTTAAAATTTCTTTGGCAAAATGAATACAATGAATATAATCGATCCTATCACCCCTTATAACTATCATACATGGAAACCCAAAATATTAAATCTCATTTCTCAAAAAGGGCTCACACACCTGCTAGAAGAGAAGCAACCTTAATTTGAAAAAGAATATGATATATTTGTTCATAGAGGTAAAATGTATGAAACAATGGGTATTATAAGCACTAATGTAAATGAAAGCTTATGGTTTCATATTACAGATTTTAAAAATATTTATGAAATTTGGGAGAAACTAATGAACTTATTTGGAAAATTAGATCAAATAAGGTCAATGCAATTAGAGGTAGAATTAACAACATTATCTCCTAAAGACTTTAGCAATATTATTGACTTTCTCACCAAATTTAAAGAAGTTCTTACTCAATTTAAAGGTAGTGGCAAGGATAAAAAAGAAGAAGAATGCATCTATCTAATTCTTTCTAAATTAAATGGTGTATTTCAAATATTCGCAACCACCTTTCAATCTGCAAAAGATGATCTTGGTGCAAGTTTCAAAATGCCCTCCTTAGAAGAATTTTGTGAGAGACTAACTAGAGAAGAAATAAAACTTGTAAAGTATGAGATATATTCCTCTTCCTCTAAAGCCTTAGTAGCATCCACCTCCACTAAAGAAAAATTCAAAAATAAAGAAATAAGTCCCATAATGTGTACTCACTTCCGACTTTAACAAATGGTCCCTCCACTAATGGTCATTCTATGAATAAATATTGGAAAAGATTTCAACAACTGGAGGCTGCAGTGAAGGATCAAAAAATAGACACTAAAAAGAAGATAGGGAAAGCCTTAAATGTTCAAGGCAAGGCTATAAAATATTCTTCAAAATACTGGGTTCTATATTCAGGATCCACTCATCACATGTCTTCCTCAGATGAGTCATTCACATCTATCTACTCAAGTTCAACATGTAGTTTAGAAGTTGTTGTATCATCCTTTATACCAATCAAAGGAAAATGTGACATATCTATTAGGGTGGTTACATCAATAATGTTCTCTATATCCCAAACATTGCTTCAAATCTCCTCTCAGTCTATCAGATTTGCACTTCTAGAAAAGGCAAAACAATTCTCTTCTCACCAATAGGAGTTGAGATAAGAGACCTTCAAGATGCAAACTCTCTTATAGCAAGAGGAGATATTGATCATAAAACTCACCTATTTCACTTCAAAGGATTCCATAATTCAGAAGGGGCCTCCTATTTTGTTGCACATGGAGATCCTAAAAGCAAAATTTGGCATGAAATATTTGGTCATCTCAGTTACAACTACCTAAAGGAATTAAACACCCATAAAATGGTAATAGGATTACCTCAAGTCTCTTCTATTTATGGGGTATGTCCTGGATGTGCTCTTGGGAAGCAACATCAAGATCCTTTCCACACAAGTGGTTCTCTAAAGGCCTCATCCCCTCTAGAGTTAGTCCATAGTGACTTAATGGTCTTCCCAGAACCTTATTTCAAAGGAGCAAAATATGCTTTAACCTTCATTGATGAATTTTCCAGAAGAACTTGGGTCTACTTCCTAAAATACAAAAGTGATGTTCTATCTCACTTCAAAATATTCAAAGCCTTAGTTGAAAATTAGGCCTCTACCAAAATCAAGCAAATTCATACATATAATGGGGGAATACTTCAGTAATGAGTTCTCAATTTTTCTATCAAGTCATGGAATAATTCATCAACATTATGTATCCAATAATCCATAGTAAAATGGTATTGCAAAAAGGAAAAACTAAACTTTAAAGGAAATGTCAAACTGTATGCTCCACTTAAGGGATCTTCCAAAAGTTTTTTGGTCAGAAGCAATTAACTATGCCAACTATATTCAAAACCACACATCTCATAAAGCTCTTGGCCATTTAACTCCCAAGGAAGCATGGACTGAATCAAAACCTGATGTCTCTTTCTTAAATACTTTTGGGTGTACTGCTTGGGTGCATATTCCAAATAAGAAAAGGAAGGCTTTAGATAAGAAAAGAAAAAAAACTCATCTTTATTGGTTATTGTGAGGAAATGAAAGCATACAGGCTCCTTCATCCCACAAATCATGAGGTCTTTTTTCATAGGAATGCCCAATTTGATGAAACATTCTCTCATAAATATCCTCAACCATCCTCTTCCTCCATTGAGTCTCTTGAGCCTTCTCCAATAATAGAGCCTCAATATAATGAAGAACCAACTTTAGAGATTAATGATCAAGATGAGGATCCTACAACTCCAACTCAAAGTCCTACCACTCCTACTAATCCTTCCACTATGCCAAAATGGGCCTGCACCATTGTTAAATAAGCTACTCCCTACATCCAAGATCTTCCATCATCCAGATTAGGCAACTTCGTAGGCTCTGGTCTTGTATGTCAATCCATTTCCATTGATTTTCAATCATTCAAAAAAACTAGTATTAAATAATGGGATGATGCCATGGAGAATGAATTCTCTTCCTTAATAAAAAAAAAACTTGGGATTTAGTTCCCCTACCTAAAGGAAGGAAATTAGTTCATTGTAAATGGATTTATAGAACAAAATATGGACCTAATGGAGAAATTGAAAAACACAAAGCTTTCTTGGTAGCCAAAGGTTTCTCTCAAATTGAAGGAATTGGTTATTCTGAAACCTTTGCACTAGTTTCCAAAATGGATTTTTTTAGACTGGTCCTTGCTCTAGTTGCTTCCCAAAATTGGCTTATCTTTCAAATGGATGTAAAAAATGTTTTCTTACAGGGGATTTAAAGGAAGAGATATTCATAGAATAATCTTCTGGTTTCACTCAAGACTCCTCCCTTGTTTTTAGGCTAAGGAAGTCTCTCTATGGCCTCAAATAAGCTCCTAGATATTGGTATGAAAAAATGGACTCCTTCCTTCTTTCCTCAGGTTTTTATCATTGTGAGTCTTATCACACAGTCTACATTTAGAGAGATGAAAAAAAATCACCATACTTGTTCTCTATGTTGATGACCTACTACTCATTGGTAGTAACATCACTCACATTCAGACTATCAAGGACTCCCTTTCTAAAAAATTTGAAATGATTGATTTGGGTTTATCTCATTACTTCCTTGGGATTCAAATAAATCAATCAGATGCAAGAATTTATTTGTGTCAACAAAAATACACTCTAGACCTTCAAAAATTTAAGATGAAATATTGCAAATCTTCTCGTACACCTTTTTAGTTTGGAGTCACTCTAAGTACTTCCTGCACATTCCCTCTATGTGATGCAACTCTATACCGTAAACTTGTAGGGAATTTGTTATACCTAACTCATACTCACCCAAATATATCATATGTTGTTGGCTTGATATCCAGATTCTCCTATCAACCTCATTTCAGTCATTGGCAAGCAACAAAAATAATCCTCCACTACTTGCAAGGAACACCTCACTTTGGGATTTTATATGAGGTAAAATCCATGGATATCATTTGTTACATAGATTCTTATTGGGCAGGTTCTATAGAAGATATATGTTCAACTTTTGGCTATGTCTTTTGTCTTGGTTCTTCACCAATTGCTTGGTTATGTAAAAAAACACCACAGTGGCCTTATCATCTACAGAGGAAAAATATAGGGCAGTAGTTTTTACAATTCATAAAGCTCTTTGGCTTTGTTAGATACTAAGATAATTTGGTTTTTCACATGACAAACCTATTAATCTTTGGTGTGACAATCAGAGCACAATTCATATTGCACGTAATACATTGAGATTCACATGCACTTCATTCGATAGCATATTTAGAGAGGGGATATATACTTGGACTATATTTCCACTAAAAATTAAATTACAGACATCTTCACCAAGTCATTTCCTTCTCTGCGTTACATTCAGTTACGACAGAAACTTGGAGTAAAACAACTGCATTAAAACAACAGAGGTCTTTCACCTCTCATTTCTTCTTATTATTGTATTCTTTGGAGGATGGTTTTTTCCCATGTGGTTTTTTTCATCTCTTCTAAAAAATATAAATTGTACATGAGTACCTCATCAGGCCAAGTTTTTTGGAATATTCTTTTTTTGAGGATAATCTTCGCCATCTAAAGACATGCCTCTATCTTTATTTTTTTGATAGATGGTTTTTTACCAAAAGGTTTTTTCACCATCTATATATTGTAAATGAGTACCTCATCAGGCCAAGTTTTCGAGACTCATCATTTTTTTTGTCAATGAGGAAAATCTTTGCAAATCGAAGACATGCCTCTTATTTTTTTGATAGATGGTTTTTCCCATGTGGTTTTTTACCATCTCATACAATAAGATCATTGTACATGAGTACCTCATCAGGCCCTATTATCGGGACTCATTTGTATTATACACCCCTAGTATCGTTTAAGAGGGTATGTTAGAATAAGTAATTATTCTCTTAAGTTATACTAGGATAGACATACTTGAGTTTCCACTCCTCCATGAGTCAGGTGAACTCTCAATATAGTCTAGATCATATTTTATGAGTTGTAATCCAACGACTCTCAATGATCAACTTTGCTATTTATACAAAGTTGATCCATGAAATAAATCAATAAGTTTTATTTTTGTTTCTTCAAACCTTGTAATGCTTTGTAGTTCTACTCTTGGGAAATTCTAACAATTGCTAGAGATGCGAAGTCAGTATTCTCTCAAGCCCTATCATTTTCTAGTGAGAATGCTAGCCTCATCCAATCGAAAAATCCCAAGTCCTAGTGGGAATCATCCCTCTTTAAAACTCTTAATTTTTAGAGTGACACTCCCTTCCGGGGTCCTCCAAGAGTTGATAGGTCAGTGGTCAAGTGGATTCTCCTTCCTAGTGGTTGAGTCAAACTAAATGTTGACAAAGCCTCCAAAGAAAATCTTGGCAAAGCTGGAGGAGGTGGTCTAATAAGAAATTGTCAAGAGAAATTTCTCTACATGTTTGCTAAGTTCATAGGCACTCAGACCAACAATTTTTCTAAAGCCCATGCACTATACCTTGGTCCACTCATTTGCAAGCACTCTCAATTTGAAAAAATCATCATAGAAAGTGACTCTATGAATGTCATAAGATGCATTCAAAAATTTCAACTGCCTACCTAGAACATGTTTAACATGATCCAAGAAATTTTGAATATAGTTGATAACCTTAGACTTGTTTCCACTCAACATGTGTACTACAAAGGGAACATAGCTACCGACCTCCTTGCCAATTATTGAGGTGTGATTTTGTCCAATTACAAAGATCACCCGACAACTAGGACCTAAATCCCCTCTTGCAAAGAAAAAATGTATTTCTCCAAGGTTCTCACTTAATGTTTTATGTATCACATATATGTGCTAAAATAAGTGCTTGAACAATCTCAATAGTTTGCAAGTAACTGATAACAAGGGGTCTAGAAATCAGGTAATTAATTTAAAATTCATCACGTACTAAGTATTTTTTAATAAAATTATCTCTCTAAGCAATAATAGATAAATTTGCCTTTTATGAGTTTAACTTTGATAACTTATGAAAATTTATTCTATAGTCACAAGCAATGTTTTAATTAAAATGCTTCAATGCTTTTAACCTTATATTAAACTTGCATGAATGTTTTAAAGCATTTTAATTCAAAACTTACATTTATTTCATGAATGAAGCTTAAAATCAGATCTAATAAATGATGAATAAAATAAAAACCCTAATTACAAAATGTGAAACCCTTTATAATCCCTATTTTTGGGCCTTTAGAATATTCTAAGCTTTATAATCCTTGCTTATTTTCATAGAATATGAATAATTAATGTGTATGAATTCTAATTATAAAGTTTTATACTTTATAATATAAAAATTAGAATTCATATAACCTTTTAAACCAAATATTTATTTATTCAAATATTTGAAATAAATAAATATAAATAATTATTATGTATGAATTCTAATTATAAAGTTTTGTACTTTATAATATGAAAATTAGAAGTCATGTAATATTCCTTAATGTGATGTTTATTTATTTTCAAATATTTATTAAACTATATATTTGAAGTAAATAATTTTAATCCTTTCAATAGTATACTTTGGACTTTATGATTTGAGATTGAAAATTTTAATAAATCAAACTTTCAAAAACATAAATAAATCTCAAATTATGGATTTTAAAATTTTATGATATTAAAATCAACAATCCATATAATATCTGTCTCTCAAATTTATTTATCAAATATTTATTAACTTAAATATTTGACCTAAATAAATTTTACAACCCTGTCTATAAATCTGAATCTTTGAAATTCAACTTAGGGTTTTAATAAAACAAATTCAATGAAATTTATAAACTTTATGAAATTTAAAATCAAAATTTCATTGATTCCCTCCTCTGTGAAATTTATTCACCCAAAATATTTATAGAATTAAATATTTGAGTGATAAATTCAAACTTTAACCTAGTTGTAAAATTTAAATCTTTTATAAAATAAAATGGGTTTTATCTTAAATCTTAATGCCTCAAATAAATTAAAAATGTCTTAGGTTAAGAAATTAATTTAAATAAAACATTCCGACAAACTTGCTACAGCACAGAAAAACACAACTTTGAAAACCAAACTCAGGCAGACCAGATTTTACACAATCCTACCACAAATTTGGTGCTATCTTCTACGAAAATTTTAATTAAAAATTTATATCAATCAACTTATAAATTAAAAACACCATAGTAGTGCTTGCATTTAATAAAAATTTAATTTGATACAAAATATTAGATCTTACAATGAATCCAACAATCTGTATTCATCTCTAGATGTAGCTTCCTCTACAACTTGGTCTTCTATTTTGCTCCTTTTAATATTTTCCTCTTTTTCTCCAACTTGTCTGACCCTCTCTTTGGTTTATAATTCTCCATTTATAACTTGAGAAATTTGTTCCTCTTGATTAGTTTACTCCATTTCATCAGTTTTTAAAAATAAATTTATGAAACCCTAATATCAATAAAGCATTTTCAAAGGATTTAATATTTCTCCTCATTGGCATTCAAAAATTAAAATTATAATTCTGCCAATAAGACAAATATTAATTATAATATAAAACATTTATAAAATAACATTATTAAATATAATTAAATTATAAAGTTATAAAAATTTATAATTTAATTAATTTAAAACAAGTTTATAAAATAACAATTTTAAATATATTAAATTATAAAGTTATAAAACTTTATAATTTAATTAATTTAAAACAAGTTTATAAAATAACCATGTAACATAAAACAATAATAATAACATAACCAAGTAAACCTAAACAAAATAATATAAAATAACTATAAAATAAAACATAATGCATACTAATATTTACCCACACAACATAACCATACGAGAACAAATAATAAACCCATGAATCACGAAATAACATCTATAGTTGAAACCAAAACAATAATTACAAATATGGATTCTCAAAATCCAAGGATGAATGAAATCGACCACATATAGAGATGAATTTCAAATAAATTTAAAATTTCAAGTGGGTCCCCAAATTTTGGGGTCGTTGTGAAGGAGTCACAACAAATGGTGACTCTGCTGGTAAATATCCCTAGATATTTTGGACTTAAGAACCCAACTCTAAAAATAACAAAAAACCAAATATTAGAAGCATGAGCATCAATAATATCTAGAGAATGTGAATAGACCAATTCAACATGAAATAATAGAATCATCAGCATTGGCTTGGTGTGTGTAAAGTGATTCGTTCTATATATTTGAAACCATTCAGCCTTCCATTGTCAATTTTACATTTTAGGCTATGAATATTTTATCTTTTGAAGTATACCTCCACTTGGCTCTCTTCAAACATTGCTCTACTGCCAACCAAACGTTCATAGCCCTGGTAGAGATTATCTAAATCTCCCATATATTAGGTGAAGTTTTATATTTTGTATTTTTTATTTCAGTCTAGACCTAACTCCACAACCAGTTAGGCATCTATAGCCCCGGTGAAGGCTATATAGATTGCGATAACAGATTTATCATTACTTTTATTTATATTCATCATTTTCTTCTCTCTCTCTCTCTCTCTCTCTCTTTTCTCTCTCTCTCTCTCTCTCTCTCTCTCTCTCTCTTTTCTTATTTCTTCTTTTTCTTTTATCTAGTAATATGGTACTTTGCAAAAAAAAATCCACCTACCATTTGGGTTAGAGATCAAGTAAGGTTGAAAGAGTATATAAGTTTTTTCACCTTAATTTGTAAAATTGACAACTTCATACTTCTAGAATTACAAAAGATATTCTTTAATGTGTTTGTAGTACTTGTGAAGCTTTTGCAATATGATTCTAATATTTCAAATTTTCTTATCTTAATTCAGATTCATGAAGATATACACTAATATTTCATTTTCATTTTTCTTCAGGTTTTACATGTTTTCAAAATAGGTAATTTTATCCTATATGACCCAGGCCCAAATACCAGACAAAATCATCAAATGATTAGTGTCTCGATAACAACTACCTCAATCAAGAAAACCTCACTGAAACTTTGTCAAATTCAATAGCACACATCAAAATAATGAAACTCCAAAATCCAACAAAGCCATTTTATTGCTATACTAAAAACACAACCAAAAATTTGATAAACACTAACCAAACAAAAATACATCAACAACATTACCAACTAATAAAATTAGTAAAATAACTAACTAACAAGCTCACAAAACAACAAGCTATACAAAACACAAATTTACAAAACCAAAATTACAAAGTTGATAAAGCGAGTGAATCCACTTCCTAAACTTGACAACATTGACAACAGAACCAATAACAAAATATTACAAAACCACAACTTATGTACAAACACAAAAATAAGAAAAAAAAATCCCATATATTAGGTGAAGTTTTACATTTTGTATTTTTTATTTCAGTCTAGACCTAACTCCACAACTAGTCAGGCGTCTATAGCCTCGGTGAATGCTATATATACTGCGGTAATAGATTTATCATTAATTTTATTTATATTCATCATTTTCTTCTCTCTCTCTCTCTCTCTCTCTCTCTCTCTCTTTTCTTATTTCTTCTTTTTCTTTTATCCAGTAATATGGTACTTTGCAAAAAAAATCCACCTACCATTTGGGTTAGAGATCAAGTAAGGCTGAAAGAGTATATATGTTTTTTCACCTTAATTTGTAAAATTGACAACTTCATACTTCCAGAATTCCAAAATATATTCTTTAATGTGTTTGTAGTACTTGTGAAGCTTTTGCAATATGATTCTAATATTTCAAATTTCCTTATCTTAATTCAGATTCATGAAGATATACACTAATATTTTGTTTTCCTTTTTCTTTAGTTTTTACATGTTTTAAAATAGGTAATTTTATCATATATGACCCAGGTCCAAATACCAGACAAAATCATCAAATGATTAGTGTCTCGATAACAACTACCTCAATCAAGAAAACCTCACTGAAACTTTGTCAAATTCAATAACACACATCAAAATAATGAAACTCCAAAATCTGGCAAAGCCATTTTATTGCTATACTAAAAACACAACCAAAAATCTGATAAGCAATAACCAAACAAAAAAACATCAACAACATTACCAACTAATAAAATCAACAAAATAACTAACTAACAAGCTCACAAAACAACAATCTATACAAAACACAAATTTGCAAAACCAAAATTACAAAGTTGATAAAGCAAGTGAATCCACTTCCTAAACTTGACAACATTGACAACATAACCAATAACAAAGTATTACAAAACAACAACTTATGTACAAACACAAAAATAAGAAAACAAAATCCAAAAGACTATTTATAAAAATATATATTATGTACAAGACACTGCAAAATTTTTGCCATCATTTCCCTGGATCCCAAATACGATTAGCACACTTTAGAAAACATATATGATTATATGCCTACCAAGTTTTATAAGAATCCAATAAAAATAATACTAGACCAAAAATAGAAATTCTCATTATGCCTATCTCATACCACTGATTTGATTCAAGTTGATAAGCAATTCCATGTTTAAAATTTGATTCATTAAACTTAAAATTGAAAACATGATTTTCTGTTATCCTTTGCTTATTCAAAAAGGTGTAAATTTCACAATTTGATTCATAATTTAGAAATAGGCTCCCCTTTTCAAATAGGTTATCTTGCAAATAAGAACCTATTTCTAAAAATTTCAAATTCAAGTCACTTTCAAATTTTTTAAAGCAATCACAATCATTCAAGAATTGACAAGCATCTAGGATATTTGGTATAAGAAGATCATTAAAAACTTGCACCCTAGATTCACTAGTTTATTGCTCATGAATTTGATTAAGCATTTCAAACATGTTTTCCTTCATTTCATTTATGGCAAAAATTTTATAAGTTGTCTCCAACTTCTTGTTTACAACATTTGACATTTCATCATTGATAGCATTAGCATCCAAAAACTTATCATGCAACCCATTACCTAAAAATTTTGTAACCAACGAGAAAGATGAAGATTTTACCTGGTCATCTATACTCAACACATAATTATTAGCATTTACCAATATTTGATGAGCATTTGTCACTTTTTCCTTTTCTTAATGGTCTCCATCATGATAACCTTGTAGTTCTTCATATTCATCAAATACCTATTTGTTAAAGACACCAAAATTAGGTACCCAATTAAACGTATTCCCATCCTTTTCAAACCACAAATCTAACTGATCACAAGATGTGTTAAATAATAAATTTTCTTGATCAACCACATGAGTTACTTTAGATAGATCAACATTTTCCTTTAGGTCATCACCAACATTAAATCCAAACCATTCATGTTTGTACTCAAATTTTTATTATTCACAGGTAAAAGATAGGACTTTACCTCATTCTCATTATTAACAAATGAGTCATAAGGAACATTTACCATTTCTTCATTTTCAATTTCAAAAAGGTGTTCAATAAATTAATCTTCAAAGTGATTCAATTTTGGAACCTTCTATATTTTTGCAATTGGCATGTCATTTTATGATTGTGTAAGAATTGCGGAATCTTCTTTTGAAATAGAAGTTTCAACCTCTTGCATATCAAGTGAAATAGAAATTTTATCAATAGAAGTATGAGAAAAAAATGATTCACCATACATATCCCATCCATTATAATAATTATCTTCTAAAGCTAAGGGGTGATATTTTATCGTTGCTTTAGAAAACATGTGATTCTTTGACTGTAGAGGAGTTGTAGACTCTTCATATAAAATATAAATTTTAGCATCCTGCATATCATATGAAGAAAAATTCTTATCAGTAGGTATAAAAGAAAAACATTCATCATATCTTCCCCAACCATTACAAAAATTATCTTCTATAGTTAAAGGGTGAGGTTCAACCATATCTTTTGTACAAACTTCAGATAGTTCTATAATTTCCTTTTCAAATTCACCTTTATCAATCACCTGAGATGAAGACCTATTGATTTCTTGTTGTATGAGTATTGTAGAATCCTTAAGTGACACAAGGATTTCAATTTCTTGCACATCATCTGAGATAAGAACTTCTTTGTAAATTGTGAATAAAGTGAATAATTCTTCTTCATGATCTGAAATAACAAAATCATTATCTTTCTGAAGCACTTGGTGAAATTCCATATTTTCTTTCATACCATCTTTGGATTCATTTTTAGATTCATCTTCTTCAATAAAGAATTCATCTTCAACTTCAAATAATTCATCTTCCTCAAGAAATAAGATTTTAGGATCAATCATTTGAACAATAATTGTCGAGGTATTATTTTTTTGTAATCCCTTGCAATATTCAATGAAATCACATCTATGATCATTCAATTCTTTAACTTTACCTGTTTGAACATCACACTCATTATCTTCCTTTATAAGCCCTATGTTTGGGCCTTTAGAATATTCTAAGCTTTATAATCCTTACTTCTTTTCATATAATATGAATAATTAATGTGTATGAATTCTAATTATAAAGTTTTGTACTTTATAATAAAAAAATTAGAATTCATATAACCTTTTAAACCAAATATTTATTTATTCAAATATTTGAAATAAATAAATATAAATAATTATTATGTATGAATTCTAATTATAAAGTTTTGTACTTTATAATATGAAAATAAAAATTCACGTAATATTCCTTAATGTGATGCTTATTTATTTTCAAATATTTATTAAACTAAATATTTGAAGTAAATAAATTTAATCCTTTCAATAGTATACTTTGGAATTTATGATTTGAGATTGAAAATTTTAATAAATCAAACTTTCAAAAACATAAATAAATCTCAAATTATGGATTTTAAAATTTTATGATATTAAAATCAACAATCCATATAATATATGTCTCTCAAATTTATTTATCAAATATTTATTAACTTAAATATTTGACCTAAATAAATTTTACAACCCTGTCTATAAATCTGAATCTTTGAAATTCAGCTTAGGATTTTAATAAAACAAATTCAATGAACTTTATAAACTTTATGAAATTTAAAATCAAAATTTCATTGATTCCCTCATCTATGAAATGTATTCACTCGAAATATTTATAGAATTAAATATTTGAGTGATAAATTCAAACTTTAACCTAGTTGTAAAATTTAAATCTTTTATAAAATAAACTAGGTTTTATCTTAAATCTTAATGCCTCAAATAAATTAAAAAGGTCTTAGGTAAAGAAATGAATTTAAATAAAACGTTCGAACAAATTTGCTACAACACAGAAAAACACAACTTTGAAAACCAAACTCAGGCAAACCAGATTTTACACAATCCTACCACAAATTTGGTGTTATCTTCTACGGAAATTTTAATTAAAAAATTATATCAATCAACTTATAAATTAAAAACACCACAGTAGTGCTTGATTTTAATAAAAATTGAATTTGATACAAAATATTAGATCTTACAATGAATCCAAAAAAAGTCTCTATATTCATCTCTAGATGTAGCTTCCTCTACAACTTGGTCGTCTATTTGGCTCCTTTCAATATTTCATCTTTTTCTCCAACCCGTCCGACCCTCTCTTTGGTTTCTAATTCTCCATTTATAACTTGAGAAATTTGTTCCTCTTGATTAGTTTTCTTCGTTCCATCATTTTTTAAAAACGAAATCCTGAAAATGTAATATCAGTAAAGCTTTTTCAAAGGATTTAATATTTCTCCTCATTGGCATTCAAAAATTAAAGTTATAATCCTGCCAATAAGAAAAATATTAATTAGAATATAAAACATTTATAAAATAACATTCTTAAATATAATTAAATTATAAAGTTATAAAACTTTATAATTTAATTAATTTAAAACAAGTTTATAAAATAACCATGTAACATAAAACAATAATAATAACATAACCAAGTAAACCTAAACAAAATAATATAAAATAACTATAAAACAAAACATAACACATACTAATATTTACCCACACAACATAACCATACGAGAACAAAGAAGAAACCCATGAATCACGAGATAACATCTGGCGTTGAAACCAAAACAACAATTACGAATATGGATTCTCAAAATCCAAGGATGAATGAAATCGACCACATATAGAGATGAATTTCAAATAACTTTCAAATTTCAAGTGGGTCCCCAAATTTTGGGGTCATTGTGAAGGAGTCACAACACCAATCAAGGAATCAAACAGGACAACTTGCAAGTTTGGTATGAGAATTTTCCCCAATGTATTCTTTTCCACATTGATGGAAATGGAAATCTTAATATATAACTGGTGGATATGGTTATTGTGGATCCTCTTGTCTGGGTGTGACACCTATGACATGGATACCAACATATATAATCAACTCCTAAAGACACCTTGAAGCATGCTGACTTGGACCACCAAATGGAAGCTTTGGGAAATCTAACTTCATAGGTCGAATGTCTCGTGCGAAGTAAACATCCAAGGAATAACTGCTTGTAAAATCAATAAATACCACCCCAGGTGGCATAAATATATAAGGAAAACCAATGCCATTCAGTATAGTGAGTGTTTAAGTTCCAATGATCTCATAGGTTTCTATCTTCATATGAATAATGCTTTAATGAGAACCAATCATCATCATCCCAGGTGGAAAATTTTATTGGAAAAGCATAATTTTCTTTTTTAGTACATCCATAATTTTTTCAATGACCTCACAAGATTCTTTGTTGAGAACCTTTATTATGATCATCTTGGGGTTATTTGCACCACCCATCATCAACCCTTAGCCTAGTTCAACTCATATCGGTACTATGCTAGTAATACTTATTTGTTGACAATCACCTATAGTCTTTACATTGATCATTATACTCACCAATCCTTTACAAAGACTAGTCATTGTAATTCTAATGTCCTTTTTTCCAATGTTGTTTACTTCCCTTGTGTCAATCATTTTTTGGTAATGTTTTGAGGTTTTGTACCTTGTCCCCAGGTTTCTTGGTGACTTGTGAGACCTTGTTGGTCCTATTTAGTGAAGGTGTGTCCCTGATGACTTATTTATACTCCTTTGCATCCAAGGTTTCTCCCCTGTGGTCCTTTGTCCTAGTTTGAATGGTAATTTTTGAACATAAATCTCTATTCCTTGAGCCTGATGTTGAAGCTATCCTGGATTACCATGGTTATATGCCCTTCATCCATAAGTTTTATAAAGTTGATTCTGACATAAACCATGAATTCACTAGATCCTGGAATAAGCATTGTGTCACTATCAAGGGCTTATCCTTTAAAATTACTAAGTAGCTTCTACCTAAGGTCACTGAATTACCCGATGACGATGATATAATCAAGCGGGATAGCCATTCCTTGGTAGTTGAGACCATTTTTTTAGCAAAAATCTTGATAAGAAGAATGGTGGTGTTATTAGAAGTAGCCTTCCCTAGCATTGAAATAGGAAACTCATATCCAGTATGCATTATTTCACTATGGATGAAATCAATGAGCCCCTGCGAAGCTTTCATCTAGTGTTTGTGAATTGTTTTATGACATTAATCTCATTAAAATCCTTGATTATCTTATCAGGTCTTTGTAGCTCAGTATGGAGAGTGTTAGGGAAGATTCATCTACCCACCCCAAGCACCAAGGTCTGTAACTCATATTATTTAAACATGTGTTCAACAAGGAATCATAGAAAGCATTGTTAGTAGTTGAAGGATCTCTTCGTATTCTATTCGAAGTTGCTCCTAATATAACCAACTTCAACCTCTTTGATGAATATGGTACCAAAGACTCACCCACTAAGGATAAAAGTAATAGTAGACCTATTCACCGCTTTATAAGAGTAAGAATACGACTCATTTTTGGGTGCATTTCATCATCTGATGACTCCATGAGCAAATACCTAGATTATGGCTCTAAGAAATAGTCTCAGCCTACAATGGAGGTGCACAAAGTAACCAAACCAATTTTAGTGCTAACTTATATGTTGGAAAACACTCTTCTTTCCTTTAGTTACACTCTAACAATTGTCCAACAAGCAAGAAATATGGCCCTATCCATCAAGGGTGAGACAGACCAAGATTGAACCGCATATTGAAGTAAGCCTATATGGCCTATCTAGATTTGTTTTTGCTTTTTTGTTTATTCTAGGTTAGCCTTTGTTTGGTTGTTCACCCATGATCATATTTGTTTTTTTTGTTATGCTCACCTTAGCTTGGAGATAGTTGTGTTGTTTCCCTTCGGAGGGTTTTGTTTCTTTCTGAATATTTTATCCCTGGTAACCTTTCTCTGATGCATAATTGTTAAAAGGTTTCGAGAACCTTTCAAAACCTCTTTTATCAACCAATAAAAAAATATATTCTGCAACAAGATTCATATTTTACTTAAATTTCCATTTTGGTTATTTTCATCTTCGATAATATAGATCTCTCATTAGAACTAGGATTCCAATCTCCAAAGGAATCACAAAATTGCATTCCAATACCCAATTATAGGTGTGAATATGAATGTCATAAATAAATATCATGGACAAGTGGAGGGTAATTTATATCCATACAAATGCATAGCAAACAATTGAAATTTTTTAAAAGAAAACCCTTGTTCTTTTTAGACAAGAAGTAAAATACAAACAATATAATTCAAAATTATAAATGTTTTCTTAAAGCACTAATTCATTGACAAAATTGTAATTGAATAATATATAAAATCATATCAATAGATACAACAAAATATGTCATATATTATTCAAATTTAGTTGTAAAACAACAATAAAAACAAATACTAAAAAAACTAAAACCAATACAAACATAATAGAATGAATATGACCTTTTTTTTATTATTATAGAATTCTTTTATACATCTCTCACATCTCAAAATTATATAAATACTTACAAAGTTGATATTATGGAATTGTAGAATTACATATAATTTTTTGTTTTCTAATAATGGGGAATGCATATGGAACATGGAAGGCTAAATTACATGCCCCTTATTCACATTATTCTCCAACAACCTTTTAATTTTCCATTTCTCTTCAAATCTAAAATTTATCTTCTTTTATATTTATTGTTTTTTAAGCTTGACCTAGTGTAGGAGTTGAATTAGCAACAAGAAAACTTGGTTAACAAAATCCACTTGGAATCTAGAGAGAAATATCCAATACCAATATTATCCTGCTTCATTTTGTGTGGATGAACAATCTTGTCTTTGAGCTTCAAGAACAAAATATTTGCTACTCTAGTAAAATTATCAACCAATTATTCATGAGTATTCACATACATCAATTTAATTTCTTTCTTTTGAATCATATCTCTAATGAATTTATACTTAATCAAATGATTAGATTTATTATGATGTAATGGATTCTTTTAAAATTTGATGGTTCTCATATTATCACAAAATATTATTGTTGGCTAGCATTGCTTCTCCCTAGTTTCTTCAAAAACAAATTGATCCAAAGTGCTTATGTACCACTTGAAGTAACAATAATGTATACAATGTAACCAATCCTTGTTTCTTTGAAATCCAAGTGATCATCCCTAAACCAAGTGTGAAACGATTTTTGAATAATGAATATTTGTCATCCAAATTATTGCTCTAATAAGCATCAATACAACCAATCAACTAAACATGTTAAATGCATGATAAAATATAACAACATCAATTGATGGATCACTCGTATACCTATAAATAAGAGACACGACATACGGAATGTATGGTCTTGTATAAGTAAGAAATATCAAGCTTCCAATTATATTTCTATATTTTTTCATGTTCACTTTATCAACTCTATAATATTTGCATAAAAATACTCCATGAGCAATTAGATTTGGGACTACTTTGCATTCTTCCATGTTAAACTTCTTTAACTTATCCTTCACTTGGATTCACAAATAAAAATTTAATATTCACTTTGATGTACTCCATTCCTAGGAAATATTGAATCATTGCTAAGTTTTTCATCTCAAAATCTATTATCATAGCACTCTTAAACTTATATATCATCTTAGAACAATCACCCATGTATATCAAATCATTAATATATAAACAAATGAGGAGAATATAATTAAATTTTATTTTATAGTAGATAGTGAGTTCACTATTTTTTGAAACATTTTCCCTAGAAATATCCATCAATTGAAGCATACCTTACCCTTAGAGCATGTTTAACACCATAAAATATCTATTTAGCTTGTATACTTAGTCTTCTTTATATTAGACTTCAAATCCTTCTGATTGCTACACATAAACTTCCTCCTCTAAGTACCCATTCAATAATGTATACTTCACATCCATATGATATATGCTCCATCTCCTTTGGTCTTCCAATTATATCATAATTCTAATGGTCTCTTCTCCTGCCATCGATGCAATTATCTCTTCATAATCTATATCATATCTTTGAGTAAAGCATTTTGCAACTAGACTTACCTTGTGTATTTCACCACTACTACCACTCTTATACTTAGTCTTGTATACCCATTTAGTAGCGATATATTTCTTACCATTAAAAAGTTGTACAAACTGCCAAGTATCGTTCTTATGAATTGAATTCATTTTTTCTATTGCTTTCACTCAAACATCATTAGGACAAGCATCCTCAAAATACAATAGTTCAAAATCAGCTTGTGATAACAAAGCATAGTTTACTACCTCACCTGTTGGATCTTCTTCATCATCACCATAATTTTATAGACTTTGCAATCTTTAGACCTCATGATCATATTGATGTGCTCAGATTCTTTTAAGTCCTCTTTCAAAATTTATATCCAATATTTGGTTTGTAGGATGAGATGTAAGAATCCTCTATACTAAAAATTACTCCAACATTCATTATACATATATGATATATACTCTAAAAGACATGCAAATACATACACATTATAATTCAAAATACAAAGCATATACTACAGATTACAATTTAATACAAATATAACCTACATTTAGAGCTAAACTTAGGCACTAATCATTTCCACCCAAACTAAAGAAAGTGCATGTCCTCATGCATTAAAATGGGTATATTGTTCATTAAACCATGACACCAAGTGGATAACAAAACAAGTTTATATAAAAATAATAATTACTAAGTCCATAGGATATGAGTATTCTAAAAACAAAGTAACTTATATAGAATAGTATTTATCAATTCTATAAATAATCTAAGGAGAAATTCAAAAATAGTTTGAAAACTTGTTGCTTGACCCTAAGCCGGGATGAAGTTTGGACTAGAACAAAGTTCTTCTTTGTTCAATGTCTCCCGATTAACCTTTTGTATTTGTGCTTTGGCACCTTCAAGGCTTAGTGGATGTTTAGTGGAGGTCCCTATTTTTACACCTTATTCAGATAAACCATGTCCCTCCTTCACACCTTCACACCTGTTGTTACCTGTGTTATGAAAAGTGGAGGTCCTTATTTTGCTTTTCCTTCACACCTTCACACCTGTTGTCCCTCCTTCACACCTATTGTTACCTGTGTTATGAAAATTGGAGGTCCCTATTTTTCTTTTCCTTCTTACAGAGGTTGGTGGCCAACTAATTTGGTGATACCAACAATATGCCCTAAGTATTCAATTTCTTGTTTTCCAAAGGAACACTTTGATCTTTTTACATAGAGTTGATTTTCCTTCAAGATTTGGAACGCTTGTCTAACATGGTCCAAATGTTCTTTCCATGTTTTTCTATAAATCAAAATGTCATCAAAGAAAACTAATATAAATTTACGAAGAAAAGGGTGAAATACCTTATTCATTACACTTTGAAAGGTAGAAGGAGCGTTGGTCAGGCCAAATGGCATCACCAAGAATTCGTAGTGCCCTTCGTGAGTGCAAAAGGTTGTCTGGGGAATATCCTTTTCATTGACTCATATTTGGTGGTATCCTGACCGTAAGTCTAACTTGGAAAAATAAGTTGCCCCATGGAGTTCATCTAATAGCTTGTCTATGACCGGAATATGAAATTTATCTTTAATGGTCATTTTATTAAGTACTCGAAAATCGACACATAAACGCCACGAGCCATCCTTTTTTCTAACTAAAATAATTGGAGAGGAGTACGAGCTTTTTCTAGGTCTAATGACTCCTGCCTTAAGAAGATATTGTACTAATTTCTCTATTTTGGTCTTTTGGAGGTATGGATAATGATAAGGTCTAATATTAGGAGGTTGATGCCCTGGAAATAGTAAAATAGTGTGATCGTGACTTCGTTGTGGAGGTAGTCCTTTTGGTTCAAAGAATACTGCCTTATGGTGGTCTAAAATATTTTGTAACTCTAGTGTCTCGTCTTCTTTGTGACTAGGTTGAATTGAAAATAATTGGGCGACCATTCCTTTGTTTCCTTTTTGGATAATTTTCTCCATTCTATGCGAGCTGACGATTTGGGAAGGTCCTGATTTCAGGCCTTGGATAATATAGGTTTGGTTCTTTGTTATGAATTTCATCCATAGTTCATTAAATTCCCATTGGACTATGCCCAAGGTTCGTAACCATTGTATGCCTAGTACAATGTCGCACCCACCTAGGGGTAGGACGTACATGTTGCCTTTCATGTTATAAACCCCCATAGTTAGTTTTATATTTCTGCATTTTCCTTTGCATGCAATTTTTCCATCGTTTCCAATCATCACTTTGAAGTTATTGCAAGGGTATATAAAACAATTTGCTTGTTTAGCCACCTTTGGATCGATAAAATTATGCGTGCTACTAGAATCTAGGAGCATGGTAATGTTTTTTTTCTTAAAATACCCTTTAACTTGCATTGTTTGAAGGGCAGAAAATCTGGCAAGGGTGTTGAAGGAAACCTTTGGTGCATTTTCTTTGTCACTTTCAAGTGTGTTGGATAAATCCTCCAGGACAAGTGACAGTCCATCACTATTGTCCTCACCCCAATCATACCAAATTTAAAACAATTGTCTCATCATAAAGTGCCCTATCAAGATGGTTAACTTATCCTTCACTATCAAAAAAAGTAGATAACAACACGCTACTAGTATGGATATAACTTAATCCTAAAATATCCATGGCTTTCATAGTGTATGTCTTTATCGGATGCTTGCTCTTAGGCTGGAAAGCTTTTCTTTCGTCGGTATCCTCAATTGTTGATCTCTTTTTTTCAATTTTTGTTGCTTGCCCCCTTGATAGGGTTTCAACTGATGGTTGGGTCACATGTCAAAGTAAGTCTAGTTTACTTGGTCGGTATCTCTCGTTGGACGGGATTGTTTCTCTTCTTTCAACGGTCTTTGGTTACAGTTTTAATCTTTGAGCACTCAGGTTTTTTTCATTTTGTTTATTGGGTGAGCTTTAGGGGCTTCAAAGGAAGTGAAAAGTTTTTGTTTTAATATTTATGCTTTAATTCTCATTTGGTGAGCCAAGGGTTTCAACTCTATAGTGGAAATTTGTGTTTAATTTATCTTGTTGGTAAATGATAGAATTTATTTCGAATTCAATTTTTGGCTGTGAATGTCTACGGTTCTAACCTCCTTTACAATGGAAATTTGATTAGTATTTATAGAGGATTTCGCCTCTTTCATTAAATACACAAGAGAACAAAATGATCACAGATCAGAAACAAAAATGAGAAAATTCCTCCTCGAAATCATTGAAAATCTCTCCCTCAAGGACAACGATCCATCTTTCAGGGAATAATTCCCAAGAAAACCAGCAACTCGGGCGTCGGTGCACAGATAATTTGGAAAGCATTGAATACTTTGGAAACGTCTCTACGCCTTGGAAATCATGAAAATCCTCCTGCTCTTCTTGCACAACTTCTTTTCTACTCGGGATCCATGATTTGAGTTACTTATCGCCACCATTATTTAATGTTTATAAATATGGCACCCTTGGAGGCTTTGACCATGATCCATTTCACCCAAAAACTACGTTCACCTTTTGACAAAATCTATTTCGCCCGATCTTCCTTTAAGCGCTCACGATCTTTTCTTAAAATGCGTTCGCCCATGGGAGGGGCGAACAGGATGTTCACCTCTCAACCAGGGCGAACGCAACATTATTCTCTTCTCAGGGTACGTTCACCCAAAGGAGGGGCGAACGGGACGTTCGCCCCTCCACTAGGGCGAACGCGATGTTGCTTTGTCTTTGGGCGAATGCGTTTGGATGTTGAAGTGCGTTCGCCCAAAGGAGGGGCGAACGGGACGTTCACCCCTCAACTGGGGCGAACGCGAATATGTTTTGTCGCACCTCTTCTTGCTTCTTCTTGAGTTTTTTTTGTTGTTTCGTTCGCCCGAACATGGGGCGAATGGGGCGTTCACCCCTTGTTTGGGGTGAACGCGCTGTCATCTCCAAAATACTGAACTTTCTTAATATTCTCCATCAAATCATTCATTGTTTGTTTTTATCCCCATAGGCCCAAAAATGCCTTTGTTTTCAATATATTCATAACAAGGCGAACTTGCATCCCGAATGAAATTTTACAAAAACACTTATAACACCAATACAAAAGAGTACCTATGTGAACAAACGAGGAATAAATGAAATTATTTTTAACATAAAATCCGCCATAGACAAACAAGACTTTATCATCATATACATCAAAATACTCTAGCAAAATCCCCAATGTGGCAAAGTGCAAAATTGCCAATATTTTTGGTGACTCACGGGGTATCCAGCTCGCATGGATGCAAGCGATCCCAGGCCTTTATTCATTGGGCTACAGAGTCTATTTTTCTAGCTAGTGTGGTTGACACCTCTGCTGATGTAGATGCTTCTTGATGCACCTCTTCCTCAACATGCTCCCTCTGTTCTGCTTCTGCTACTACTCTGAGCACTTCGGCCCACTCTGCTTCCTCCGTTGCTTTCTCTATCGCCTCACGCTCTACTACTGCCTGCTCCTCCTACTCTTTGATAGTTTCAGAAATGACCTCATAGGCATGAACTACTTCCTCCCAAGCATGAGTAGTGAATAGGCAAGGGACACTGAGGGATTCATAAACGAAATGAAGATTCTGAACATCCATCAAACTGAGGTGCTTCGCTCATTGAGCCAACTCATACAATGATAGTTCTAAGCATGTATACTTCTACAGCAAGGGCAACACCTACGCTTCGATGAGAGGCTCCTCCCAGGCATCAATCTCAGAGGTATCTTCAACAAACTTCTTCCAAAGAGCTTCGAGCTACTCCATGGGAAGAGGTTCTCCCCAATTATCCACAAAGGTCAAAAATCCCAACTCATCAATGGTCTCAAAATGAGACATGGAAATAATGTGTTCACGTTCAATAGTGTTGAGGATGGCCCATCCTTCCCTTACCAGGTCCATTCATTGGAAGTAACTACGTAGTGTAATTTTTGCCTTAGACCAGGCGTAGTCCATCTCATTAAGGGGGCGAATGTACAAATTGGTATTAGTTAAAGCCTGTATCTTTACGACCATCTCCATATAGGGTGACAACATCTCCTCAATGGTATCAATTAATTACTACCCTAACTGTATTTGTATTTGTGCCTCCCATAAATAGTGCAACACTTTAACAGCTTATGCACGACCAACTTTTCATAGTTTTGTGCAGAGCGAAGGCGGGTTCGCTGACATTATCTCGTGAAAATCCTATGGCCTATGCTACCTTCTCAGCTAACTGCTTCTTCATATCTTCGAGTTGCTACTGAAGCTTGTGCATTTCAATCCTGGTGGCATCACGCTCCTTCAAGTGGACTTTGACCTGCTGGCATAAGTAGTCATTCTCGGTGGTCGTCTTCTCCTCTTGGGCTCTACTTTTTGCCAGGGCATTTTCGAGCTCAATTATTTTGTTCTCATTTTCAAAATATTTCTCCTTAAAATACTCACCATGTAGGTACACTGAGCTCATATCTACTTGAATATTGCCCATATTTTCCATAGGATCTATCCACGTGAGGTCTTCTATTATAGTCTCAAAAATGAGATCGCCCAACAACAACTCTCCTTGAGGCTTCTGAACCAATGGCGTGATTGTGGTAATATGAGCCTCCTTCACGATAGGATCGAAAGCAACTTTTTTAATCGGTCGAGCTGGAGCCAAGGCCTCTTTGCACCGCATACTCTTCAACCACTATGAAGAGCTCAAGTGTGCCCGGTTAATCTTCTCTACGTCGGGCTGCTTGTGGGCCACCTACACATCAGGAACTATCTACAACTCCAAAAATGGGGTGAATGGAACCAAAATATCTGAGTGACTGGACCCAACAGAAGTGGATGACACAGCTAAAAGATGTGGAATAGAAATGGTGGTTTTTGTGAAGGAAGCAGGTTCATCTGTAGTTACGCTTACTCTGGGAGGAGCTTGCGTACTTACAGCCTCAATGGTTATGGAGGTGGGAATGAAAAGAGATGGGTGCAAAAATGGATTCAGCCCTAATGCATATGAACTAAAAGAAATGGAAGATGAAGGAATGGGAATAGAGGAGGGAGCAATAGTGACTTCGAGGGGTGGGAGAAGATGAAAATGAAATGGATGTGGAGGGCATACCGAAGGGTGGAGAAATGGAGATCGAGGATGATGAAAGTGGAATAGATGGAAGTGAGATAGAAATCACTGCTTGCTCCAAAGAAGAAGAAGGGGGAAGAAAAGATGTACCTTCGAGTGCAAGCACCGTGTGTTGCGGTGATGGGGGTGGCTGCAAAACTGCTTCTTCTTCCTGTACTTCTACCCTTTCTCCAATGTCCAGATTTTCTCCTTCATCCATGACTTCGACATGAGAGCTTTCTGACTGCTGATCTTCCATCGATGCTTGAGCCATTGAAAATACTTCTACAACTTTGGTCGAGAGCTCTTCCATGGGTGAAGGATTTACAACTACTATTGACACATTAGTAACCATGGGAACAGTTACAACTGATGCTGTAGAAACTATAACAACTAAAACTATAGGGGCCTCAATGGTAGAAGTCATAACTGCATTGGTCCTTGGCCTTTTTACCGCCTTTGGAAATGGTGGCACCTTCGGTAAATTTTGCTTTTTGGGTATGGGCATCTCCTCTACTTGTCGCTTTGTTCGTTGAGACCTCCTTTTAAAAACATATTGTTGTTCTTCTTCCTCCGGAGTCTCATCTTCGACTATTGGGCGCTCTTGCTCAGTTTCACCTTCGCCACTATCAGAATGTTGAAAGCTTTGTGGAAAAATATTGGTGAAGGTGATGGGTTGATATGAGTTTACAAACTCGTCATAAATATCTAAAAACTGCTCATCCAATTTCAACCCGTAAGGAGTAGTCGGCTTTCCATGGTGAATCTGCATAATCCACCAATTCATTATTTTTTCTTCAGTCCAGTCGGGTTCGACTTCCTTGATAGAACTGAATAAACCTGATGGAGGAATTTGAGTCTTATTTTTGGCCGGATTATATTCTACCTCCTGCTCATAATAATCATGCCATGGTGGGAGGGTCATCATTTTTTCAATATGCTAGTTCATGTCCGGCCCATCAAAATTGTTTCTCCTCTTCTAGATATCAGGTCGAGGACAACAATGAAATGACTTAGCCTTCATAATAGCTAAGAATTTACCCAGAGGATCATATCACCAACGTTGTGGTAATTTGATCAAGCCCAAATCCTGTAGTGCCACCGTCAAGAGCCTATTCTGCCCAACTTGGCTCACTTCTATGCTACCAAATTTGAATGGCATGTTGCATGTAGTCTTCTTCCCACGCCCAACTCCATATATATCATTCACATGATCAGTCTGGTGCACAACCTCCATGGCAAACATATGCTCCATGGTAAAATATGGTAACAAAAATGGCTTACCCATGAAACCAAAAATTCGCACAACTACGCCCTGGGTAAGCAAAAAAATATCGCCCTTCTCTTATGCAACGACTACATCCCTCAAATTTTGTGGCACTCTATCACAGGTACCACAAAGCAATTCTATCATCGGCCCCAAAAACCAACTATTAAAGTTGTACACTGACTCCCTCCTTGACAAAATGGGAGTCCACATATAAACTAGCAAGGGCTCATTCTTTTCACCCACCTGCGTCACTGCAATGAAGGAGAAGCGCTATTGTAACTGGAAGAAGAAAAACCATACTAAAAATGAGGTATGCAAAAATGACTTGGTCTCCTCGGTTTGCATTTTCTCCAATTGAAATTTCATCCTTCGGGAGATGTAGTCGGCCCAATCAAAGAAAATAGGATTGCCACCTTGCCTCATGGTAGAGGGAGAATAAAATTCAACTTTACAAATACACTATGAAACAACCACCTACCATTTATGCATAGTTTCATCTGAAGGTAACCCAACGACCCAAGACAACATGGAGTATATATCTTGACTTTTGAATTCTGAGAGCGGCTTCGATAAATTAGGAAGCTACCCCATCTGTGGCTCTTTAATAAGTTGTGTCTCCATAAATTGGTGCATTGTCACTATGGAGACGTACCTATCCTCTTGCTCATCAATATGTAACTTTTTATTAACTGCATAAGAGGGGGCTTCAATCCACAAGCAAAAGCTTCCCAAATTTCATCTAGAGTGATGGTAAACAAAATCTCCCTCCTAGCATTTCTGACAGCCCTAGTAAATGGGTCATAGAACTGGGCAATGAGTTGCACCAACTTAGGGCATGGATGAACGGGTGAACACAAATACCAAGACAGCTACGAATGATACGACACTATCAGCCAACTGTTTGATGTCACTCCTTGACTCACCACCGCTTCTACCTCTTGCCTTAACCTTTCGATTCCCTTATGCATGATAAGGTAGTCTCCAATTTCTATCATAGTATCTTCATATGGGTCCAAGTCTACATAATCATTTTTTCGAGCCCTTTTGGCTCTAGAGCCTCCCTCCTTTTTCTTTGATTTCTTAGGCTCTGTAGCCTCTATGACGTCCTTGGGCTCCTTGCTACGTTTTCCCATTTTTCTTCTCTCTGAAAAATTCTCTGAGCAGACTCTAAAATATTCTACAGCTACAATCACGAATACAACAGTAATTTTTAAAAAAAAAATATAAACTACGACTTTTACCTCATGGTTTTTATAGAGCCATCCATCATCTACCATAGTAAATGCAGAATTAATTGCAAGCACTTTCGAGAGGGAAAGGGTATCGAACTGCTAGCCTGGCACCATTCCCGACGTCTCAACGACTTCTCCTTTGATTCACTATCGGATCCTCCTAAAAAAGTGTGCCCTGCTCACCATGCAATTTCATTGTAAATTGTGCCCTGGTACCTAAAGCTTGTTGGGAAAGCTAAATTGGCCGCTTAACAACCAATCATTTAATATTCATCGCTCCTTGGAAAATAAAAATTTAGCACAATGCACGTTTTTAATTTAATGCTCTTCTATCTACACTCTCACCCTTCGATTGCTGACACGTAACCAAGGGGCACAATTTGTTACACAACGTGCTTCCAAAAATGCTACAATTACTTCCTCCTTTCAATGAAATCACTTTGGGTGCAAAGCAATTTTATCCTTCCCTAGCGACTTCAAAATTGAGGTCAATACATCACACTTTTACTTGACTTGGGCGCCTTCGATCTATTTGAAACTTCATGGCGAATAGCCCTTTTAAAGAAAACTTTATCTGCTTTCGCTTTTTTGAATATACCTAGAAAATCAGATTTTTCTAAAAATAACATAAGGCCCTTTTCTTTTTTTTTTTTTTTAAAGCTAAAATTTAAAAGCATGTGCTTTTAATTTTAAAAACTTATGCAAAAAAAAAAATTTTGTCACCCTTCTTGTGCATGTTCACCCATACACAGGGTGAACGGCACCTTCGCCCTCTTTGGTGAACATGATGTTAATTCTAATGCTTTATCATCGAACCTATGTCATAATTAATCCCCAGAAATATTTTCTTTTCTTTCTATAGCTTAGTCACCTCATTCTTAGGGTGAAAAGCCCTTTCGCCTCTTCTTGGGGTGAATGCACTTCGTACTTTTTCCTCTTTTTTTTTTTTTTTATATATATAACAAATATAACATCAACAAATTAAAACAACAACATTCTAAAAAGATATTTACATATATACAAAATGGTACCTCACCAAAATATCATCATTGAATATAGGCCTTCAAATGAAGACCATTCATAGGGATGGGGAGATCATAACCCTCCAGATCATGAAGATGGTAAGCATTTGCTGAATTCACCATAGAAATTTGAAAAGGGCCCTCCCAGATAGCATCAAACTTATGGTGATTCCCTGGCTTAGCCTTCTTTTCATTCCATTTTAAAACCAAATCTCCCACCTAAAAACTATGATCGATCATTTTCTTTCCAAACCACTTCCTCATTTCTCTAGTATGCTCGACAAATACCTGATAAGCCTATTCCCTATTCTCCTCTAACTACAGCAACTATGCCAACCTTGCACTCATAGGATCATATTCTTCATCCTCATCCTAGAACAACTGCAATGTTTGGAGTACTGGCAACTCAATATGAGTAGGAAGAACAACTTCTTTCCCATAAACCAAGGCATACGAGGAAGTCTTGATAGATTTCTTTACTGAGATACGATCTGCCCAAAGCGCTTGATTCAACAACAAATGCCAGCTTCTCTTGTTACTGCCCATCATCCTTTTTAAAATTCGTAGCAAATTCTTGTTAGTGGACTCGGCCAACCCATTCCCTTGTGGATAATAGTTGGATGATATCTTCAAATAAATGCCATATTTGCTAGCAAACTCTATAATTTTGGCCCCAATAAATGGAGTGCCATTATCAGTTACAATAGAATCTGGTATGCCAAAATGAGTAATGAGCCCCTCTAGAAAGGAGATAACAGTAGCTTGATCGACCTTCTTAGTGGGAATAGCCTCCGCCCATCTGGTGAAATAATCAGTCACCATCAAGATATACTTGTGTTCCATGGAAGAATGTGGATCAATGATGCCAATGAAATCAAGACCCCACTACTGGAAAGGTGCTTCCACTTGGATTGGACATAGAGGTAAAGCTCCTTTCCTAGTCCTGCCAATGTATCATTGACAACTATCACACCGTTGACTTATTTTATGAGCATCGATGAACAGAGTGGGCCAATAATAACCCGCTCGAATAATTTTTAAAGCCATGGGCCTGCCTGCATAATGTCCTCTAGATAGCCCAGAATGAAATTCTTCCAATATCTTCTCCTTTTTGGATGCTTTTACACACCTGAGAAGAACTCCGTCTATGTTCTTATGATACAACCCATTGGGCAACAATACATACTTGAGCGCTTGCAGCCTGAACCTCCGACGTTGTGAGGCATCGAGGTGAGTTGGACATCTCCCAGAAGTAAAATAGTCAACCAAATCTTCTATCCAATCATGGTCACTCATAGTATGATTTGCACAAATTCTTTCACCTATGTCCTCCACATGCACCACATCCAATGTCTCAATGACAACACTTTTAGCTAACTCCTGGCATAAAGCTCATCCATGAACTAGCTTTGTCGATCGGATCTCCACATCGTATTCTTGAATTTTAGAGACCCATCCTGCTCTCTTATCACCTAATTCTCCTTGCAGTATAAAGTTTTGAACATCAGGATGAATCACATAAACAATAGTCTTGCTCTGAGAAACGAAGTGTCAAAACTTTTTCAATGATTTCATCATAGCATAAACCTGCTTCTCAATGAAGTTGTACTTCTCCTGATGTGGTGCAATAACTTGGCTCAAGAAAGCGATTGGCTTTTCTTCTCCATATTCTTGTTTTTGAGTCAACACTGCAACATAGCTTTCGTGCTCACCCACCGCATAAAGAATGAAGTCTTTCGAATAATCAGGATTAATTAAAACTAGAGCTTGAGTGATTCTTTCTTTGATTTCCTGAAAAGCTCGTCTCCTGACTTTCATCCACTTAAACTCAACATTTTTTTCAAAAGCTCAGTCATGGGCTTCACAACCTAGGTGAAATCAACAATAAACTTGTGGATGAAGTTTATTTGGCCGAAGAAATATTGGAGGTCTTTCTTATTAGCAGGCAGCAACAATTTCATGAGCGCTTCAGCTCTTGCAGGATCTATCACCAATCCTTCTTGTGAGATTACGTGACCCAACAATTTCCCTTCTTTAATGATAAAGATCGACTTCTTTGGATTGATGGAGATTCTAAACTCACGACACTTCTCAAACACCTGCCTTAGATGAGCAACATGATCTTCTCTACGATGGGAAAACATAATCATATCATCAAGATATATCACAATAATTCTATTCAGTAACTCATCGAAGGTGACGTCCATGGCTCTCTGGAAGGTAGCACCGACATTCGAGAGACCAAAGGGCATCCACTGGTAGGAAAATGTGCCCCACTTGGTAGTGAATGTTATTTTATATTGATCCTCATCCTTCACCCAGATTTGATTATATCTAGAGAAGCCATCTAATAGTGAGAATATCTAAGCACCAACAACCACATGAAGAATTTGATCTATCTGGGGTAGAGGGTAATGATATTTAAGTGATGCCTAGTTCAGGTTGTGAAAATCAACACACAACCATATGTCTCCATTCTTCTTCCTTACTAGGACCAGGTTCACCACCCAGGTCGAGTGCTTAATCGAATATATAATCTTTGCCTCCAACATCTTCAACAATTATGCCTTCATGAGCACTTCGATCTTAGGATTGATAGGACGCTACTTTTGTCAAAAAGGTTTTACCCCCTCCTACAGTTCTATGGTATGTTGGATCACATTCTTATCATATCCCTTTAAATCTTGGTAACTCCATGCCACAATGTTAGGGTACTCATAGCACAGGTTTTTAATACCTTCAAGTTCATCCGACACACAATCAGTCCCAATATTGATAACATTTTCAGGTTCCAACTACAATTCCTTGTACTCCTTGGCATCCACTTTAATCTTGTGCTTATCAACTCTATCATTTTGATCAAATAAACTTTCCAATGAGATCAAACCTTGAGGAATGTGATTATTCTTTAATTGAATCATCCCTTCTTTCTCCTCTTCAACAAGTACTCTATCATCCACGCTAGCAGCTTCTCTGAGCAGAAAATTGACTATTTGTTCATCATTATCGAATACTTGCCAATAGAGATTCTTGTCTGGAACTGAAGGTCTATAGATCACCCTAACAATCTTGGGCTTTCGGACCACTTGCTCCATGGGAGAATAATTTACACCAAGAGAAGCTAAAATATCTGCATGTTTATTCTGCTCTCGAGGAATCGCCTGAATGTTCAAAGTTGTGAAAGCTTCAAATAAATCCCAGACCCTATTGCGATAAGATTTCAGGTAATGCTACTTTGATACACACTTATTAGTGGTCTGATTGACAATAAGCTCAGAGTCACCAAAAATCTGTAGTTGCTTAATGCCCAAATTTTTAGCCTTTTTCAATCCAAGGCACAATGCTTCATATTCAGCTGCATTGTTTGTACAACTCCAAGTCAACCTATAAGAATAAGTTTTTTGTATACCTTTAGGAGAGATCAATACGACACCAGCTCCTACACCATTCTTACATCTGGCACCATCAAAATATAATTTCCATAACTGATCTATGTCGAAATTGTGGGAATCAGGAACTTTTCTTTCAGTTTGCTCAGGCTTAGTTATTGTGTAACAACCAATATCTATCCCGATCATTGCATTAAAATATATGAGCAAAAACTCATCCTCCAAGTGAAGCTCACCCAATGCTTCTCCCACCAAGTCAACCTCTTCTAGTTCTTTAGTCATCATGTTTACTACACCTGGAGATTGTTCTTCCTCTTCCAACATTTCAATGTGAAAAGGTGAAGGTTTTTCATTATGGATACGAATCCATTTTCCCTTGAATGGTATCTCCAAATGTGAATAGTCCAAGGAAAGGTATCCTCCCAGCTTAGCCATGAACTCCCTTGAGAGGCACATGCTAAAGTATGGCTCCAAGTCAACTACTACCACTTCCTGGATGACTGTGATTTGTGGCATACTGTGAAGGACAATAGGGATATCTTTGATCACTCCCACTATCTTGACTAGAGTCCCATCCAATTGTAACACTCCTGGGCTACTTCTTGTATATTCCATCCCCATTACTTCACATACTGCCTTTGGCATGATAGTAGTTGCAGCTCCAGAGTCGATCATACAATTATGTACAATCCACCCTTCCATTCTCAAAGATAAATAAAATGGGGGAGGCCTATTTTTCCCTATTGTAGAAGTTGGTAGCGCTTGTGCTAGGACTATTTGAGAAGGATCTTTCTTTTGATCTTTAGTAGTCTTCAAGGACTCTTGTAACAAATCAATTTGTCCTAGCAACTGTAGCGCATCATACAAGCTAACTTTCGTTGGGATCTTCTTCATTTCTTCTACAATGTTGTAACTTAGGGCAGCCAAAACCTTCTCTTCTAGAGCTCATTCATATTTATCCCGATACTGTTGAGTAGCTTCTACTCTTTGCCTCTTCATCAATGATGGGTACTTAAGTCGCTCCCTAGCTTGCTCTTTTGTTTCACCATGCATTTGAGCAGCTACTACAGGTTGCGAAGTTGATGCCTTAATTTGTACTTTCTCTAGAGCTTGCTTAGGCAATAAGTCTTTTAATTTGATAGAATCTTGCTCCTTAGCCTTCACACTAGGCACTTTCGCTGGAGGTAGTCATTTCTCATCTTGCACCTTTGGTTCTATAGGCACCTTCAAAGGTTCGAGTTCCATCGGATCTACAGTTATTGGCTTCTTCCCGAACCTTGTGAGGACCAAAACTTGCTCCAAAGATGGCATCATAAAATTATGATCAACTTCTCTAATCATATTAACTTGTCCACCAACCAAAATCTCTGCTAATGTCTGCACATAATTCATATGCACCATACAGGTATCTTCTCCATGAGGATCATTACATGTCGAACACCAATACGCCTTCTCTATTGCACTAGTCTCCTCATTTGCTAGCACTATTGTACTCTTCTCAGGGCCTCTACTAGTAGAAGCTTATTCCCGAGTAATTGGTGGAGTTTGAAATCTCCGTGATCGAAACTCAGCCTCTGCTTGCTTCTTCCTTACTATTGTAAGCTCATTAGATATTGTCCTTAAGGCTACGTTATTGGACTTTACTTCTTGCAACAATATCATGAGAGGGTCAGGATTAGATGATGGAGTGGGCATTGGCAAAGGTAAGGGTGCTTGTGGTGCAGGTAATGGTAAGGGAGTCGAAGGCGCTAGCAATGTTGGAAAAGGAAAAAATGTCGATAACTGGGGAACTGATTGAGTAGGTAACTGTGAAAAACCTGGAGCTGAATGTTGTGGGATGGGAATCGAAGCAATATGAGGTGGGCTAGAATTCCATGAGGGAACTGGGTACATAGAAGGCATAGGTTGTAAAAATGTACTAGAATACAGATACTATGGAAGATCAGGAAGAATGGGCATAGTCATCTTTGGAGGAAGCCTACCTACAACAATCAAATCAGATTTGACCTTTTGAGCTTGAGTATACAAGTCTAGAAATGTAGTCACATTGGCCTATCATACAACCATACCAATTTTAGTGCTAAATACCCTGAGATAGTAGAATGCAGCTTGCTCATGTGTAGGTCATAAACCATCAAGGACTCTTTGCCAGCTTCGTGCGAATCTGACATTAAAATCCATGATCTCTTCTTGCGGATGTCTTTGAATCATCATGAACTGGTGCAACAAAGAGTATGGATCAACTTGTTCATGAAAATTTTTAATCAGCAACTCCACCAACTGATCCCATGAAGTAATAGTACCAGGTTGCAGTGATCGATACCAATACAACAATTTTCCTCTCAATGACAATACCAACAACTTTATCATTACATCTTCATCTATTATGTCATGGATGGTCACCAAAGAAGCCACATCTTGGATATGCTCATATGCAGTTTTATCGATACCATCATAGGTCGGCAAAGCTTTCAAAGCAGCTTGGGGCACCAGTTTTTGTGCTTGCAAATTCAAGGCTCCTGAGCTATTCCATGTTGGGAACTACCTTGGTGGCTGTTGTTGATGGGTAGAGGATTTTGAGCCATATGGACTAGTATATGAGGTGTAGGTTGAGGAACACTAGTGGTCGTATGAGGTGGAGGGAAACTTGTGGTGGTACTAACTGGGCTTACAGGAGCAGAAAATACACCGGCTAACCGTGAGGATGTAACAGATGGTATGTGGGATATATGGGGTAATGAAGATGTACATCAAAAAGTGGCTAATTGGGGATGTTCTCCCAACCTTTGAATATCAAGTTCGTAGAACTCGATTTGATGATCTAGATTTTTGGCTTTCGATCTTGTATTCATGAGACACAACTTTCGTTGCTCTCACATTCGAATATTTTTGAGTATAATCGAGTCACCAGATGTTCTAATATTACAACACAAAGGCAAACATCAAACCTTAATACTACTAGAAGTGGAAACTTTGAGGTCCCACCAGGCATGCCAAAAATTGTTGGTCAAATATCTACCTAATCAACAAACACTACATTTGTGCACCCTAGATACGACCAACATTGAAAGGCCGGAGGAAAGAAATGTCCCTCATGCCAATCTCTAGAGAGGGTTGGTTCCCAAACTAAATCCTACACTGGTAGAAGACTAGGGATGCAGGAAAGAAATTAGAAAAATATGAAAAGAAATGGGAAATATGGCCACAGGCCGAAGTGCAGGATTTGGGGTAGACTAACAATAGGAAAATCACCAAAGCATGAAATAGCATTTAACAGAGGGAAAAGCAGTAGAATTTACTTATAAACTTGCAGTAATAACCTTCAGAATAACACTCCAACATTCACTCCCTCACTAGCAATATTTAAATCCAAATGCAAAATTTAAATCTAACAACAAACAAGAAACATGAATGTAAAATAGAAGTGCACAGTACAGAAGGAAATTGCACACAAGATCACTTGCAAATTCAGAAGCCTGATGCCTTGTATTAATGCAGAGAACTTGGAGAGTATTCTCGCAAAGTGTCTAACCTCCTTTTACAATGGAAATTTGATTAGTATTTATAGAGGATTTCACCTCTTTCATTAAATACACAAGAGAACAAAATGATCACAGATCAGAAACAAAAATGAGAAAATTCCTCCTCGGAATCATTGAAAATCTCTCCCTCAAGGACAATGATCCATCTTTCAGGGAATAATTCCCAAGAAAATCGGCAACTCAGGCGTTAGTGCATAGATAATTTGGAAAGCATTGAATACTTTGGAAACGTCTCTAAGCCTTGGAAATCATGAATCCTCCTGCTCTTCTCGCACAACTTATTTTCTACTCGGGATCCATGATTTGAGTTACTTATCGCCACCATTATTTAATGTTTATAAATATGGCACCCTTGGAGGCTTTGACCGTGATCCATTTCACCCAAAAACTATGTTCACCTTATGACAAAATCTGTTTCACCCGATCTTCCTTTAAGCGCTCATGATATTTTCTTAAAATGTATTCGCCCATGGGAGGGGTGAACAGGATGTTCACCTCTCAACCAGGGTGAACGTGACATTATTCTCTTCTTAGGGTACATTCACCCAAAAGAGGGGTGAACGGGACGTTCACCCCTCCACTGGGGTGAACGCGATGTTGCTTTGTCTTCGAGCAAATGCGTTCGGATGTTGAAGTGCGTTCACCCAAAGGAGGGGCGAACGGGACATTCACCCCTCAACTGGGGCGAACATGAATATGTTTTGTCGCACCTCTTCTTGCTTCTTCTTGAGTTTTTTTGTTGTTTTGTTCACCCGAACATGGGGTGAATGGGGCGTTCACCCCTTGTTTGGGGTGAATGCGTTGTCATCTCCAAAATACTAAACTTTCTTAAATTCTCCATCAAATCATTCATTGTTTGTTTTTATCCCCACAGGCCCAAAAATGCCTTTATTTTCAATATATTCATAACAAGGCGAACTTAAATCCCGAATGAAATTTTACAAAAATACTTATAACACCAATACAAAAGAGTACCTATGTGAACAAATGAGGAATAAATGAAATTATTTTTAACATAAAAGCCGCCATAGACAAACAAGACTTCATCATCATATACATCAAAATACTCTAGCAAAATCCCCAATGTGGCAAAGTGCAAAATTGCCAAAATATTGTAAGACTTTCAACAACATATTTGAATTTATTTTCTCACTTTCAACAAAGCTTAGGTTAATTTAGGTCAATGTTTGTATGCCATTCATGTATATATTGTAGGTGTCTTTATAGCTCAAAATCTTATATTTGATAAGTATATAAGTGACTTATCACTTTATTTATCCACTGACCCCACCATTGAGTAATGAATATCTCCTTCAAGTGTTTGATTTTCTCTTAGACATCACTCTTACATTCATCCTTTGACCTGCAAAATTTAAAAAATATTTAAATATTATGCACCTAAATAAAGCATTGATTATTTACATGGCATTGAATTACATGTATCTTTAACTTATAACATTTTGGACTTACATCATCATTTTAGTTTTCATGCTTTCACTTATATGATTTAGTTTACATGCCTTCATTTCACATGTTTTGATCATGGTGGTATTTGTGCCCCATTTCCACTAGATCATATTTATTATTTTATATAAATTCCTAGCAAGGGCCTAGGGGATGAGCCCTTAAATATGAGACAAATATCTCTAAATAATTGGGATTCTACATCCAAGAGTCTTTGGTCATTTCTTTTTATAATTAGTGCTCGATACTATCAAGCTTCTAAAACCATCAATATTCTAACTCAATAGTAACTTTCTATATATCTTAATTAGACATATATCGTAACTCTTCTTCACCTATCACTGCTACCACCTAATCAAGGTCCCAAAGAGACTCCTACCCTAGCATCATTTCTCAAAGTGATAGAATATGTTTATAATATGGTGCACCAAATGTTAGCCCTAGGTAGAGCAAATAGGTGGTGGGGATACCTTTGGTTTACTGCCCTTCTCATAGCATTAGTATATATAAAAACTAAATAACATATAACACACATATAAATGCATAAGTATATACCAAATTTGTAATATCTATTAATCACAATATGTCCCACCACTTTACATTGGTAATAACTTCTATTACATATCGGGATGACAAGACACCCATGAAGGTTCATATTTATTGGTTGCTAACTAAACTAGACATCAGTCTTAAGTAATCTGACTACTAGCTATGACACCATTTTAGAGGGGTGGCATTGATGCAAGGGGTTACACCAACTTACTTAGTCCCCTGCTAATAGTATTCATGGGTATTTGAACAATAAAATCTTTGTTTTATTTTCTCTATGGCATGAAAGAGTTTTGTATAAATTAAATTTGTGTTTATATCAATGTGCATAAGTTATTTTGAAGTATGTTAGTTATATTTGTTTTACTTTATTTCTTCTTATGAGTGTTTCATAACATTTTATACAAGTTCATTTTATTGTTATAATTTTGATATTTGAATGTAGGTTGGAATCCTAAATGGAAAGAGTTGGGCAATTTTGAAGGTATAGCTTGGAAAAAAAATCATTAGTCTATATCAAATCTTCCTCACTACTATGAAATACATTTTTGTCTTAGGATCTGCACTCAATTTCATCATAATGTCATCAACATCAACTAAGGTTTTACATCAATAACATTTAATTAACCATTATTATCAATAGGTATGCATTTTTAAATTATCTTTTGTTGAATGCTTAATTTTTAATGTATGTTATTGACTACATATTTTATCATTAATATAGGTCAAGAATTAATCTACTATAGGGGATTAAAACAATCCCCACTTGCATTACATCATGATCACTTTACCATAATATTTCAACAAGTTATACAATGGTATTTTACAATAATATTTATTACTCATGCATATATCGCCTTGCAGGATTTAAGCCTAGGTTTTTGCCTTCAAAGTCCATATTTTAATCACTTGAGCCCATGTGAGCCCATGCAATCTGATTATGTTATTGCATAGTGATATTCTATTAATGTTTTAATTAATTGGTTATATGACATTAAAATGAGACCCGTCCATACTACATCATGACTACATTATTTATGGTATTTTAATGATGTGCATTATCATGGTATTACTACATACCATATTATCATGAGCCTCATTGATAAAATTTCAATCATAACATAGAGTTTTAATAATGAGTGATGCTCATATAATTGCATCCCATTTATCATTTCTCTATAATGTCTTGGATAAAAATATCATGGGATAATGTTGGTACACATCTCATAGAAAACATGAGGATGATATTGTATTTGTAATAGGTGCACTCAACCCTGGGTCATTGGGCATTCAATCTAGGTTCATACATTGCCATAAGTTCAACCTAATTCTAGGATCATGGCTTTACAAGTTTTTTTTGCCTATGTGATGAGAACCTTGTCCAATAGTATGAAACTTCATGCTTCCCACTAATTGCCTTAAACTCTTGCATATGTTCCATTACTATTGTTACTTTAGCTATCATATCAATATTAGTATGATATTTAATCTATAGCAATATTAACTTTTTTATGGTCTTGCTTCCTTCATCTTGCTAGTCTTGTTTAAGTTTCTTTTTTCCACAATTTTCCTACCTATAATATAAATTATATTCCTTAGAAACTTACTTCTGGGTATAATTCTTTTCTTAGTCATATCATTTAAAATTTTAAATATTTTCATTGAATAGTGGAACAATTTTAAATCTTATCTTTTCCCTAAATAATAAGGTCGATTTACAAGTCATCAAGTGGTATACATTCTATTTGAGATATATGGCATTATTTTTAGTTGATTCAAAAAATAGATTATTATTTATCAATTGATACTTAATAACAATAAAATAAAAAAACTCTAAAATAATAATAATAGAACTGAGTGCAAAATTTATAAAAAAACAAAAATGGGACGTAAAAATGAAATGTCATCTTCCTTAGGTAGACCTTCATTCCTTATATAGCAATGTTGATGTCACAAGACGACTGATACCAAAATTTGAAAATAAAACAAACTCACCTCATATAAATATATATAATTATTATTTGTTTTATTTTTAAAAATTTTAAATTAAAGATTTTATTTTCACGTGTTCAATCGTTCTAATTAATGTGGTGGATTGGAGTGTATTTGATGACATTGATAGATCTGATACAAGGGATAATGCTCTCATGCCTCGGAAGGATGGTTGGCTCATTTCCATTCCTTCTAATACCGGTTGGTAGCATATGGAGGGTAAGAGATAATGTTCGTATGCTTGGGAAGGATGGGTGACTCATTCCATTTCTTCTAATATCGATTGGTAGCATATGGAGGGCAAGAAACATTCACCTCGAAAGCATACTCCCATGATTGACATGATTTAATGCATGTTTTTTTGGTGATGTGGTTGGTGATGGGTTTAAACCTATTTTTGTTGTTTTGAGTAGCCCCTTCCTAACTCAACATGAGTTAGTTAGTGTGACTACCGGTGTGCCTATCCACCCATTTTTTTTGTTGTAAAGACTTGTATTTTTAAATTAATTAAAATTTAGGCCTTCACATTAAAAAAATAGTCACTTTAAACCTTTGAATCATATTACTACTATTTATGTCCTAGGGGGGAAGACATCGCAACGATTCAGGTTTTGGCTCTTCTTCGAAATTTTTAAGGTTCAAACTGCGGTGTGGGCGAGTGTGTGAGGGGTGGGTGTGTTGGGGACTTTAGAAAGTAGATGGAAATTTTTAAACTTTGTAATATAAACAATAAAACAGATACAGAATATAACACAAGTAACAGTATAAGAGAACATTCACTAGATAGTAAGACACATCAAATTAACATGGTTGAGCACTGCCTACATCCACGAATGATTGGATCCTTTATTGAGAAGATATATCAGTGATTACAATAGCTCTGTGAAAACAGAGTCTTTCCCTTCATCTATTTTTTTGTATGCTACACACATACAGATCACAATGCTATCACTCACCCTATAAGATCTCTGCTTTAAAACAGGAAAAACAAGAAAAAAAACAATCAATCTCAATCCATCCACATTGGCAGGGATTTAATAGTAACCACAACATAATCTTTTCGATCACGTTTCTTAACCACTCTTATCCTCCACGGGATAAGGATGAGCATGAACATTAAATAAAAACAATCCACTCTTATCCTCCACGGGATAAGGATGAGCACGAACATTAAATAAAAAACAATCTTATCCGCTGAACAGATAAGGAGACCACGTCATGGGTTGGACCCATGGATAACGACAACAGGGTGTACGATGGTTGGGAGGAGACTGCTCCGCCCTATGGGTCGGTCATAGGGGTTTATCACACTACCCAAATTAAAAAAATAAAAAATAATCCGCACCATGTACCTTAGTGGCAAGTTTCCTCAATCCTCGAAAGAGGGTCCGAGGTTCAAGTTTGACGACCTGTGTCGGATACAAAAAAAAACCCAACTAGCCTGAAGGGTATACCTGGATGAAACATGCCCCGTGGAATGGAAAGTCCTGGCCCCCAAGGAATACTGGAAATGGTTTTCCTTAACATAAAGTTTTAGTCCAGCATTGACTCTCCTTCGGGAGGTCCAAGGTTCAAACGGCGACGTGGGCGAGTGTGTGAGGGAGTGGGTTTGTGGTGGTTGTGTGTTAAATTCCCTATAAATAAACATAGCTATCGACTTTAAGAGGGATCATGATTAAAGAAGCATACTCAACCTTGTGCATTGATAAGGCTAAACCAAATCAAAAAAATAAAAATAAAAAATAAAAATTATTACTACTGTTTATTATAACAAACATTATTTTTTAATTAAATAAATATCTATTAACAATAATGCTACACCTCCACACCAATAGTACTTCACAACAAAGACGCTGCAATCAATACTGAAGCTTAAGAAATACAGGTCATGAATACTATATATCTCACTACTGCAAACTATAAGCTACTTTAATGGTGTTACTGAAGCTTAAGATATACAGGTCATGAATACTATACATCTCACTACTGCAAACTATAAGCTACTTTAATGGTGTTACTAGAAACATATAATAATATTATATATAAATTAAAAAATTTAAATTTTTAATAATGATACATAATATATTTACATCTCACTGAATTTTGTTTTTAAATAATTTTTATTTTTATGATAAGATTGATGTTTAAGTCCTTGTGGGAACCAAATGGGTTATGATGTGAGCGTCGTTGTGAGCTTCGTGTTAAAAAGAAAGATTCGTGTTAAAAAAAAAAGCTTCGTCTTAAAAAAGAAGGAGATAAGTGAGGTCGTGTAAAAAAGAAAGATTCGTGTTAAAAAAAAAAAAGCTTCGTCTTAAAACAGAAAGATATAGGTGAGGTCGTGTAAAACAGAAAGATATAGGTGAGGTCGTGTAAAAAAGAAAGATTCGCATTAAAAAATGAGGTCATGTGAAAAAAAAATTAAAGTTTAAGATAAATTTAATTTAAAAATTCGAACTTTGAAAAAATTAAAAAAAAATTTAAATATATTATAAAATAAAACTTTTCCAAGGAGAGGTTCTTGTGAAATTATTTATAAAAAAAACTACTGAAAAATACATCTTAGTTTTAAGAACAAAGATTTGAATTTTGTTGGCATTTAAAATATATAAGGGAGGCGGCCCCGCAATGAACAAAAAAAAAAAATATATATATAAGTGGAAGGTATGTCAGTGTACTGGTCTTACCAGTAGTTCTACAATTGGAAAAGTATTTTTTATTTAAAAATTATTATATTAAAAAATTAACAAAAAAATATATTAAAAAATGGATAAACATATGTTCAATCAAAAAATTATGGTTACTAAAAAAAATCAAATCTCAAAGCTAATCAACACAGATAAATATCAAAATTAGAAATTTAACCACCCATAACATTAAAAAACTTTAATGACTTTACTATTCAACATTATCCTTTTCTCATTTAACATGTTGGATCTGGTCAAACCTGTATTCATGGTGACGACAAGAGGACGTAAGATTTCAATATGCATGTCTGTTTTAATTAGATACTGCCTTCACGCGACGAGGCCTACCAACAGACAGTGCGAGAGAATTTTCTTGAAATTTTTTTAGAAAACTTTAGTTTATTAATTAAAAACAAACTTCAAAATATGACAATTTTCACCGACTTCATTCCATCGCGACCTTCTAGAACACAATCAAATTATCAAATTATGTAAAGCAGACTTGACTTTAAGCCTTTGCTTATGTCTTCACGCGGAACCCCTGTCCCTCCTCTATTAGCGGAGGCAATCACCAGCGGAGCTCAGAATAGTCTTTACATTTTTACATTCAGCCATGTTATGGCACGTTTACAGATGTATTCATGCTTATCACAATTTCACTATCACAGAAAAGACGAAAAGCGGGTCCCCATGGCATCCCGTGGAGAGCTGTCACGACGCGTGACTCACGAGAGTAGTTCACCCCAACATTTATAGGCAGTTAGGGAAGCCAACAAAGATTTTCACACGCAATAATGAAAGCCAGACCGTACAATTTCCATCAAGGTCTTGACCGATCAGTCCGGCACAACCACTATTTTTGTCATTTATGGTTTTACTATTTATGTCATTTATGGTTTTTTTAAGCTCATGTTTAAATAAGGGTTTGATGTTGGCCAAGGAAGCCACATACTATCCTCTAGCTTAGATAGACCTCTTTGCTATGGATCCATCATTCCGTCGTTTTTGGTTGTTTTGTTGTTGAACAAAAGCACTATTAGAAAAATATAGCATTAACAACGCTTCCATTGGACAATATTGCTTTTGTAGTGCTTTTGCCTCTATTGAAAAAAAAATAAAAATAAAACCATGTTTTAGGTTCTCAACCTTTATTGTTCAACATTTAGGTCATAGGATTGTTTATTGTTTGATTTAATAGGTAAAAGGGAAAGAAGGAAGTGGTTAGTATTAATCATTAAGGATCATTTTTAATCTTATTATCATTAAACACAAAATCACATATAGTTGTATTAGTCTTGTTTGTTGCATAAAATCTCTTGAACCATTGCTCTTGAAAAGAAAAATTATCTTTCCCTCGTCATCGAAATCAAAGGTTCATAGAATCGGAGGGCATGTCACGCCAGTGTTGTTGGCTACGTTAAAAAGTTTACCCAACGCAACTGGAGGTTATAGTGGTAGTAAGGAGCAACATTCAAACCCACGAAGAGGCAATGAAAAATGTAACAAGTCATCGTTTCCTCTAGTATACACAAAAAAAATCATTGAAATCAAAGATATTTTAGTTATACTGTCTTGTTTATTGCATTGCTTGATGCATTTGTATTTAACTAGGACTAGATTAAGGTTAAACTTTGTCTAAGGAAAAACTTAGGAGAAACATAGGTGTTCTCTAACAAATTCACTAAATCGTAGACTTAAGTTCACAAATTATTCCTATCCTCGAGGTGAGAAAAGAGTAGGAAGCATTGCAACAGATCCTCTAAGAGGCCCTTTGCAATTTTCTATTCATCTTCTTACATTTTGGTGAACCCGACGTGACAACATCATAGATCCCAAGATTTCTCTTGACCAAGTTAAACCTTAATCAAACTAAAATTCATCAAAACTCTAATCAAGAGTATTAATCTTGTTTGTTTATATTAAATCACAATAAATCTAGATAACTAGAACATCACCAATTGCTAGTCCTACTAAGGAACTTTATGGTCCTTTGAGTAATTGTTGTACGAGTTACTAGACTATAGTGGGTATATGGTGAGCTTGAGTTGTCCACCCACATAGGGTCTCATGCATACTTACATTGAGTATATTATAGTGGGCTATTGGGAGTCATAAGAAGGCATACTATTACTCCTCACATACCATCTTGGACACAACTTCCATGTATCATTGGCATCACATTAATCGACTTTATCTCACATACTAATGGGTATATCAAGAGGAGTAAGGTATATCAAGATCTTCATTATATAAGTTTGATTGGATATATCAAAAAAAGAGGATATAAGGTTGGTAAAACATGTCTTTCTTCTTAAATAAAATCTATAAACAATTAAAATTTTAAATAATTTTTCCTTCTAAATCTATGGCCGAGAAACTCTACCTAACCCATAATGTTACTCAATAGTTGGCCATTAACCTTGATCTCCTATTGAGAGTTATGATGATCAACCCACCTTTGAGAACCCCACTTTTGTTCAAGAAGGCAAGGCGATCATTAGAGTTTGTTACATTATTGGGTACTTGTAAATATTTTGTAAATATCTGGAGTAAAAAGAGTCTTCTAAATAGGAGTCATTTAGAGTTTGTTAGTTAGTAATCATTAGAGGTTTGTTATTATTAGAAGTCAATGATATATATTTTTCTTAAGAGAAATATGAAGAGTCATATCTCCCGGATGTTTGAGAGGATGAATAATTTGTTGAAGTTGAAATATCAAGAGTTTTTGTAAAGGCTATATGTAGAGGAAGCATATAAGAGTTATGTAAGGAAATTTAGCACTTCATTGGTACTAGAATACTAAGTGAAATCCATAATTATAGTAAGTTATTTTATTAAGTACTTGTGAATAATCATGTTATAATAATAAGATTGAGTTCCAATGATAAAAATAGCTTATTTGTTAATAGTGGTATTAGAGCCACTATTGTGAGAGAATCCATTAGTGTGAGGAGAGCCACTATTAGTAAAAGGAGAATCACTATTGTGTGAAGAATTATTGAGAGCAACAACACTCAACATCTTGAGAAGAGATCAATATGTGCAAGCTTGAGAAGTAGATATTTAAGGAGTAGACACTCCAAGAGATTGAAAAGGAGATAAACATAATGTGCAAGGAGCATTCAAATGGTAGAAAGAAGGTGTGAAGTGTGCCATGAGATGGTTAGTGAATAGAGAAAAGAGTAAAAGAGACTGCAAAAAAAATGGAGGCATATCTAAAAGAAGAGCATTGTAAATGTTCAAACTAGAATGGGTAGCAAGGATAGGTTGGAACAACCTGGAGAAGTAGGTCTACAAAAGAAGTATGTTGAAAGCGCATCAAAAGTTGAAGATGCCAAATACATAGTAAGGATGATATTGGAAAGTGTACAGGAAGGAAAAAATGCCAAAGATGGAGCCATTATAATGTTGTAGGAGATACTGCATATTGTAGGAGATACCATGTTTACGACTGAAGCCAAAACAAAGGCTTGCAAGCTAAAACACTAAAATTATCAAAGCATCATCAAGAACATCCTAGGTAAATGATTTATTACCTTTTGAAGATTTGAAATTTAAAAAGCAAAGGTTGGTTAATATAGTATTTAGAGGTGGTTTAAAGGAATGGAAGCTACCAATTAATTCAAAGTTTATTTGAAGTTTAAGAAAATTGAGAAATTAAAGGAAAAAAAGAAATAATATTAATATTAAAAGCATAATTAATTAGTGTTTGCTCGGATGGAAGTGAGGATTATGCTTGTTGAAATTTGGAGGTACATCTTTGAGCAATTAATTTATCTTTTGCCAATCTAATCAACCTTATTGCTTACACCACAGGTTTACGAATTAAATATTTTTATCTCGGTCTTAAGATTATCTTTCAATCCACTAACAAAACAAGTTTAAAAGAAATATTTACTCAAGACATTAGTATAGTTCACCAAATTTTTAAATTGACTTGATATTCTTAGATGATTGAGGTCTATTTTAGTTTAGCGAGGGCTCTTGTGAAGTCCTCATATCCACAAGGGCTAAATTGAGTGACTAATTATTTCTCAAATTCTTTCTAAGTAATATTTGAATGTATTTTTCTCACCATTGATACCATTGCAAGGTGTTAGATTTAAAGTTTAAAGATGCAATTATGAGTTGTAAATATTGTGGAACATAATGAAGATTGACATACTACTCTATTCGACACAACCATCCATCAAGATCCTTCCTGTCAAAATTTGAAAAATCTAGCTTGGGCAATTTTTAAATATTATTATTGTAATGGGTGTTGTGTTACCCTTTTTAGGTTACTTGAACCTTCTCTCTTCCATTCAAATTTATTATGATGATATTGATTATATGCATGAGATTTACCTATTAAATGACTTCCAATTTCATCAAATATGTCACTAAATGTATCTTTCATTCATTTTTTCTCCTCTACCACAAAATTTATAGATTCATTCAATTTCTAGTTGTCATTTCCATTTGGGCCTTGAACTAACTAATATCACTACACAAATGGATGACAACATTATTGATTTTTTGACCTAGTTCTTTGGCTAGATGTTTGCCCAATTAATTCACTTATTGGGTGATTTGTTGATTTATTTGTTGCTCTATTTGTGCACCTCTAGTACCTACTGCCATGTTTTCGTGGTTTGGTCCTTCCAAAAATGCTTATGGGTGAAGTATAACAAAATGATCAGCTCAAAAAGATGATCAAAATGGACTATACCCCAAAATGATGATTTTTGGACTTCAAAAAAAACTTATGGTTACTATATACTAAAACAATCTCCACGACAAGATCATCACAATGGACTGGGTCTCAAAATAATTTTTTTTAGAAACCCATACTTTTTTATTTGGTTCTCCTAAGTCATTTTTTCACAAAATAAGATGTTATTTGCACTATTAATGTCATGGTGGTTACATAGGGTACCTTCTACACTATATGTTTATTCTTTGACAAATTGTTATTCTAACAACTACCTTATTTATTATTGTCCTTGTCTATAATCAAATAGTCATTGTATTACTGACACCATGTTTCAATTCCTAATTATCATGAATTGATCTCCTTTATATGCTCAAGTCTGTGTTTAGGGTTTACATGTTTGATAGACTGAAATGGGGTTTACTCTAAGCCAAGGTGTGTTTGTCACTATAAGCTCTCCAATATAATTCCTTGATCATGATAAGTGATTGGCCTAATATATCAAAGAACTATGGAGGGGTTCCACCATACCTATAGCCACACTATATATTTATAATTGAGAGTAAATTTCTAGTACGTTATGTATTGGTGCACCATAAAAGAAAAATGATTGAAAATTTTCCTAGGGCTAAAGGTCTCTCCTAAACCTTGGGGGTCCCCCTATATACCCGAGGGTACATGGGATATTGTTGCCATATATAAGTGTTGTTTGAGGCCTAGGTACTAGATTCTAATCACCCCTCACTTCACTAGATGTTTGATGGGAAATCTAGCTTAGCTAATAATGACAACTCCTCTTGATATATTAAAACCCCTAACACAAGGTTTCTACCCTATTAAACTAAAATAGAAAAAATGACTCAATTTTTTGTAGGGTATTTAGCATAGAACAAAGAAGGAAAAATTATACCTAACAAGAATGAAATGGCAGGACAAGGACTATTGCAGTTGTGGTAAGATGCAACCCTAGAAAGTGGTTTGATGCCACTTGTTAGATATATTTCAATTAAAATAAGCACTTCCACAAAAATATTGCAATAAATCACAAACTATTAAAATTAAAATAATAATATTGCAATACAAAAATAGAAATGCAATATATTTTATTACTCAAGTAGAATCACATCTATAAAATTGTTGGTATTTTTGAGGGGGCAACCTCCTTAGAAGCAAACCTTCAATAGAATGTAAAAACTTAATACATTCCATCCATGTCATTGTCTTTTTAAATACTCCTATCAATCCTAACCCTAATGCTCAAGGGTTGGATTCACATGCAAGTGGGTACCCAAGCTAGAAACTTCTACTAAAGAAATAGTTACATATTTTATAACAATTACATTATATGGCCCCATTTGTCTAGGTGCCCCAACTGTCACATACATGTTATAATGTATTACCTAATAATGTTAGGATATGGTCATAATAGAAGTCTAAAGATAACTAATCCAACCAATTTTATAGGGTATCAACATTAATTTTTCCTTTAAAAGTAGGAATATCTAAATTTACATACATATTAAAAGGTTTGTGAGCACTAAATGGTGCTAAGGCAATGAGAAAATTTGTAGAGGAGGCTGTAAAACTTGTCGTAGGGATTCATTGAAGAATTTAAGAAAATTGGTCCATCATCTCATTCTTTTATTTTATAAGGGATTTTGTAGCATCTCCTTGAAAGGATCAACTATCTCAATGTTGTCTACTCCACTTCTTGCCTAAAATGATTTGGAATGAAATGGAAGGTAATCAAAGGGATATCAATTTTGATACCCAAAATTTTGATATCTTGGTCTTGTGTTTATGGACATACACTCAAAAGAAAAACTACTCTGGTACCACTGAACCAAAACTTAGATTTTTTATTGATTCAAAACTTAGAATTTCAAGTTAAGGAATATTATAAAAGAGTGCAATTAAAAAATAATAGAGTATAACAAATCAAAACACAAATATATAAGCAAAATAACATAATAATTTTACTACTAAAAAGATAGAGTACAATGCAAGCAATCCTTGAGAAGATATGTGAGGCTATAAGATTGCATCCATTACCCATTTTACATGTAGGGGTGCATCTCTATTTATACAAGAATTGGTGTATTGGAAATCCACCATATTGAATATGGAAGATCGACTCATATGGAAATGTGGTGGTTCATCTTCTATGAGCTAGAAGGTTTCCCATATGGAAATGTGTTGATTCACCTTCCATGATTTACAAAGTGCATATAAAATAAAAATTATAGACATATGACTTGTCCTTTTATGTTTAATATTCTAATGATGTTTCAACAAAGCTAGAGATGCATTTTTGTAACAAAAATCTAAAGATAAAAATTACTATTTAGTAAGTATTTTGTTTTGAATTTTTGAGGGCCTTTGAAGTAGTGTTTTCACAAATATATCAATCCTATCTATGATAGAATTGCCTATGGAAATATTTGTTCTCTATAATCTTTCCAGTGCTTCTTGAATGGATCAAAATAGAGTCTCGAGCATAATGCCCCTAATAGTGCAGTTCGGATAAAAAATAGATTTTTTGACAATTTTGACTATAAAGCCATGATTTGAAAAGGCTACATGCCTAGATCATTCATTTCCCTTGAAAAGAAGTGGTCCCCATTATGTCAATTTTTGATATTAGGTGCAAAAGTTAATTTTTTTATCTAATTTGTAGTGAGCCATACCCCTAGGTGATCAAGTTGTCCTACCTTGATTGCTCTACGCATTTGAGTGGACTACCTTCTAGTGGTCTTGGTCCATGTGTCAACAATATGATCCTTCTCCATTGGTGTTAAGCTATCTGAATTGAGTTATTTTATGTCCAACTATTCTTCTACTATATAAGTGTCAAACAATGGTAAATGATAGGGCCTAAGAAGTTCAACATCGAAGATTGGATGCAAACCAAGATACTATAGAAGATTAAATTCAAAGGAATTTTCTTCCACCTTCTAAGTGATGGTGTATGGTCTACAGTGAAGAGGTTCGGTCTTCCTAGGGGGTCCTACAAGTCCCTATTTTTAAATATATAACCATACCTTATCTCTAATCTTGAATTGACATAGGACCCAATGTTGGTCATGGAATTGCTTGTATCTTTTATTTGTGTTTCCCAAGTGGTCATGAACCTATTTCTAGATGTGATAGATCTATTCCAAAAACCATGCTACCTTGTTTGCTTCTATTTTTCCATAAGATGATATATCCATAGGGATATCCACATTAGTGGTTGCTAAGGGTTGGAACCCAAAATAAGCATGAAAAGGGTTATATTTGATAGAGTTGTACAGATCTTGATTATACTCATGCTAAATGTAGGGGAGGATCTCATCCCATGTGTGTGGATTCTTAGAATTATACATTCAAATATGTATAATCAATAGATTCACAATTTCTATCTAACCATCAGTATAATGATGGAAGGCTATGGACATGATCAATTTGGTGTCCATCCTACTCCATAGGGTGGACCAAAAAATACTCAAAATCCCTATCAGATACAATGGGTTGTATAGGGATATCTATGTTAGTGCTTGCCAAGGGTTGGAACCCAATATAAACATGAAAAGGGTTATGTTTGATAGAGCTATACAAAGCTCGATTATACCCATGTTGAATGTAGAGGAGGATCTCATCCCATTTGTGTGGATGCTTAGAATTATACATTTAAAGAAGATGTACAATCAATGGATTCACAAATTCTATCTAATAATTAGTCTAAATATGTAAGGCTATGGACATGATCAACTTGGTGTCCATATTGATACATATGATGGATTAAAAAATACTCAAAAATATGTATCCCTATAAGATACAATGGACTTTGGAAAACAAAATGTTGGCAATTTTGGGTACCTTGAGTACATTGCCTTTGCTCAAGTATAGTTGTTGTCATTGATGTCAAGGAGCTCTTGGTAGTTGTTGTCTTTGATGTCAAGGAGTTCTTGAAGCAATTTGTTTCTATGTCAAAGAATGTGTTTTGATGAAGGTTTCAGCTGGTCAGTAAGTCTCCAAGAAAATTAGAGTAGCCCAGTTGCAAAAGATCAAGAAAAAGATAAGTTAGAAAAAGTTTGCAGGCGGTTGGAAAAACTATCGCGATTTCGCGACATGTTTCAGGAGAGAGAAAGCTGGCAAAACTGTCGCGATTTCATGACATGTTTGAGGAGAGAGAAAGTTCTGGCAAAACTATCACGATTTCGTGACATGTTGGAAGGCAGAGACGAAGCAGGCAAAACTGTCGTGATTTCGTGACATGTCGCATTTTCGTGACTCGGGAAGCGCAGGAAGGCAGAGAAAGAAAAGTGTCACGATTTCGTGACACATTGCCAAGAAAGTTGTTCGGACGAGCAAGTGTCGCGATTTCGCGACATGTTGTAGAAGAGAAAGTCTGCAGTGTTAACTGTCATGATTTCGTGACAAGATTGAAGAGAGAGAAAGTGATTCAGGAACTGTCGCGATTTCGTGACATGCTGCAAAAGACAAAGTGAGGACTGTTGTGATTTCGTGACATGATGCAAAGTTCCAGTTGAGGACTGTCATGATTTTGTGACATGCTGAAAAGCTCGAAGTGAGAACTGTCATGATTTCGTGACTTGCAACAAAGAGAAGAGCCTAAAAGGAGAAGCGTCATGATTTTGCGACAGTGGAGAAAGCGTACGAAAGCCAAAAGTGTCGATGATTTCATGAAAAAGTGAGAAGTGTCACATTTAATAGAAGTGTCAATTAAAATGTCATAAAGAATGAGATGAGTAACATAAGTGTCATGATTTCAGAAAAGTGAGAGGAAGGCCATGAAGACTAAAGTGTAAGGAGAGGAAGGGCATGAAGATAGAAGGGTCACGATTTCACGACAAAAGAGAAGATGACGTCAACAAAGACAGAAGTGTCGAGATTTCATGACATAAGCGATAAGGAGGTCGACAAAGGCAGTAGTGTCACGATTTCATGACAACAAGCATAGAAGGTGTACGAAGGCAAAGGTGTCGCGATATCACGACATGTTGTAGTTTCATGCTAGAAGCTACAAGGAGGCAATGAAGTCGACAGAGTTAAATCTAGGCCGACGCAGCGCAGGGTTTTGCAATCGACGTGATTAAAGTGTAAACAACCGACTAAGATCAAGGTTCTAATCTTGAGATTGTGAGTATAAAAGGAGGGCTGTTTGAGGAGATTTAATCATCGATCGAAGTGTGCGTTCATAGTGCGATCTGCGCAAGTAAAGTGCGGGGGAGAAGTTCGATCATCAAGAAGCTGAGTGTGCAAAGTCTATGCTATTGTGGTTATGAGAGTGCGAAGACTGTACTGTGGTGGATGCACAAAGGAGCAAAAGCTATTGGTGTTGCAACATTCAAAGACAGCACATAGAAGTGAAGAGTTCGATAGCCAAAGTGTTGTGTACTGCTATGATTGCATAGAACTATGCGAGAGTTGGTTTCGACCAAATATAGTTGTGACAGAACAGTAAAGACTTGGGGATAGCATTGAGCAAGCATTTGAAAGCTTGTGAACCATTCTTCTTTAACCAATTTTGAGGACCAGATTGAGGACAGAGATTGAGGCAGAAGAGGACATTTGTGCTAGACCGAAGGACTACGTTTAGTGCAAATTCGAGGACCAGCTTTGCGATGACAGAGTTGAGGACAGAGATCTCCAGCCAGAGCAGGGAAGACAGGTGTCTTCTATGGATAGAGTTCCACTTGCTAAGGGCAGAGGAGGTAGAGGTCTTCTAGAGGATCACCACAAAGCAGAATTAGGGGAAGGTGTCTCCTTTGAGTTGAGGCTCATAAACATTGTAATCGGGAAGGATTCCCAGAGGACTTTGATATAACTTTTAGAAGAAAAGTTTTATCCGTGGAGTAGCCCACCTTGGGTGAACCACGTAAATTGTTGTGTCACTTTGTGGATTATATTTTGTGCATTGTTTTGATTCTTTTATTACTACTATCTTTATTCTACATGTTATTGATTTGAAAGTTGCTTTGAAAGAAAAAGTTAAAAGTGGTCTTATACTATTCACCCCCCCTCTCAGTATAAGCTTGTGTTCTTCAATTGGTATCAGAGCTAGTACCTTCAAAAAGTTTAACAACTTGAAGGAAAAGCTTGCAAAGAACACAATGGATTATTCAAGTGGCAATGCAGCACCTATTCTTGATGGATCAGATTTCGATCTGTGGAGTGCAAGAATGAAAGTCTATCTTATGGCACTTGGTAATGAGGTATGGGAAGTTATTGAAGATGGGTACACCATTCCTGCAAATGGTCCTTATACTAAAGAAGACAGACTCCTACATCACAACAACTCAAAAGCCATGAATGCAATCCTGAAGGGTTTACAGAAGGCTGATCTTACCAAAGTTATTCACTGCAAGACAACTAGTGAAATGTGGAAACAATTGTAGGTTGTTCATACAAGTGATGCAAATGTCCGAAAGGCCAAGTTGAGACACTTCAAAGGTATGTTTGAACAGCTCAAGATGAATGATGATGAAAATATTAGTGACTATATGCTCCGTATGGATGAAGTTGTTAATTCTATGAAAGACTTAGGTCTTGAACTTGCTAAAAATGATGTGTGTGATAAGATTTTAAGATCTCTTCCTAATAGATTTAGTGAAAAGATTTCTGCTATTGAGGAAGCTAAAGATTTAGATAAGTTGAAAAGGATGAGCTCCATAGTATTCTTGCAGCATTTGAGCTGAGAACTCAAGTGAAAATTGATGTAAAGAAAGAGGCGACTTTCAAAGCTACCAAGAAATCAAAAGGCAAACAGATTCAAGAGAGTGATGAGTCTTCTAGTGAGGAAGAGGCATATTACAACAAGAAAGGCAAGTTCTCTAGAAAGCACAAAAGCAAGAAAAATATAAGATGTTTCAACTATGGAAAATTTGGTCATTATGCTACTGACTGTACTGTTTCCAAGAATGAAAGTGATGAAGATATACAGGATGTTAAGAGCAAGGATTCTAAAAGCACAGGTATTACAGAAAGAACAAAGATGAGCACAACAATCAAGGAAAGAGGTATTCACACAAGAACAAGAAGAGCTTCTATCTGGACAAAGCAAGTAAGTGTTCTAGCAGTGATAGTGAAAGTTCTTCTAGTGATGATGAAAATGAGATGTTGTTCATTTCAGAAAAAGAGGAAGAACCGAAACATAAATTTATTGTCATGAAATGTTTTAGATGTGAAAATTTTGGGCACCTTGAGGATGATTGCACAAATAATGAATTGGTTGCTAGTATGTATGAGGATGCTTCAGAAAATGATAAGGAAGATGCATGTATGGTTTTTGAAAAAGGTAGCACCTCTAGTGATAAGAAATCTGAAAAAGGCCTTGATAATTCAAAGTGCAATCAAATAGAGGATCTTGAATGTGAACTCAATAATGCTCTTAGTGTTTTGAAAAAGGAAAGAAAGAAGAATGACAGACTCAAGATTAAGTTAGATGAATGTTGTATGGAGAGAGACGATCTTATAGAAAGTCTTGACTTCTCTATAGCTAAAACACAAGAACTCAAGGATGAGTTAGAGTCTAAGATTCTTGAGTATAATGAGTTAGAGCAGAAAATGGCTTCTTTGAAAGAAGAAAATAAAGAGTACAAGGATAAGCTCTACAGATTTCAGGATAGCTCCAAGAAGGTTAAATTTCTCATCAAAGGACAAAGAAAACCAACAGATAAAACAGGTCTCGATTTTGTTGAGCCGCACAAGAAATAGGTTGGGACATCTAGCAAGAGATTTCAAAAGGAAGAAAGTTCTGATGAAGAAAGTATTTCAGATCATGAGTCCATGAGTGATGAATGCGCAGAAATAGAAAACAGATTTTTGAATGTGAAGCAGAAGTTTTCGGGACCCAAGAGATCGATTAAAAGAATATTTCATGACAGATGTTTTGCGTGTTACAGGTTTGGACACATGGCTGCACATTGCATATCTCAAATGAAGAGGGTTAACAATAATTTCAGAAGTGGTAATTTCTTCCAAGGGTATTGTTACTCTTGCAATCAATTTGGGCATAAAGCAATTTTTTGCAAGGCAAATATCAGGAACTGGGTTAGTCAGAACAGGCGGATTCAAAAAATAGCTATGCCTGAAAGAAATAATATTGTTACTTGCTATAAGTGCAACAATACAGGTCACACAGCCAGACAGTGCAGAGCTGATCTTCCAAGGTACAAGAACAGAAAAAGTGATATGAACAGGTCTAAGGATCAAGGTATGGATAAGAAAGGAATGATAAAAGAAATAGGAACAAGCAGTATGAACAGGTTTGAGGATCAGAACAGTGACAAAAATAGAAATACAGACAAAGAATTCAAGAGAAGGCACGACAAAGAAATTGTAGACACTGATGATGATGAGTGTCTAATGGGAGTTTCACTCCCAACCCTATTTTAAATCACCTCATCAGGAGGTGGGGGAGGGACTAAGCTAAGAGGCTCATTCTTAGTCCCAAGCCCCAAAGGTGACCCTTTGCCATTGATGACAAAGGGGGAGTGAGTAAGGGGAGAGATATGAGTAAGGGGGAGAGCTTCAAGTGAAGAGGAAAGCTTCAAGTCGGGGGAGCAAAACTTCAAAGAGATTGTTTTCAGTTTTGGCTCTTGAAGATGTGTTTTTAGTAAAGGTTTGCCATCAATGACAAAGGGGGAGATTGTTGGCAATTTTGGGTACCTTGAGTACATTGCCTTTGCTCAAGTATAGTTGTTGTCATTGATGTCAAAAGAGCTCTTGGTAGTTGTTGTCTTTGATGTCAAGGAGTTCTTGAAGCAATTTGTTTCTATGTCAAAGAATGTGTTTTGATGAAGGTTTCAGTTGGTCAGTAAGTCTCCAAGAAAATCAGAGTAGCCCAGTTGCAAAAGATCAAGAAAAAGATAAGTTAGAAAAAGTTTACAGGTGGCTGGAAAAACTATCGCGATTTCACGACATGTTTCAGGAGAGATAAAGCTGAAAACTATCACGATTTCGTGACATGTTTGAGGAGAGAGAAAGTTTTGGCAAAACTATCATGATTTCGTGACATGTTGGAAGGCAGAGATGAAGCAGGCAAAACTGTCACGATTTCGCGACATGTCGCATTTTCATGACTCGAGAAGCACAGGAAGGCAGAGAAAGAAAAGTGTCACGATTTCATGACACATTGCCAAGAAAGTTGTTCGGACGAGCAAGTGTCACGATTTCATGACATGTTGCAGAGAGAGAGTCAAAAGGAAAAGTGTCATGATTTCACAACATGTTGTAGAAGAAAGTCTGCAGTGTTAAGCGTCATGATTTCGTGACAAGTTTGAAGAGAGAGAAAGTGATTCAGGAACTGTCATGATTTTGTGACATGCTGCAAAAGACAAAGTGAGGACTATTGCGATTTTGTGACATGATGCAAAGTTCAAATTGAGGACTGTCATGATTTTGTGACATGCTAAAAAGCTCAAAGTGAGAACTGTCATGATTTCATGACTTGCAGCAAAGAGAAGAGCCTGAAAGGAGAAGCGTCACGATTTCACGACAGGCAGTGGAGAAAGCGTACGAAAGCCAAAAGTGTCACGATTTCGTGACAAGGACAAAAAAAGGCAAAGGGCAGAAAAGCCGAGAGGAAGGGCATGAAGACGAAGGGTCATGATTTCACGAAAGTGAAGATGACGTCAACAAAGACAGAAGTGTCACGATTTTGCGACATAAGCGGTAAGGAGGTCGACAAAGGTAGTAGTGTCATGATTTCAGACAACAAGCATAGAAGGTGTACGACAGGCAAAGATGTCATGATATCGCGACATGTTGTAGTTTCGCGCTAGAAGCTACAGGGAGGCATGAAGCCGAAGAGTTAAATGAGGCCGACGCAGCAAGGGTTTTGCAGCCGACGTGATTAAAGGGTAAACAACCGACTAAGATCAAGGTTCTAATCTTGAGATTATGAGTATAAAAGGAGGGCTGTTTGAGGAGATTTAATCATCGATCGAAGTGTGCGTTCGTAGTGCGATCTGCGCAAGTAAAGTGCGGGGGAGAAGTTTGATCGTCAAGAAGGTGAGTGTGCAAAGTGTGTGTTGTGGTTGCACAGAGTGTGAAGACTGTACTACGGTGGATGCGCAAAGGAGAAAGCTGTTGGTGTTGCGACATTCGAAGACAGCACACAAAAGTGAAGAGTTCGATAGCCGAAGTGTTGTGTCTTTGTGCAGAACGTGCAGAGTTGGTTTCGACCAAATACAGTTGTGACAGAACAGTAAAGACTTGGGGATAGCATTGAGCAAGCATTTGAAAGCTTGTGAACCATTCTTCTTTAACCAGTTTTGAGGACCATATTGAGGACAGAGATTGAGGCAGAAGAGGACATTTGTGCTAGACCGAAGGACTGCATTTAGTGCAAATTCGAGGACCAGCTTTGTGGTGACAGAGTTGAGGACAGAGATCTCCAGCCAGAGCAGGGAAGACAGGTGTCTTCTATGGATAGAGTTCCACTTGCTAAGGGCAGAGGAGGTAGAGGTCTTCTAGAGGATCACCAGCCAAAGCAGAATTAGGGGAAGGTATCTCCTTTGAGTCGAGGCTCATAAACATTGTAATCGGGAAGGATTCCCAGAGGACTTTGATATAACTTTTAGAAGAAAAGTTTTATCCGTGGAGTAGCCCACCTTGGGTGAACCACGTAAATTGTTGTGTCACTTTGTGGATTGTATTTTGTGCATTGTTTTGATTTTTGCTATCTTTATGTTGCATGTTATTGAATTGAAAGTTGCTTTGAAAGAAAAGGTTAAAAGTGGTCTTATACTGTTCACCCCCCTCTCAGTATAAGCTTGTGTTCTTCACAAAACTTGAGCCACACATGACTAAAATAAAGATGGTAGTATTTGTTAGGAGTTATTACTATCATTTTATATTAGCACGAGGATAATAAGTGGTTATAAATACCACTCACAAGGTCTATGAGTCTAAGTTAAAGTTTAAATATTATCCTCATATGCTAGGAGGTTATACTAGACTGAGCAAGGTAATTTGTATATAATGCACTTCAATTTAATAATGCAATCATAAAATAATTAAGGATTATTAATGGTATTAGAGAAGGTGGAAGGAAGAGCCAACTTCTCTTCTAATCCACCCCCCATTGCTTTGTTCCAGAGAGGCTATAAAAGCACTCCATTAAAAAGTGATCTCAAGATAAATAACCCTACCAAAGACCAAGTAAGGTTTAACCTCAAAATAAATAGGTAACCATTTTCTTTGTGAAGTATTCCCATGGAATATTCCAAATATAGACTCATGCTAAGAAAGGTCTTAGAATAAAAAATCTTGCCAAAGACCAATATATACTAAAATAATTATTTAGATAAAGAATCCTACCAAATACCAAAGTAGAAGGAACAATGATTTCAAGGTAAAAATATTTTCAAAGATCAACTAATGGTAATTTTTTATGCCATATAAATTGTAATCAAGAAAACACACTCAATTAAAAGTGATCAAGCATCCAATATGAATATCAACAAGTAGAGTTAGCCCAAGAGAGGCACCAAGGAAGTTTCATATCCATCTAAGCATAGGAGTGACTATGGTAGGTTGCGAACTATATCATCCTTTCATATTATAACTTAATGATGCATTCACACCACTTATGTGCACTAGAATTTAATAGTATGTATGACTTACATGATAAGTCTAATCAAACAAAAGAAAAAATTGCTCTTGGCTTTCCATTGAAGCTCTTAAAGTAGTTGAGAAATGACCACCAACTAATTTCCCAAGTATCCTAATTCTTTCAAGAATCACTTGATTTATATTTGCAGAATAATTTAACATAAAATTTAGACATTCAACTTCAAAAAGTCATAGTGCAATAATGTTTATCATAATCTTGACCATTTTTAAAATAATGTATGAGGATTTGTAACAAAGATGTGCAACAAAAACTTTAGGAGCCTTTTCAAGAGACCATTATAGAGGGAGAGGCTCTTTGTTCTTTTAAGGATCACGCTCTCTATTTTAAAAGGGCAATAGTTATATCTCAAGAGTGCATTAAAGTTAACTCAAGTTATACATGAGAGCCACCTTTGTAAAGGTTCTAAATATCTTTAATAGTGCATTGGGGTGATGTGAGCAGAGGATTTTCCTTAAAATAAAGAGGGGATGCTTTAATAGTGCACCTTTAAATGGAGTCATTAGACTCTCTCCCTACTCTATCGATAAGTGAACCTAGGGGATATAGAATATAAGGTTGAGCGGGTGGGTTTGGGTCCACTTTAATAGTGAGGAACATCTTCTTCTTTCACAAAAGACTTCCTAGATCCTAAGGTAAGGGTGTTATATTTTCATGCAGTATGCAATGGGATATAGCAATCACAAGATGTAGAATAATATGAAAGAAAGTAAATCTATGAGATGACCAAAATATGCTATAAATAGAAATGACAGAAATGGATACAATGTAGCTATGGATAAAATGAACACTCCATGAACAAAGCTACTGGACTACATTACACCCATCACCAATATATGGTGATCTACATAACACTATGCTACTACCTATGAATATGCTTTGAGATTCTATATCCTCCTTGTTATAATGAGGCCCTTTTTATATAGGAAGATAGGTTCCTTGGCCAACACTCTACCTAGCTATGCAAGGAACACCTTGCACATATATAAAATATATATATATATATATATATATATATAAAAAAAAAAAAAAAAAAAATCTTGCATATTGACACTTGTGCATTTATTACATTGCATGAAGTAACTAGATAACTTCCCCTAAAGTAATCTAATGTCCTAAGTATGTACCTAGGAAGGTACATTTACATGACCAAAATAATGTAATATAATCTATTTCTAACACCCCCTTGTATTACATTATTTGAGTATTGAATACTTTAGTCTTAAGTGTGGATCTTATTCCATTGGATAGTGAAATTTGTATTCTCCTTCATTGTTTACGGTGATCAGGTTCAGCAAGTAATTTATCTTAATATGATGCAAAGTAACCTGTAGTTGAAGATTATTCTACCTTTTGTATACGTTCAACTGGTTTAGTCTTCATGATGCCAATGTTTCTTTCTAGCATGTATTTTCTTAGTTTTTCTCCTCCTCTTGTGATTCTGTATTGGTGCTGGTGGAATTTTTACTTCATGACAAGTTAGTCTATCATCACAATAATATTGTTCTTTATTGCTAGCTTGTTTCTTGTGTTGAGTAAGTACAAATATAATTAATGATAGATAAATCATCAGACACTCTTTTGGTGAAAATATAACCAATCTTTGTGAGTTCCACCATGTTGTGAATAGGATTTTATGAAGATAACCAATCAATATTGTAAAGTTACCTTCTTTGGCTTCTTTAAGAAACAAGGAGGATTTATATTTATCGCTAGTCGATAGATAATTGTATCCTTCTAGAGTATCTATTATGTTTTGAGAGTAGAATTCTACTTCATCGAATAGTTCTTCATTATTTAAAGCTTTACTCAAGATTTCATCCATGAAAGATCTTTGAAATAGTGATATAATCTTAGTAGTCTACCTTATACTCCCTATATTAGGATATATGGTACATAATTGAAGTATATAAGCTTGATTTAATCAAACCTTTATTAATACTTAGGTTTGTATGCTTCCTTATGTCTCCCTAGTAATGAGAGTATATACACCTAATGGAATTTTAGGTTTTGTAGAAATCTTATATCTTTCCAATTATATAGAACTTGATAATCTTTGGTAGATGATATTATTATCAAGTTTTGTAGAATACCTTATGAATCCCTAGTGATTTTGAAATATGATATAGTGCTTTTGTAAAATGTAGTTCAATTTTGGGTTGATTTTGTAAATTTTTGTAAATATCAAAATCAACTTTTCTAAAACCTTATTACTTCTATTGAACTAAGAACTTTTCCAATTTTGAAGAGGTTTTAATTTTGGATTTCTTTTGTCCCTTTTGATAAATTTTGAGACAAGAATATTATAAATTTCCAACCTTAGAAAAAACCTTAATAACCTCTTTTAATATCCCTTAGGATTTTATTTTAGTATTTCTAATTTTCACTAACCTAATTTGGTGTTGTAATCCTTATAACTCCCAAATATAGAAAATTAAGACACAATAATATTTGCAAATATTTTAAAATCAATTTCGACTAGAAACCTTTATTACTCCTAAGTTTAATATTGCAAATATTATATTGACTTGATAAATTATTCCATTTGAGGTATGGATTTCAATATGGTTAAACTATTCCAAGTTTAACCTTGATTTATCAACCTTATAATTCCCAAAAAATAAAGCACATTTAAACTGGGAATAAATCTTACCTTGCATTATACAAAGATCATAATAATTGGTGCTAATTTTGGGTGTGCAACGGATGCAATATTAATGTCTTTGCTTTGGCCATTTCCTCCAATAGAATGCTTGGAATCCTCCTTGGATTTAATGCTCCAAATATGGTACATTTAATCTATACTTTTGACCTCCCTTAATTGGAGCATTAAAGGCTCTTACCCTTGCTTCCACGTTGCAAATTCATCTCTATTCATTAAAAATGTAGAGTGTTGAATGAGGATGAGTGAATGCTTGAAAGTCCTTGGTCTTTGGCACCCTTTAAATAGAATGCAATATTGATTTAAGTGCCAAGTGACAAATCCATTTTCTTCTTGAGTGCTTGAGGAATGAAATATGCTAGATGACACTTGTAGCTTCCTATAAGTAATGCCTGAGAGTTACATTCTTTAGGTGAGCGCTTGTTCTCTTTGTAGACAAGTGTCTCATACGTTCTCAACGTACCAACTTGTTGTTAATAACATTTCTTTGACCAATATGAGTGCTCATGGATGGAATATTAGGATTTTCTTCCAAGTGACAAGTTTCACTTCCTCCTTGTACATGGTCCTTTGGTCCTTCAATGTAACCTTCACTATCATTATTAATAAAGCTTGGTATTTTTATTTTCTTTGTTGTAGACATTTTTTATGGTGCCTTGAGTGAGAAGAAATGCTATGGTGGAGCTTTGGTGGATCTTTGGTGGAGCTCCAATAATTGTATGCTCCTACGTACGTCTTACTTTGCTTACTTTCCTTCAACCTGTTATGCTCCTTTTGTAGACCTGAATATAATGCTTCTCCCTTATTTGCTTTTGTGCCTTGATTATGTAAGAAATCGAACAGCTTTGTATTATTTCCGGGGGTGTTTAAATAATGCAGAGATTACAAACTGCATTCCTGGATTAGCCCGGGTTGGGCGCATCTCAACAGGATGCAGGTATAACAATATACCAGCCAATGTCTAATTAAAAATATAGTACGCTAACATCCCCCTTTATTACATTATTTGAGTAATGTAATAACTTATAGCTATACTAACATCCCCTTACATCATTTTGCAATACAAAGAGAGCTGCGAAATTTGACATGTGCAAGTGCCTTAGTGAAAATGTTTGCAACTTGAGCATCGGTGGGAATGTGGTGAAGCTGAATTCGATGCTTTGGAACTTCATCTCGAATGAAATGACATTGTGTGTCAATGTGCTTTGTTCTTTCATGATGGATTGGATTTTTGACGAGGTTCATAACACCCTGATTGTCGCAAAACAAGTGTATTGGAGATTTTGATGGATGGCCCATACTTGTCAGAATGCGACGCAACCATATCACTTCGCACATAGCTTCATGTGTGGCGTGATACTCTGCCTCTGTTGATGAAATAGCAACCACCTGTTGCTTCTTGCTGTGCCAAGAGACAGGACCGGATCCTAGATGAAAAATGTATCTAGAAGTTGACTTGCGATCATGAAATGATCCGGCATAGTCGGAGTCCGTGTATCCTTGCAAGAAGAATTTGTTGTTCCTCTTGTATTCTAGGCCATATTCCATAGTACCACGGACATAGTGAAGAACACGTTTCTTTGCTTTCCAATGAGTGGTCTTAGGCTCCTGCATGAACCTCGAAAGATAGTTGACGGCAAATACGAGATCTGGCCTAGTATTGGTCAGATATATGAGACTCCCAATCAACTTTCGATAGAGAGTACCATCTACCTGAGGTGAATCATCATATCACGATAACTGAAGTCCATTCTCCATCGGAGTTGCCATTGGCTTGCAATCAGTCATGCGATATTTTTCCAGCAATGTCTTGGCATATTTTTCTGAGACACTTTGATGGAGTGCTCCTTCTGGCTAAATTCCAGACCAAGACAGTAATGGAGAAGTCCGAGATCTGTCATCTCAAAATATTTACACAAGTTTCTTTTGACGAGTAGAGATCATAGTTTCGAACTCCCTGTAATGAGCAGATCATCCACATAGAGTACAAGCAACACTATCTTAGAACCCTGTTTCTTGAAATAGAGGTTTGCATCTGATGGACATCTCTTAAATCCATGCTTGCATAAGGTGATTGTCCATTTTTATATACCAAGCTCGAGGAGCTTGTTTCGATCCATACAAGGATTTGACCAATTTGCAAACCTTCTGCTTTTGGACTTCCACTTCAAATCCTTCTGAGTGAGTCATGTAGACTTCTTCTTGGAGATCACCATTTAGAAAGGCACTTTTGACATCCATCTGGTGAACTTTCCACCCATATTGTGCTGCCATAGCACACATAACTCGAATTGTGGTCATCCGAGTAGTAGGTGCAAAATTTTCCTCGTAGTCAATGCCTTCCTTTTGAGCATAGCCCTTTGCAACAAGACGGGCCTTATGCTTATCAATTGTTCCATCTGCCTTGTACTTGACTTTATATACCCATTTGCAGCCAATGGGTTTCTTTCCATGCGGCAGATCAACAAGCTTCCAAGTTTTATTTTTCATCAAAGACTCATACTATGTATCCATAGCGGCCTTCCACTGAGGCTCACTAAGAGCATCTTGCATCGATGCAGGTTCAAGATCATCTATGGTAGACATGAATGCCCTGTCATCATCAATATCCATATCCTCTGCTTCTGTATGTGGAGTTACAAAAAGTTCCTCAAAATATTGACAAAGATCATCAACCTCACCAGTTTCTTTGGCTTCTTTTTCCTTTTAAGCCATATTGCGTGTACGAGGTCTATCCAAGTTCAAATTGGGAGGAGTGGATAAATTTGCGTCTCTGATTGTATTTGTACACCATTTTGGATTCTTCTTCGGTGGTGTTGAAGAAGATGTAGAAGGACCTCCTGTCTGTGTTGACGAAGGAATCTTCTCTTCCTTAGATTCCACAAGATCTAGGTGTACTTTAGATGTGCTCATGATGTGAAAGCTTCATCAAAGACATCTCTGTTGACATGAATTTTCTTGGTCAAAGGATCTATCAAACGATATCCTTTAGAGTGCTCATCATAACCAAGAAAAATACATCTCAGTGTTTTCTCATCTAGCTTCTTCCTTTTCTCTTTCGGTATGTGCATGAAAGCGTGACATCCGAAAATACATAGATGAGATATGGAGGGTTTTCGACCACTCCATGCTTCCTGTGGAGTCATTCCTTTTAGGGCCTTTGTGGGTGCCCTATTCAACAGATATACTGTAGTGGTGACATCTTTGGCCTAATATTGTTGCCCAAGAGTAGCTCTTGTGAGCATACAACGAACCATTTCCATGATAGAACGGTTCCTTCTCTCAGCAACTCCATTTTGCTGAGGAGTATAGGCGGTTGTTAACTGTATCTTGATTCCATGCTTATCTAAGAATGCAAAAAATTCATTAGAGGTAAACTCCCCCCCTCGATCTGAGCGGAGGGTTTTAATAGAAGCTCCTAACTCCTTCTTAATGGATTTCTTGAACTGCTGGAAGAATACGAAAGCTTTAGATTTTAGTTGGGGAAAGAAAACCCACATCTTTCGTGAGTAGTCATCTACGAATAATTGAAAGTACCTCTTCCCTCCACAACTTTTGGGTGTGAAAGGACCGCATAGATCGGTGTGAATTAACTCTAGAGGTTTTTGTGCTCTTGTTGAGCTCTTCTCAAATGGTACTCTATGTTGCTTTCCTGCCAAGCAGTCAGAGCACACTGGCAATGTGGCAAAAAGGGAAGGAATACCCTTTACCATCTCATACTTACTGAGCTCAAGTAAGTAGCCAGAACTAAGTGCCCATATCTCTTGTGCCATAGGGAAGTTGCCTCCTTGGTAGAGACAGTCATGGCAACATGTGGAGTAGAGATAGCATCTAGGGCAAATAAGCCGTGCTTACATGAAGCTGATGCAATATGCTTACCCTTCTTGGTAATAGTACAACACTTCTTTCCATTCTCAACACGAAAGTTGACAACCATATTTCTATCCAAGATTTGTGTGACTGACAACAAATTGTTAGCCAATCCCGAAACATAGAGGACTTTGTCAATCTGACACTTGCCATCAGGAAGAGTGATCGAAACCGTACCCTCTCCACTGAACCCCGTAGGTTTTATCATCAACAATGGTGACAGGTTTGTCCTCTTTGGCCACGAATGATTCAAACCATGATCTGTCGCCAGTCATATGTTTGCTAGCTCCAGAATCGACATACCAAATAGGATCCCTCTATGTGGAATCTGTGGTAGTCATGAGCACCTTGTGTGCCCATTCAGAATATGAGTTAGATTCTTCAACAGCAACATTCACTTGGGGTTGCTTGTTTTTATTTTGTGGTTTGTTTTGGCCTTTCTGCTTGTTCTTATGCCAACACCTGTTGGTGTCATGGTTGTATTTCTCACAGATCTTGCACCACCTCTTCTTCTGTTGAGGTTGTTTTCCTTTTCCTTTCATGTCCTGTTGAGAATTTCCTCCTTTCTAAAATTTGCCTCCTTTTTGCCCATTACCTTTCTTCCTAGAACCCTGCCTGTTGGTGTATAGGGCTGTATTGGAAGAATCATCCTTGTGAAGTTGGCGTGCCTCCTGTTGTTGAAGCAGATTGACCAACTCGATGTAGGTAATTTGTCGTTGAGACACTTGGATGGAGGTGATCAACATATCAAATGAATAAGGTAAAGCTCTCATCACAATTGAAATGAGAAGCTTTTTGTCCACAGAATCTCCCAAAGAATTCAATCTCTCTTTGAATTCAGACACTCTGCACAGAAAGAGTTCAACTATTTCACCCTGTCTCAAACTCAGGTTATGAAGTTGTTGTTGAAGATGAAGAATGGTGGAATCATTCTTTCCCTCATAGATGGTTTGAAGGGCATCCCATGCCTCTTTACCACTTTCTTTGTCAGCTATATGAGGTTGCACTTCATCTGAAATAGCAAACAAAATGAACACCTTTGCTCGACTGTCTTTCTTGTCAAAAGCTATCTGATCAGCAGAAGGAGTTGTCGATCCTAATGCTGATGAAGGCCTAGTTGTTACTCCAGTAACAATATCCCATATATCTTCCATTTGGAGAATTGCCTTCATCTTATGTTTCCATGGTGTATAATTTGGACCTTTCAATAACTGATGCGGATCAGTCATCAACTTTGCAACAGCGACCATAGTGAAGGTTCTTTATAACACCAATTGGCCCCCCTTTCGATATACCTTTTGCTAGGCCATTATACCGTACAAAATACCCGCCCTTACGTGAAGGAAACTATAGGTATTTATAAAGATCAACAAAAACCACCCGCCCTTACGTGAGGGAGACTATAGGTGAGTTTTAGAGATCATACGATACGTGGAACATAAGCGATACTGAAAGGGAATCGCCTTGTTGATGGCACCTACCATAGAAGATTCTTCTCATGCGTGGGGCATAACTTCCCCTAAACACTATGAAGAATACTTCGTCAGGATTTACGCCTAAACACAAGAGCGATTAAGGGTAGTGAATGGAGTAAAAAAATGCAAAAATGGAAAACTTATCTCTCCCCGATGATTTATAGAGAACAAGCTCAGACATCATTGTAGTAGCTATATTAGGCGACGGATACAGTAGCCCAATCACGACAGCTTTACCTATAAGTGCTAGCCAGAGGTATCACAAATACTGAACGTTGCAATGCAATAAATTGCACGGATGGGTTTTAATTATTCCGGGGACTTAGGGAGTGTATTTGATTTTTTTTAACTTTTAATGAAGTAGTGCAAAAATGAAATATGCAACCTACAACATAAAAAGTGCCCACAAGAATTAACCCACAAGGTGTCGGGCACAGCCGAAAATGCACCTTTTACAATTCGCCAAATTGCTTTTTCAAAAAATTACTCACATTCCCCCTTTGATTTTTTTGAAAAAATATCCCCCCCAAAAAAAATCTCTTTAACAAAGCATTTTAATAATTATTATGTATTTAAAGTTAAAATAAATAATTTTAATTTATATAGTTTTAAAAACTTATGAAAAAATAAATTAAAATTAAATTTTAATTTATAAAGTTTTAAAAACTATAAAAAAATAAATTAAAATTAAAAATTTTAACTAAAAAAATAATAATTAGAAAACCTTTTGAAAAAAAAATTTATACCTTTGAAAGGGGGGAATTCGGCGGGATTTGAACCCTCGACCTGCAGGCTCCCAGAGCCTTACCGCACGGCTCACAACCACGTGAGCCAGCGGGCTGATCCGAAAGGATCAGTGGAGCCCTCCTTTTTCAACCCCTTCTTGTGCCTCCTCCTCTCTGCTTCCCGAGCCCACTGTGGCTGCCTCTGCCACCTCCGCTCGTGCTCTCTTCTGCAAATTCGCGGCCCACGTCCGGTTTTTTTTTTTTAATTTGCACGACCTGCGTCGTCGCGTTCCGGGGGGGGGCTGGGCAAGCGTGCGCGCAGTCCGCGCGTCGCGTTCCAGCAACCAGGAGGGGGGGTTGGGCGTGCGCGCAGTCCGCACGTCGCGTTCCAGCGACGGGGGGGGAAGGACTGCGCGTGTCGCGTCGCGCATTCTCCAACGGGGGGGGAGGACTGCACGCGTCGCGTCGCGCAGTCTCCAATGGGGGGGGCCTGCGCAGCCTCCGCTTGGACACGACTGCGTTCCGACGGGGGGCAGGCTATACGCTCATCCGTGAGGGGGGGTCTCCCCTCCATTTTGTCGTGCGTGGATGCGCGACGACTGTCGCGCGTCTGCGCGCGATAGTTTTTTTTTTTTTTAATCCGTTGTAGGCACAAATTGCACAGTGTTTTATTTTTTTTCTTTTAATAAAAAACAACTGCGAATGCGTCCTCTCCCCAGAACAGCTAAAAAAAAAAATTGCGTCCTCTCCCCAGCATAGCAAAACAAAACTGCGTCCTCCTCCAACCTCAGCTTCTCACGCTCTGCAAAAAAAATTACCGTAGCTGGCTCTGATGCCATGTAAGAAATCGAACAGCTTTGTATTATTGTCGGGGGTGTTTAAATAATGCAGAGATTACAAACTGCATTCCTGGATTAGCCCGGGTTGGGTGCATCTCAACAGGATGCAGGTATAACAATAAACCAGCCAATGTCTAATTAAAAATATAGTACGCTAACAGATTACTTACAGGTTCAACTATCCAATAAGTAGAGAATATAACCCTTCTATGGTGTTCTTTTGCCTTGCTTGGAGTGTGCAAGTATTTGACTATCATTGGCTGGTTTACCCTGCAAATATTGTACCTTTGAGGCACCTTCAAATCTGCTCTCTTTCCTGTAGATCGATCGATAGATTCCTACAAATATGCTCTGAGCTTCTATATCCTCCATGTTACAATGAGGTCATTTTTATATAGGAAGATAGATTCCTTGGCCAACACTCTACCTAGTTGTGCAAGGTACACCTTACACATATACAACTTGCACATTGGCACTTGTGCATTTATTACATTGCATGAAGTAACTAGATAACTTCTCCCTAAAGTAATATAATGTCCTAAGTATGTACCTAGGAAGGTACATATACATGACCCAAATGAAGTAATATAATCTATTTCTAACAAAGGGACTTTAGGGCCTAAATGGGATTGACGTGAGATGAGTATGCCCCCACACTTGACCTTTACCATTTTAAGGAGAGAGGAAGTTTTGAATTTTAACCTTAAAGAGCACCCTAAATAAATAAAGCACAACTTATATTAATAATGATAGGAAGAGGGCTATTACCCACATTGTGGTGGACCCCAAACCCCTAGATTTGATTCCCCCTACCCATTGGGAAAGGATATGGAATCTGGACCTCATTTATTCAAAATATCCAAAGGATTTGGCTCTCGATCGATGGAATGTAAAGAAACTTGCAAAGGTCCTCCTTAATTTCAATGGTCCTAGGGAGATAGAGATCACTTGATCTCTTGATCTCTCCCTCAACCTAAGAGCCTTATTTTTAGGGTAGATTATTTATTACATTATATTTTCTACTTAGGTTAGTAATTCTCTTAACCACATTTGTTATTGTTAAGCGAATATATCATGTTAGCATTATTGTTAGACGTAGCATCTTGTTAGGATTTTATTCCTAAGTTGTTAGCATCAATTATGGTTAGGGATATTTCATAATGTTTATCTTTGTCTATCTTTAGCCTAAGACCATGTATATATTGCATGAATTATCAATGTCAAAGCTAATGTTCATTTCACCATTATTGGTATCAAAGCGGGAGCGGTGGAGCTAGGTGCAAGCATTTTTTTATCTTGCATGTCGAATATGATTTTCGAGGTCAACATCTGATCTGAACCGAAACCCTGGACCTGATGGACATAAAATCTCTCGACATGAATCCTAAGATAGATCGATTGGATTAGATTCTTGGGGGACATAAATCCTCAGGTGCATCTGATTTGACCCAAAACCCTAGACCTGATGAACATGGACTTCCTCGATATGTATCTTGAGGTGGATCAACTTGATCAAATCTCGAGGGGGCATAAATATCGAGGTGTGGAACCCCCTTGGACTAACCCGACCAGACAAAACATATTCTAACATGATCGGATAGGGATAAACTTTGACAGGATTCGTTGAAACACAAGACACAACTCACATTAGATCACAACACTTAATCTGACCCTAGAACCACTTGGACTTGACTAGCCAATATCAAATCGTAATCGTTGATTAGAGTGGTGTAGCGAAAGCATGGTGGACCTCCTAATGCATGTATTCTTGGGTACAAATCCTGAGGACCATCGACATCCCGAGCATAGATATCGAGGAATTAACATGGACAACCTACTACACGTATATTGAGGTGGACACATGGTGGATGGGAGGATCAAAAAGTTACACATGGATCAAGGTATACATGTGGTATCATTTGAGTGTAGCTGATGTGGCGGGGTTGTTGATGTGGTAGCGTGATGTGGTTGGATGACGTGGACCCATATGACATGGCAAGTTGACCATCTGACATGGTGGCGTATTATTGGTTGTTGACTTGGTTGACATGGACACTTTGTGATTTGTTGATGTTGGCGATAAAATCCAACTCTACATTTTTTTATTGCTCGCAAGCAATCAACGCTAAAGGTGCGATAACTCTATTTTAAACTCTCTAAAACATAACAACATGTTGCATGTGGGATAATTATCTCGCAATTTTGTTTTCTTTGGCTCTTTGATGAGATGTCAACATATACAACGCGCTCTCCTTCAATACCCGTTGGGAGCGCTACCCTGACTGGTTGATCGGGCCAGTGCCAGAGTGTTCTACAGGAGGTTGGGGGTTCAAACCCCGTGTAGCGAAAAAATAACCTTTTTGCTAAAAAAAAGCAAATCGACGCAGAGGAAAAGGTATTATTTTATTTGTTTTTTCAATTTTTTATTTTCTTTCAATTTTTTTTTTTTTAAATTTAATTTTGTGTTTAGTCAATTATTTATATATATATATATATATATATATATAAGCAAAAAACCCCTTGCGGGGCCGCATTGGTCTGAGAGACCATGACCAAGGGGTTCTACACCATCAAAGTCACCCGGGAGTCGCACCCGGCCCTGCCCGTACCAACATTATCAATTGGATTTTGGGTACCCAATTCAAATTTTTGGTAGGGTGGAGATTCGAACATGGGACCTCCCTTGGAGGATTGCCCTCTCCTCTCCAAACCACCTACAACACTTTTATTAATAATTGATTTTAGCCAAAATTTCATTATTATTTAAATTAATTGTTTGAAATTATTTTGCAAATAAAACAAAGGAAAATGGCAACAATTTTTTTTTTTAATTTTACATCAAATTGTTTATTTTTTTCTCAAAAGGAGGGATACAAAACAAACATTGCACTTTTTTTTTTTGCAAACTGAAGGTGGATCTCAAAATTCCACCTAAACTTGTTTATTTTGTAAAAAAAAGGAGGGACAAATCTGTATTCTTTTTTGCAAAATTTTAACACAAGGGGGGGGAGGAATTGTGAATATCAATTTTTGCAAACACAAACCAAAATTTTCTTGCAAAAATTATTGTAAAAAGGTGCATTTTCAATTGCATTCGACACCTTAAAATTGGCATTATAAAAATAGGTGCATTTTCGGTGGAATATGACACCTATATCTCAAACATTTGAGGGAAATTTTAATTGTATGTTGCATTTAATTTCCTATTTTTTGTAATTACATCATAATTTAAAATTCAAAAGCACATAAGACCCAAAATTTTAAACTTTTTTGTGCAATTTATTGCATAATAGCATTCGGTATTTATGGTACCTCTAACCCACACTTATAGGTAAAGTTTTCATGCTTTGGGCTACTATATCTAATGTCTAATATAGATACAACACCGACATTTGAGATATTGTTCTCTATAAATCAGCGGGGAGAAATAAGGAAAGTCAATTTCATTTTGATATTCACTCCATAATTACCCTAATTCACTCTTGTTGCTTGGCTTAATTTTCTCAAACTTCTAATCCTTCTTCGGGAGGGTTTTTAGGCAGGTACCAACAATTTTGAGTGAATTCCCTTTCACGTACTCTTTGTAGTATATCGAAAGGGGGACCATTTTGGTGATATAAGGAACCTTCATAATGGCCACTATACACAAATATATTTCAAATACATAGTTGCTTAAAGGTTCCAATTATGCTCCATGGAAAACCAAAATGAGAGTCATTATACAGGTTGAATATTTGTGGGATGTAGTGATTCGCACTACAACATGTCCCACTACTACAGGTAAAAATCAAAAAGCATATGATAAAAATGATACAAGGTCCCTCATGCTTATCTTACTTGCTACTACTGATGAATTACAACCTCACATTTGTGATACTAAACATGGTAAATATGCTTGGGATGCATTAACTACCATATATGAAGGGAAGAATCAATCCACCATTCTTAACCTTCAATTATAACTTCATAATCTCAGTATGAAGTCTGGTGAAATGGGAGAATTGTTCCTTTGTAGAGTGGCAGAATTGAAGTCCAAGTTGAATGCTTTAGGAGAAATAGTAGAGGATAAGCTCTTGAATTTGGTCATTTTGAGAGCTTTACCAGATTCCTACAAGGTGTTGATCACATCCCTTCAAGTTTCCATGAGATGAGTTACTTTTGTGGAGTTGGTAAATTTACTTTAAACTAAGGAGGCAAATCAATTTCAAAGAGATGAAGTGTCAACTAATGCACTTTACTCAAAACAAGGGTCAAAGAAAAAGGGTAACTTTCAAAAGGGGGGATCTTCTTCCAAAGGTTCCAAAGGCAAACCATCTCAACAAGGACAAAAGAAGTATTGCAAAATTTGTGATGTAGATAACCATGACACCAACATGTGTTGGTTTAAAAATAAACAACCACATGACAAGAAGGGCAAGACCAAACCACAAAAGAAGAATAAGAAACCAAAGGGACATGTTGCTATTGAAGACTCAAATTTTGATTCTGAACGAGCACACAAGGTGCTCATGACCCACACAACTTATACACAAAAATATTTTGTGTGGTATATTGATTTAGGTGCCAACAAAAACATGACTAGTGACAAACAGTGGTTTGAGATATTTGAGGTTAAGGCAAACCATTTACCATAGTTTATGATAAGACCTACAAAGTCTAGGGTGAAGGAAATGTTTTCGCCACTCTTCCATATGGAAAATGTCACATTGAGAAAGTCCTTTATGTTCCAGGATTGGAAAATAACTTGTTGTTAGTACCTCAAATCCTATATAAGAACATGGTGGTTAACTTCAGAGTTGAGGATGGGAAAAAGCGTTGCTTTATCACAAAGAAGGGTAAACATATAGCAACCACTTCATACAAGCATGGCTTGTTTGCTTTAGATACCATTTCTACCCCTCATGTTGCCATGGTGGTAAACACAAAAGAGGCCACTTCTCTTTAGCACAAGAGATATGGGCATCTAAGTTCAGGATATTTACTTGAGTCGATTAAATATGAAATGTGAAAGGTCTTCCCAATCTTTCATCCACATTGCCAGTTTGCTCGGATTGCTTAGCAGGGAAGCAACATCGAGTACCATTTGAGTTGAGCTTTTCACAAGCCAAAATACCATTGGAGTTGGTACACACCAGTCTATGTGGTCCTATGCCAAACAATTATGAGGAAAAGAGATATATTTAGTTGTTCACATAAGATGTGGGTTTTATTTCTACATATGAAGTCTGAGGCCTTCATATTTTTTCAACAATTCAAGAGATATGTTGATGATGAATCAAGATGTTCTATTAAGACCCTCTTCTCAGATCGAGGGGGGGAATATACCTCCCATGAATTTTACACATTTCTTAATACTCATGGAATTAAGATGCAACTTACTAAAGCCTATACTCCGTAGTAAAATGGAGTTGCTGAGAGGAGGAATCATTCCATCATGGAAATGGTTCGTTGTATGCTTAAATGGGCACATATTGAGCAACAATATTGGGCAGAAGTTGTCACTATAGCCACTTACCTCATGAATAGAGCACCCATCAAAGCTCTTAAGGGCATGACTTCACAAGAAGCATAAAGTGGTAGAAAACCCTCCATTTCTCATCTTAGGATATTTAGGTGTAAGTCATTCATGGACATTCCAAAAGCAAAGAGAAAGAAATTAGATAAGAAATCCCTACAATGTATTTTTATTGGTTATGATGAGAATTCCAAGGGATATCGTTTGATAGATCCTAAAACCAAGAAGATTCACATTAGTTGAGATGTGGTATTTGATGAAGCTTTCACACTAGATAACACATCTTTAGTATACCTAGATTACGAGGAGCCTAAGAAAGAGACTCCTCCCCCACAAAATAAGATTCCTAAATGGTATACTAGCACAATGAGAGACTCAAAAGTGACTACACCTCTAGATCTAAATTTAGATCAACCTTGTACATGCAAGATGACTCATCAAAAGAGAGCAGGAGCAATGACTTCAAAGGTTGACGAGCTTTACGAACACTTTGAAGAACTTTTTGTAGGCATAGGAAGATAAAGAAGAAGATACGGATGTGGATGATCATAGGATTTTTATGTCTTCATATGATGAGCATGAACCTACCACGGTACAAGATGCACTTAGTGAGCCTTAGTGGAAGGCAACTATGGATGTAGAACACTTGTCTCTCATCAAGAACAACATATGGAAGCTAGTTGATCTACCTAAAGGAAAGAAACCCATTGGCTACAAATGGGTATACAAAGTGAAGTATAAGGTAGATGGAACTATAGACAAGCATAAGGTTTGCCTTGTTGCAAAGGGCTATGCACAAAAATAAGGCATTGATTATGAAGAATTTTTTTGCTAGGATGACTACCATTTGAGTCATTTGTGCTATGGCAACATAATTCGGATGGAAGCTACATCAGATGGATGTAAAAAGTACCTTCTTGAATGGTAATTTAAAGGAAGACGTGTATATGACTCAACCAGAAGAATTTATGGTTGAAGGCCAAGAGCAAACAATTTTCAAATTGGTTAAATTCTTTTATGGGTTAAAACAAGCTCCACGAGCTTGGTACATAAAAATTGACAATCACCTATTGCAGCATGGTTTCAAAAGAAGTCCTTCGGATGCCAATATCTATATCAAGAATTTCGTTTATGAAATAGTGATATTAGTGCTCTATGTTGACGATTTGATCATCACTAGCAATTCAGAGAGATTGATAGATGCAGTTAAGGGTGACTTGAAAAAGTCATTTGAGATGATACATCTAGGACTTCTTAATTATTGTCTTAGCTTGGAAGTGGAACAAAAGAAGAATCACATCAGAGTGACACAGATGAAATATGCGAAGACATTGATTGAAGAATATCACATGACTGATTGCAAGCCTAAAGCAACTCCTATGGAAACTGGGCTACAATTATCGCGATATTATGATTCTCCACAGGTAGATGGTACTCTCTATCGCTAGTTGATTGGGAGTCTCATATATCTGACAAACACTAAGCCATATATCAATTTTGCATAGGGTAATAAATATCTTATATCTCCACAAATATCTTTATCTCATAATAATATTTAATACAGTTGCATAGATATCTCTACATAAATATCTCCTTGCTTATTGAATAGAATGTAATATGAGAAGCTCCCTCATAGCATAATAAAAGTCTTTTTGTCCCTCTTCCCCATCATTTAAAAGGGTTAAAAAGAAGAAGCGAATTTTTAAATTTTAATTGCCCCTTCAAGACAGCTCTCAAGATTTTTAAGAGGGGCACCTCACCTCACTAGAATACACCCCTTATCAAAGAGCAAGCAAAGAGAAAATACTTTCTTGTGAGAGGTTATCAATTTAAAAGGAGAGAGCTATCTCTTCATCTTTTTATACTTGAATATGTCAAAACAAGCAATCGAATAACATTATTATTATTTTTTTTGTAATATTAAGATATGGGGGTTTTGACCAGGAATCCCCCAACCTATTACAACAACTCCACCAGGGAGACACATACCCACCCCCTCACACACTCACCCACGCCATAGTTTGAACCTTGGACCTCCCGAAAAAGAGCCAAAGCCCAAACCGTTGCACCTGCAACACTATTATTTTTAAGTATAACAAAAATGCACATAATATTTTTCATATTGTTCTAAAATTAGATTTTAACACATTAAATTTTTTTAAAATTTTATTAACATTAAGACTATTAAATATAAAGTTATAATGATTACAGGGTTAAAAATATAAATAAATAAATATATTAACGACAATTTAATAAAGTTTAATAAAATTTAGATGTATTATTTTTTTATTAATTTAGATATATTATTATGCGAGAAACTTTATAATTTAAATTAAGAGTTAAATTTTATAAAATTTATAATTTTTGGGCTTTAAAGACTATGGTTGCGAGAGACTTCTCAACCCTATAAGTTGATCGTTTCTTAGCTTAACTAAATTAAAAATATATATAAATATATTTTAATAATAATAAAATAATATAAAACGTATTTAAATCTTAAAAAACTATTATAATACAATTATTCCACTTTAATACCTCTTCAAAGTGCATGCACGAGCACTACTTTAAAACGTAGGTAAAGGTGTTCCTCCGGAAAATGATACCCGGTACTTGGATGACGTACACATATTTTCGTTATTTCACGCGAAGTAGACAAGGTGGGCTTCATCAATAAATTGTCGTACCCTTCCTATTTCCATCAACTTAATAGGAAGTTGTCTTTTTTAGTTTCGGCCTCCTTCATGGAAGAAGCCAAAAGTTGAGAGACGACAACAACACAAACCTTCATTTCTGCTTTTTCAAGGGAGCTGGAGTATAATAATTTATTTCCCTTTACGAAAAGAAGATATCGGACATGATGTATTGTGAAGAGAGATGAGGGAGGACCACAAGATGATCTACATGTAATGATATTATTTTTGACATATAAAAATAACAAACATCACTTTTTTATAACAAACATTACTTTCCCATCTTACTACTATTTATTATAACATACATTACTTTTTAATAATAAAATATCTGAATAAAAACATATTTTTTTTATTCTATACAATAATGTTACACCTGATACTTTTTATAATAAAATATTTAAATAAAAACATATATTTTTTTATTCTATACAATAATGTTAGATACTACACATTAATGATACTTCACAATAAAAATGTTGTAAGCAATACTGAAGCTTAAGATGATATACATCTCATAACTACTACAAGCTACTGATGTTATAAAGGTAAGTAGAAACATAAGTGTTAAAGGCAATACATAATATATATATTAATTATGTCACTGGATTTTGTTTTTAAATAATTTTTATTTTTTATATGAAAATATATGAATCGCTAAGATTGATGTTTAAGTTCTTGTGGGAACCAGAACAGGGTATGACGTGTGTGCGTCGGTGTGAGCTTCATCTTAAAAAAGAAAGATATAAGTTAAAAAAAGAGATTCGTGTTAAAAAAGAAAAGCGCTTCTTGTTAAAAACGAAAGAGATAAGTGAGGCCGTGTAAAAAAAAAAATCGTGTTAAAAAAAGGTCGTGTAAAAAAATTAAAGGTTAAAATAAATTTAATTTAAAAGTTGGAACTTTGAAAAAACTATAAATAAACTTCCATACATTATAAAATGGAACTTTTTCCTGAGAGATTCTTATGAAATATTAAAAAAGCTACTAAAAAAAGATAAACATAGTAAATGGCTAATGATGTATGGTGAGATTTTATTAGTGAATTTAACCACCCTAAAACTAATTCCTACCCAACAATAAGATCAAAAGAATTTAATGATTTTTCAATTCAACAGTACTCTTTAATGATTTATAGTCAGGTAGGGAAGGCAACAAAGATTATCACGCGGAATAATTAAAGCCAGACCGTACATTTTCCACGAAGGTCTTGACCGGTCGGACCGACACATGTGAGGCTCTTCCCCTTCTTTAAAGCCAAGACGATCTCAGTTTCTTACCACACTTCCTTTTCTTTTTTCTTTCGTTGTTTTTCCTGCTTGTGAATGCTTGCTGTTTTCCAGGGTAGCACGATGGAGAAGAAATGTGCGAAGGGCAGTCTATTTCTGACAATGTTAGTCATCATTTGCTTTTGTGTCAGCGGTGTGAATGCACAAGAGAAGCGTCCGAGGCCCAAGTTGAAGGAGAAAGTGACCATTTGGAGTTCTACATGCACGACATCGTGTGGGGAGAGAATGCAACGGTGGTTAAAGTGGCGCCAGAGAATCCCATGAACAACTCTTCTGCGGGGTCTCCGTCTTTCGGTCCGATGTACGTCATAGACGATCCTCTCACCAAGACGCCTCATCCGAAATCGAAGCTGCTGGGGAGAGCGCAGGGGCTATATGCGATGGCCTCCAAGGGAGAATTCAGCCTGCTGATGGCGTTGACGTATACGATGGAGTGCGGGAGGTACAAGGGTAGCACTCTCAGTATTATGGGGAAGAACACGATGATGAGGAATCCGAGGGAGATGCCAATCGTTGGAGGAAGCGGGCACTTTAGAATGGCCAGAGGGTATGCCTTTGCGCAGACGTATTCCATTGAAGGGCCAAATGCTGTCATTGGATATAATGTCACCGTCTTCCACTATGGGCGGAAGGCCCTTGAGGCCCTCTAGACTCTGCAGCTATTAGTATTAAGCTATGAGTGTTGGTTTGAGAAGCGGTTTGGTATTTAGTTAGTAAACGCGATCTTATTTTGTGTAATAACCCAATACTTGGCTCGAACAGTTGCTCCTTTTGGTGCTGTGAATATATGTGAATATAAAAATGAAGTTTAATTATTTGTATTAAGAGAATCTTATTTAGTTAATTGTATTTTTAAGATTTGAATTTTACTAATATCAAATTTGATTAAATTATTTGTTATTTTATTTTATTTTCTATGTAAAAGGTCAAGAAATTACCTGTATTTCTTTCTTTATAGATATCAAGAAACTACCTTCATTAATAATTAATAGATGTTTAAATAAGGTAGTTGATCTTGATTGTATTTTAAAATTTTGTCTTTGTCAATCCTATCAACTTCAATGCAACCATTACCTCCAAAAGCACGACTTCCTATAAAGCCAACACTTGGGTCAACCTCATCTATGATCTTTTAAGGATAGCAAAACTTTGCCAAAATTCTGACATGGTCTTTGGAATGCAAAAAAAATACTCTATCAAAATTCTTAGCAATCAATCTTGAAAAATGGTAAGATTATGTTTGGAATGCAACAAAACTCTATCAAAATTCTTAGCAATCAATCTTCAAGCATGGTAAGATTATGTTAAAATCATATCATCATCATATAAAAACATTAATCATTAGGAACGGGTTAGCATTACTCATTAGGGGATCATTTTTTAATCTTATTATCATTAAAAACAAAATCACATATAGTTGCATTAGGCTTGTTTGTTGCATAAACTTTCTTGAACCCTTGCTCTTGATAAGAAAAATTATCTTTCACTCATCACTAAAATCAAAGGCATTTTAGTTATTAGGTCTTGTTTATTGCATTGCTTGATGCATTTGTATCTAACTAGGACTAGATTAAGGTTAAACTTTGTCCTAGGAAAAACGTAGGTGTTCTCTAACCAATTTACTAAACTATAGACTTAAGCTCACAAATTGTCTCTATCCTCAAGGTGAGAAAAGTGTATGAAGCATTGCAACAAATCCTCTAAAAATCCCTTTGCAATTTTCTATCCTTCTTACATTTTAGTGAACCCGACATGAACATCATCACGAGTCCCAAGATTTCTCTTGACCAAGTTAAACCTTAATCAAACTAAAATTCATCAAAACTCTAATCAAGAGTATTAATCTTGTTTGTTTATAATAAATCACAGTAAATGTAGATAACAAGAACATTACCAATTGCATTGATATTGATATTTAGTTAGTGAACGCGATCTTATTTTGTGTAATAACCCAATATTTGGTTCGGATAGTTGCTCCTTTTGGTGTTGTGAATATATGTGAATATAAAAATAAAGTTTAATTATTTGCATTAAGGGAATCTTATTTAGTTAATTATCTTTTTAAGATTTGAATTTTACTAATATCAAATTTGATTAAATTATTTGTTATTTTATTTTATTTTCTATGTAAAAGGTCAAGAAACTACTTGTATTTCTTTCTTTTCTATAAAGAAACTACCTTCATTAATAATTAATAGATGTTTAAATAAGGTAGTTGATCTTGATTGTATTTTAAAATCTTGTCTTTGTCAATCCTATCAACTTCAATGCAACCATTACCTCGAGAAGCACGACTTCCTATAAAGCCAACACTTGGGCCAACCTCATCTATGATCTTTTAAGGATAGCAAAACTTTGCCAAAATTCTGACATGGTCTTTGGAATGCAAAAAAAATACTCTATCAAAATTCTTAGCAATCAATCTTGAAAAATGGTAAGATTATGTTTGGAATGCAACAAAACTCTATCAAAATTCTTAGCAATCAATCTTCAAGCGTGGTAAGATTATGTTAGAATTATATCATCATCATATAAAAACATTAATCATTAGGAACGTGTTAGCATTACTCATTAGGAGATCATTTTTTAATCTTATTATTATTAAAAACAAAATCACATATAGTTGTATTAGGCTTTTTTGTTGCATAAACTTTCTTGAACCCTTGCTCTTGATAAGAAAAATTATCTTTCACTCATCACTAAAATCAAAGGCATTTTAGTTATTAGGTCTTCTTTATTACATTGCTTGATGGATTTGTATCTAACTAGGACTAGATTAAGGCTAAACTTTATTCAAGGAAAAACTTAGGAAAAACGTAGGTGTTCTCTAACTAATTTACTAAACTGTAGACTTAAGCTCACAAATTGTCTTTATCCTCAAGGTGAGAAAAGAGTAGGAAGCATTGCAATAGATCCTCTAAAAATCCCTTTGCAATTTTCTATTCTTCTTACATTTTAGTGAACCCGACATGAAAATCATCATGGGTCCCAAGATTTCTCTTGACCAAGTTAAAAATTAATCAAACTAAAATTCATCAAAACTCTAACAAAGAGTATTAATCTTGTTTGTTTATATTAAATCATAATAAATCTAGATAACAAGAACATTACCAATTGCTACTTCTACTAAGGAACTTTATGGTCCTTTGAGTAGTTGTACGAGCTACTAGGCTATAGTGGGTATATGGTAAGCCTGAGTTGCCAACTACCCACATAGAGTCTCACACATACTTATGTCAAGTATATTATAGTGGGCTAGTGGGAGTCAAAAGGAGGCATACTATTACTCCTCACATGCCATCTTGGCCATGTATCTAAGAAGTAACTTCCACATATCATTGGCATCACATGTATTGACTTTTTCTCACATGCTAATGGGTATATCAAGATTTTCATTATATAAGTTAGATTGGATATATCAAAGAAAGAAGATATAAGGTTGCTAAACCATCTCTTTCTTCTTTAATAAACTCTATAAACAATAAAATTTAAATAATTTTCCCTTCTCCTAAACTTATAATTTAGAAACTCTAGCTAAACCACAACGTTACTCAGTTTTTTGGCCATTAACCTTGATTCTCCTATTAAGGGTTGTGATGATCAACTCACCTTTGTGAATCCCACTTTTGTTCAAGAAGGCAAGGTGATCATTAGAGTTTATTACATTATTTAGTACTTGTAAATATTTTGTAAATATCTGGAGTAAAAAGAGTCTTGCAAATACGAGTCATTTAGAGTTTGCTAGTTATTAATCACTAGAGGTTTGTTATTTTTAAAAGTTAATAAAATATATTTTTCTTATGAGAAATCTGAAGAGTCATATCTCCTAGATGTTTTTGAGGATGAATAATTTGTTGAAGTTGAAATATCAAGAGTCTTTGTAAAGGCTATATGTAGAAGGATCACATAAGAGTTATGTAAATAAGTTTTAGTACTTCATTGGTACTGGAATACTAAGTGAAATCCATAAATATATTAAGTTATTTTATTATGTAAATACTTGTTAATAGTTGTGTGATAATATTAAGATTGAGATCCTGTGATAAAATAGCTTATTTGCTAATACTGGTATTAGAGCCACTATTATGAGAGAATCCATTAGTGTGAGAAGAACCTCTATTAGTGAAAGGAGAATCACTATTATGTGAAGAAGTATTGAGAACAACAACGCTCAACATATTGAGAAGAGAGCAACGTGTGTAAGCTTGAGAAGTAGATTTCTAAGGAGCAAACACTCTAAGAGATTGAGGAGAGAAACAAAATATGCAAGGAGCAGTCAAATGGTAGAAAGAAGAACATGTGAAGTGTACCAGGAGATGGCTAGTGAAAAAATAAAAGAGCAAAGGAGATTGCAAAAAAATATGGAGGCATCTCTGAAAGAAGAGTGTTATAAACATTCAGACCAAAATGAGTAGCAAGGATATGTTGGAACAACCTAGAGAAATAGGTCTATAGGAGTATATTGAAAGTGCATCAAAAGTTGAAGATGTCAAACACATCACAATAACAACATTGGAAAGTGCACTAGAAGGCAAAAAATACCAAAGAAGAAGCCATTAGAATGTTGTAGGATATGCTACGTTGGCGATTGAAGCCAAAACAAAGGCTTACAATCTAAAACATTCAAATAATCAAAGTGTCGTTGAAAACATCCTAGGTAAATTATTTATTACATTTTGAAGATTTGAAATTTAAAAAGCAAAGGCTGGTTAATATAGTATTTGGAGGCAGTTTAAAGGAATGGAAGTTACCAATTAATTCAAAGTTTATTTGAAAGAAGTTTAAGAAACTTGAGAAATTAAAGAAAAAAGGAAAGTAGTATTAATATTGAAAGCATAATTAATTGAAGAAAATACCAGGTGATAAGTTTTCTAGGTTGGAAGGAAAATATCTAAAGAAAGCATTTAAATTAAATTAAATTTGAAGAAAGAAATTTTTTGAAGAGAATATTTGAAAAAGAAATTTACAAAGAATTTGAAGAGAAGATAATTGTTGATTAAAGAAGAAGAAATTATATTTGGGAGGAATAAGGATTTCTACTACAAAGGAAATTAATTATATTGAAAGAATGTTTTTAATTGAAAGTATTGAATTTTTAATTTTGAAGAAAATTTTATTCAAAGGTTTAATTGATTTATTTTGAAGAAAATAAAATTTAAAATATTGAATTAGGGAGTTAAAAAGCTTATTTGATAACTATATTGTACAAGAGATAGCTTTGTCAAGGGGGTTGTAATTTTTATAGACCCTTCCTCCACTTATTATAGAGGGTTTAGCTTCCTAATATTTATTGGGGTCAAGGTCATATCACCCATACTAACATTCTTCTTTCTCATAATTGATTTTTATGGTGACTTTGATGAATGAGTGGTGTTATTAAGATTTTCCTCTTCCTAGACCTCCTCAAGTCCCTATAACTCCATGACAACAACCACTTGGATGATGTTAGTCTCCCATACCCCTCATATGCCAACATTTTCATATATACTCTAGCAATATCCCTAGACCTATCAGACACCTCTTCTATACTCTTTTGTATAGTGATGATAATCTCTTTAGGATATTTTTTCTTTTTATATTCTATAATTTTCTTTTCTTGCTCCTCCACCTTGTTTCTAACCTTGATAACTTTAGTTTTTTCTTCCTACCCTTCATCTCCTTAAGAATTGATATGCTTTACTCTCATTCAACATCTCTATATATCACCCCATTAGGGGCTCATACACTTGGACCTTGCTAGGAACTATTGATAAAGAGTGGTATTTGACTTTACTTATTTTTGTTGCTAGTACCTTAATCTAAAAACGAAGGTTTCTTATGAACTCTCCTATAATACCTTTAATGAACCTTTCCTTAATAACATAAAATAACAACCACTCCTATAAAGCCCACTCAATGATATATCTATGCAATGCACATCCTAGCCATGCATTCACCATGAATGCATACTCAATGTCATTATTTCCTAATTGTAAAAGCATTTTGGGCTTCCACTTAATAATTACCATAACTCACTTCTAAAAGTAGGGTTGCTTTACCAACTACTTTTTCAATAAGTCTAAGGACTCAACCTAGAAGTTTTCATAAGAGTCTATAGAGAATTGGGATTCTGCATCCAAGAGTCTTTGGTCATTTATTTTTGTAATTAGTGCTTGATACTTATAAATTTTTTAAAAACAAAATCAAAAGTAACTTTCCACATATCGTATTCAAACATATACCATGAACCTTCTTTACCTATCACTACTACCACCTAAACAAGGTCTCAAAGAGCCTGTTACCCTAGCATCACTCCTCAAAGTGATAGAATATATTTATTAGTTGGTGCACCAATGTTAGCCCTAGGTAGAGTAAATAAGTGGTGGGGATACCTTTGGTTTAATTCCCTTCTCATAGCATTAGTATTTACAACAAAATAAATAGTAGATAGCACACATATAAATGCATAAGTTTATACCAAACTTGTAATATCTATTAAACACAATATGTCCCACCACTTTACATAGGTGATAACTTCTATTATCTATCAATATGATAAGGCACCCATGAAGGGTCATAGTTATTGATTGCTAACTAAACTAGACACTAGTCTTAACTAATTTGACTACTAGTTATGACACCATATTAGAGGGGTGGTGCTAATGTAAGGGGTTACACCAACTTACTTAGTCGTCTACTAATAGCATACATGGCCATTTGAACAATGAAATCTTTATTTTATTTTTTCTATGGTGATATTTTCATGAAAGAGTTTTGTATAATGTAAATTTGTGGTTATATCAATGTGTCTAAGTTCTTTTGAAGTGTGTTAGCTATATTTTTTTGCTTTATTCTTATGAGTGTTTCATAACATTTCATACAAATTGATTTTATTGTTATAATTTTGATATTTGAATGTAGGTTGAAATCCTAGATGGAAAGAGTTGGGTAATTTTGAAAGTATAACTTGGCAAAAATATTCATTAGTCTATATCATATCTACCTCAATGCTATGAAAAATATTATTTTCTTAGTATTTGCATTCAATTTCATCATAATTTCATCAACATCATCAATAACATTTAACTAACCATTTTTTTTGTTTGTGGAAAACATCCCAGAAGGGATGTCATTTTTGGGTAAGACCCAAGGAGGCAGGAGTATCTCTTCCACCAAAAATTCCCAAGGCTCGCACCTGGTCTACCACCTTTTACACACACAAGGAGCACGCCTAAAACAACAACAAAAAAGAACACACAAACACAAACACACAAACAACTAAAACAAATAAAGTATACTCCTTGAGTGCGTCGACAAGATAAAGCACAACAAAAAACATGCACAAAAAGAAGATAAAAAAAATACGAACTACATAGAAGAAACACCGAAACAACACAACAAAACACAATTAAATAAAACACACACAAAAATAATAATACACAGATGAAACACACAAACAACATAACAAAACACAATCAAATAAAACACACACAAAAAATTAATAAAAATAAAAATAATAATAATAAAAAAATAAAAATCGATAAAAAAACAACACCAAAACATTAAACACAAAAAAAAAACCACAAACAAAGCATCACAAAACACTACCATAAAAAAATAATAAAAAGATACAAAAACACCACAAACAAAAAACCACAGAACACGAAACACATAGAAAAACCATAAAAACAACATAACAAAGCAGAGCCAAAACAAAAACAACAAAATAACCCAAATACAACACAAACAAAATCATGAAAAACAAAAACAACAAAAACTAAGCCAAAGGAGCTATTGACAAATCAAACAAAATACGAAACACTAAAAATAAACCAAAGCTCAACAAATTACCAAAAAAATCAGAAATTGCTTAGCAAAATAGCCAAAGCTTCCAACATTGCCATAAAGAGACTGAAGGATAACACCCATCCTATAAACCTTAGGATTATGGCATCCTTATCCTTTTATTCGTATCTTGCTTCATTCTAGTTGGGACTATAGGCTGGTTACTTAGAACCACGACACTACTATTGGAATTTGTATGGTCTTTTTGAGGATCCATTTTGTTTGTAGTTTGAATCTGCCCTTGTCTAGATTGTACTTTTTTTTGTTGTTTACTATTATTTCTCAACATCAAGGCAAGTTGTTTTAGTGATTTCTCATCGTGCAATACTTCTTGTTCCCTCTCTTCATCAAACTATGTTTCCATAATAACTATTTCTATTTGACCATCCTCATCATCTGCTTGCTCATCCGTGAAGAGAATTTCAAAGGTGTTAGGTGAAATTATTGTTTTCTCTTTTGTTGCTATTTTTTTCTTTGTGTTTTTTTGTTTAGGGATTTGAAACCTTGCCAAGCTCCCATCCTCTTTCTATTTTTTAAGGATCTTATGTGGATAATCCTTTGCTAGATGGTCATATTCATGACAGATTCACTAGCCATTATTATCAATAGGTGCGCATCTTAAAATTATACTTTATTGAAAGGCTCATTTTTAACGTATTTTACTAACTACATATTTTATCATTAATATTGATCAAGAGTTAATCTAATATACGAGGTTAAAATAATCCCCATATGCATTACATTATGATCACTTGACCATAATATTTCAACAAGCTATATAGTGGTATTTTACAATAATATTTTTATTACTTAAACATATATTACCATGCAAGATTTAAACCTAGGTTTTTACCTTGAAAGTCCATATTTTAATCACTTGAGCTCATGCAATCTTATTATGGTATTGCATAGTGATATTCTATTATATTTTTAATTAATTGGTTATATGAAATTAAAATGGAACACATCCATACTACATCATAACTATGTTATCTATGATATTTTAATGAAGCACATCATCATGGTATTACTACAACCACATTATCATGGGTTGCCTTATCATTAAAATTTCAATCATAACTTAGAGTTTTAAACATGAGTAATGCTCATATAATTGTATCACATTTATCATCTCTCTATGATATCTTTTAGAAAAATATTAGGGGTTAATGCATATCTTGTAGAGAAGATGAGGAAAATATTGTATTTGTAATAGATGCACTCAACCCTAGGTCATTGGGCATTCAATATTTGGTTCATGCACTGTTATAATTTCAACCTAACTCCAATATCATGGCTTTAAGAGTTTCTTGTCTATATGACGGGAACCTTGTCCAATAGTATGAAACTTCATGCTTCCCACTAATTGCCTCAAACTCATTGCATATGTTCCATTACTATTGTTACTTTAGCTATTATATCAATATTTTTTTTTTTTTTTTTTGGTGGTGGCCACAAGGGGTAAACAGATTGTGACCACGATGGAACCATTACATAACATATCCGCAACATGTAAGGTGAGAGATTAGAACCTGGGCCTCTCAGCAACTAGAGAGGTTTAACTACCCACTTGCTCTCCAACTCCTCTACATGGAGTATGATATTTAATCCATAGATATATTGACATTTTAATGGTTTTAATTCTTCATCTTGTTAGTCTTTTTTAAGTTTATTTTTCACATTTCCTCTACTCATGATACAAATTATATCCCTCTATAAAAACTTGCTTCTAGGTATAATTCTTTTCTTAGTCATATAGCCTAAAATTTTAAGGATTTTTTATTAAATTGTGAAACAATTTTAAACCTTATCTTTTTCCTAATTAATAAGGTTGATTTACAAGTCATGAAGTGGTAGAGATTCTATTTGAGGTATATAACATTGTTATAGAATCTAGGTGATTCAAAAAATAGATTACTATTTGTAGACTAATACTTAATAATAACATAATAGAAGGCCTCACTTGAAGTTTGTTTAAAATCATGAAAAAAGATAATGGAACTAAATGCAGAATTTATAAAAGAACAAAATAGAGACTAAAAAATGAAATGCCACCTTCTTTAGGTAGACCTTCACTTCTTGTATAGCAATGTTGATGAAGCCTGACATATCACTATGTGGATGCCACAAAAATATTGATACCAATATTAAAATAATAAAACAAACTCACACTACCAAAACTTTATTGATAATTAAAATATATGATACTTTTTATTAATGTGATATACTTGCATCCAAATAATATGAGAGATAAGTCTAAGTAAACATGGTAGATAACATAGATAAATAATATGAATATTAATTCTTAAAAAAATATTAGAAATAAGTTTGGTTGAAACAACCTTATTAAATGTATATGTGATTATTTGCATGTGAATATGGATAAATACATGTGATTGAATTTATTTTACATTATCAATACATGACTAAAACATGCATCAACACACTTGGTAAGAAATATATTTCGAAATATGCATTATAAGGATATATTCTTGTGTAATCCAATGGCATTAGCTCAACTGTTTAGATTCCTCCACTTTGAAGGAGGCGACTAAGGTTCGAATATTACCAAAGGATACATGCTTAAATAGTCAACTTGTTGTAATACCACTTTATGGTGATGATGTAATACAATGGGATTTGTTTCATTTTTTTAATATATTATTGTGCAATAGGGTTATGGTTCAATAATGGTTTAGATATGAATTTATATTCCCAAAATTTTATTCCAAATTGAAAATTCACAATTTTGAGAAGGCAAAAAAAAATTATTTTATAGAATAAGAATAAAATTATAGTCATAGGGTTATGGTTTCAATAATGGTTTAGATATGAATTTATATTCCCAAAAATTTCTTTCAAATTGAAAATTCACAATTTTGAAAAAGTAATTTTTTTTTTGATAGAATAAGAATAAAATTATAGTCATAGGTCTGCCACTTTTGGCAAGCCCTAAAATCCAAATAAAACTTGGATTAACATCTCAAAAAATAAAAAAAAATTGGGTACCATCTAAAGAGAAATTGTTTTTAACCTAGAGTCATTTCTGCTTTACGCTGATCCTAAGTAACCTAGCAGGCTTGATATTCCTGCAAACACTACCAGTGCTATCCTAAAAAAGGCCAAAGAATGCTATAAGAGGTAGCAAAAAATACAACAAATAATTATCCATCTTCCATTGATCCATAAGGCTTAGTAGACTTTGTACTTGTCCTCATCCTTACCTAAGTCTTTGCTGGTCAAACTAAGAACCATTTGGTTCACCTCCAACCATTCAAAAGTGTCCCTATCCTAATTACAATTCATCATGTATTCAACCAAACTTTCACTACCATGTTTAGCCAAAAATTAGTTATTACATTATCTTATCTATCACCATAGACAGGGATGACATCCTTGAACTATTACCAAATGGACTTAATTTGGCTCACAATGTTTCTTATCCTCCAAGCCTTTGGTTTAAAACTTATAATTACATCCAAAAGGCCCACCCATAATTTGTTAGTCAAAATTAACTATGATCTTTCTAACCCCATTCTTCCAAGCATTGAGAGGACCTTGTTTGATAGCCAGTTCTTCAGCTTCATTGTTAGTAGCCCTTCCAAGACCCTCTCCCAATGGAGTATCTCCCCCTTGAAATCTCTTTTGAGAAAACCAATGCTTGCAACCCTCAGGTTATCCTTAGTTACACCATCAAAATTAATATTTTCCCAATCCAAGGGAGGAGGCTACCATGGTCCCAAATTCTATGGCTTGGAAGTCCCCTCATTCTCTTGATTTTTCTTGTCCCTACGGTAAGATCTAATAGTTTCAAAAACCTTGGTAACAATTTTATGCCAAAACAACTCCATTAGACTTAACTCCTCTCTAATTTTTTTGGAATTTCTTTCTAGCCAAATGTGCCACTAGATGAAACTTGGGCCTAAGGACTAGCCTAGATGAATGGGGGTATTGTTGAATTTTCTTCATTTTCAAATCTCCTGGATATTAGTAATATTCACCTGAAAGTTTAGGTGAGCCTTAAAGAGGTCTAACCACCTTTTCCACAACTCTCTTGCAAATTGGTCACGACTTCCAAGACCTTCTAAATAGTGAATCCAAGGCCTCTTAGAGGAATGTAACCAACTTCTTGATGAGGGATAGAACCCAAATACTTACTAGTGATGACTCTCCTGAAGAAAGCCTCCTTGTTGGAGATCCATATCCAATAAAGGTTCCTAGAAAGAGCATGATGCTTAAAGTTGCTTTACAAAAACCAAAACCCCCTTGAGTTTTAGACTGACAAAATTTACAAATTAATGTCATCTTATGATTTCAAATTCTCTTGAAAAAAAAAACAAATAAAAAGAAATATATTAGAAAATTAATTTATAGATATATAATTTAATTGGATTATAATTTTATATAATTAACATAGATATAGAATAAAAACAACTATAATCTCTTAAAAAATATTTTTTAAAAATAAAATTTTGAATGGAATTAAAAAAAATCAATATAATTTAATTTAGTAATTTAATCCATCTTAATTATTATAATAAAATTACATACATCATTTCAATCTTAAATTCTTTATGACTGATTAATATTATGTAGAACTTAAAAATAAGTTAAGAATCAAGTTAATACATAATAACATTAAAAGAATATCTAAGCAAAAATGAAAATCTTACCTTCAAGAAGGAGGAAAAAAAACCATAGCGAGGTAAATCCTTGATAGTCTCATAGGAATGAGGGATGATTTTCTCCTATCCTATCTTGCCTCTGTTGAATGAGCATAACCACTTTGAACGTTTGGACTCATATATGGAGTTCTAGATTGATTCAGGTATTGAATTAACCTCCAGCCCCAAGGAGTCTCTTATGGATCTTTAGGGGGCTTGGAATAGGACCCTCAAGTTGGGAAAGGAATCCCCAAGATCTAAAACTCACAGTTATAAGAAAGGTTCAGTTTATGTGGGGGTGGAGTGTGAGTCAAGGAAAACTCTGAATAAGGGCCTCAAGAAAAAAGAAACAAAAATAATAATATCTAATGGTACTCAGTTGTTGTTGGGTATGGAAGAGGGTATAATATCTAGACAAAAACAATTGAAGATTACCTCATTCAATTTTCAATCTCCTCACTGTCTCGAGGGTGGAAACAAACTCTCCACCAATTCTCATAAATGAAGCTCTTGTCTTAGAACATAAGAGGCCTGAATGGCCTTACGAAACAAAGATTGGTGACATCCCTAATCCAAATGTTTAATGCTAAAGCAAGAGGTTTTCTTGCTACTTGTAGGTTAGATCTTGTGTCTTTGCTGCAAGAAGTTAGTGTTTAGATGGATTTTAGGCTTGATCTTGTGCTCTTAGGTTTGTGCTAGAAAATCTCAAATTTGAATTTTGAATTAAAAAGAAGCGAGAATTTAGATGAAGCAAGAAAAGAAAGAGGTCTATATAGTTCTAATCTGTTGGGGTGGTGTCCTCGAGAGGATGAGTGAATCTACTGCCTAGGTGTGGTGATCCAGAGAATATTTAACAAAATTTCATGTTTTCCCCTTGGGTGTTCCTGGTGGAAATCTGGTGAGACACCTGTTTTAAGTGCAAATCTAGTTTGGGAGAGGTTTTTATGGTTTCTTGTTCAAGGGCCCCGTTATTTAGTTGTTAGTGGATTTTATTTTGGTGTCTTTTATCCATTTTAAATTTTGCTTCAATTATTGGATTGCAGTTTCTAAGTTTGTATTGATGTTCTGTCTGGTGCTCTTGCACCACTATTTCAATTTTGAATCTGCCCCTTTGGCAACAACTCGTGGTTCATTTCTCTTGGCTTTTGCTTGGGTGGGAACCACTTATTTTAAAGTTCTCACTCCTGTCCTTGCTTTTCAATTTATATCCTATTCTTTTAAAAGCTTCTTGGATAGGATCCACGTATCTTGATTCTCTTGGTTCTGTCAGATCTCCCGGATCTTTGCCTTCTTTGGGATCTTGTCTTGCTCTGTTCAAATTAACTGTTCAAATTAGCTATTTCCTGTTATTGGTTAAAGATTTGGCTTCTTGGCCCTTTGGATGAGTTTGATATTATTTGGTTTTTGTTGGTTTCTCCTTAGATGTTGGTGCTTTTAACTATAAAAGGTTTGAGGACCCTTTCAAAAACCCTTCTTTTACCTAATAAAAAAAATATAAAAAAATAGATACGATTTGTGAATAATAGTAATAGCATCAATCAATTTTGGGTGATGAAAAAGGGGTTGGAATAATAAAGTAAAAAAAACAATTAAAAATAACTAAGAATAATTCTTGGACATATATTTAATTCAAGGAGGTATAAACTGAGTGATGCAAGAAGACATATAATATATCTGTGTGTAATGGGTGTGGTGATAACATATGTATACATGTGCATATATATTATGGGCAACTTATAACATCTTCAATGAATATACATTTACATATAATATTTGTATGTGTCCATATATATTACGAATGACATTATTTTAACATTTATGTACATTTATATAAATGATATTTTATATATGTAGAAGTATAATTTGAAAGGATAGGTAGGTTGGTAGCTAGTGAGTGCTTGTCATCATTGACCTGTCATGGATCGATTCCTTGGATGGTTTTGACTTTGACTTTATTTAGCGGGCTACGAGTTTATAATATAATATAATAATTATTATTAATTAGTTATATGAGAGTGAAACAATTTATGATATTGTATTATATCATAATCATCATGTTATCCTAGTATTTCAATAAATTATAATGGTAATAAAATTTACAACAATATATCTATTATCTCGTGTCTTTGAGGGGACAAAACCTTGGTTTTTCTTTCGGAGGTCCAAGGTTCAAACCGTGACATGTGTGGTTGTTGTTAAATTTTCTATTGATAAGGTCAACTCTCCCCTTTACGAGAGTTCATGGTGGGATGAGGATGCCCAGCCCTGAGCATGGTCGTAGGGATTTCTCAACCTAAAATGTGGGTCTTTACATTTGAACTTAAGCCATTTGATAAAATATTAAATTTTACCACTAAAATTTGAAGCTTTACTTGTGGTGTCTTTACTCTCCATCATCTCCTTCAACTCTCAATAATTAGTTTAATTAATTAAATAATTATTACAAAATGTTTTTCTCCACGTTATAATTATATATTAGTATCACATGATTTTACAAGTTATTAAATAAATGAAAATTCAACTTAAGTAATTAAGTAATCACATAATTAAAGACCTTATATATATATAATTATTTATTTTATTTTTTATCATTTTTATGTATGAAAACTTCTTGCTTCCCATTGTTTTCTCTAAATATTTTATAAAACCTATCAAAATGTAAAGTTCTTTATTTCTAATTTTTTATTTTAAAACCTTTGAATCATATTACTTTTATTTATTATAACAAATATAATATCAAATAAAAATATTTTTTGTTTTTGGTGCAACAAAGAGATGTTACATGTTACATATCAGTAATACTGTATACCTATGATATTACATAACAAAAATGTTAAGCAATATTAAAGCTATAGATAATACAAATCATGAATACTTTACATCTCACAAATTCTACACTACATAAAATGTAAAGTTCTTCATTTTTAATTTTTAATTTTAAAACCTTTAAAATCATATTACTATTATTTATTATAACAAATATAATATCAAATAAAAATATTTTTTATATTGTTGCTATAGAGTGATGTTACATATTAGTAATACTACATACCTATGATATTACACAACAAAAATGTTAAGCAATACTGAAGCTATAGATAATACAAATCATGAATACTATACATGTTACAAATGCTATAAGCTAAGTATATCAATGATATTATATAAATCACTAAATACATAAGTATAAACAACAATATATTTATAATTAGTATTATGTGTGGAATAAAAAATTAAAATTTTAAATAATAATACACTATATATTAATTATATCGCTAGGATTTTTTAAATAATTTTTATTGTTAATTTGAAAATATATAAGATTATTCCAATAAAAACTTTCTTTAGTTTTGGAAGAGAAAACTAGGGCATCGGTTGGGTAGCCGAAGAGATTTTCGGTTGTTGTGGAATTGAAGACAAGAAAGTTGCCGCAAGAGGGCTCAATGGGGACACCTCTAGATCCTCTTTTAGAGAGATATAGTTTTTTTGTAGATTTTATAAAGGATAAATCTCTAGCAGAGATTGAAGAAGCAAAAAAATTGCATTAAAAATACTCTTTACGACTGCTGGAAATAGATCAACATCTCAACGAGTTAATGGATGCTTGCCATAGTCAAAATCAAGACCAAAGATTATCATTGAGCAAAGGATGGTAGAAGAAATAATTTTATATAGAGCCAATCATGATTTGATCTATAAATTCATGGGTATTCACCCTACCTTAAATTTTTTGTATTCCTGTGTCTGATAAAACTAAGAGACTCTTGGTGAGTATTCTTTGTGGTTTATTAGCAATGGATATTTTATTGTTATTTTTTCTTCACTGATCGATAAAAATAGGGCTTTCAGATCAAAAAAGAGGAATCATGGTTCGACATGATTATTTGTTTAGCCCTAGAGAGTGGGATTTGATCCTCGAATTGAACCCACTTCTATCTCGATTTGGATCTATTTGTATGCACTTACAATGGATTTTTGGAGTGAGCAGGTATTGGAAATTATTAGTAATTCCCTTGGAAGACATTTGGGTGTTTCCAAAGACACAATGGAAGGAAACACAACTTTTTATGCTAGATTATGCGTGGAAATGGATCTTATCAAGCCTTTTATAATAGAGGTTGAACTTGAACTTGTAGGACTATCTTGGATTCAACAACTGGATTATGAGGTATTGCCCTTCAGGTGTAGATTTTACCAAAAATATGGGCATTTGGTCTGATCCTGCCCAAACAATATGAACATAAAAATGGAGGCTCCTCTAGGAATGTCAAATCTTCCTAAGGAGGGTAAGTCAACAATCAATAAAGAAATAACCAATATTTCTCAGGGTAAATAAGCATAGGGAGATGGTTTTTAATAGCCCAAAAGAATGAGAAGGTAAAATAAAACAAATGGTAAAGAGCAAACCCAAATCAAGCCCTCCAATACGTATGAGATCTTCAAGATACTAGTGTACTAGGAAGAAGAACAATTCATGGAAGGAGTGGATGGGAATAATGAAATTAATAACAACTATGTTCAAGCCCCTCTTTTACCTCCTCCCATCCTAGAGAAGGTAATTGAGTGCAGTGAGTTACCACAATCAGAGAGTATAGGGGCATTGATAGTGCATAACCAAGAGTAGCCGATAATTAAGGATGTCATCATGGGTATAGAAGAAAAGAACAAATAAATGCCAACTCTAGGGATAACTCAGGTGGAAAATAGGTAAAAAATATTAGCTCTCAAGGAGTAGGTAGAAAATAAAATAAGGAATTAATAGCAGTTCAAGGAGACAAACTGATCACTAGAGGATCAATGAGACCAATAGATTTTTTCTACTCTTAAGGTAACCAATGACTATACAATTATGGAATGTTAGGGGTTTAAATAGTAAAACCCATCAATCTATTGTTTGAAGAATATTAGAAAAATGTAAAACAAATTTTTTGCTTATCCAAGAGACAAAAATGTCATTGGATCTTATGTGTAAAACAATAAATAGATTTTGGAGGGGTGTTGGTCATATGGAAGTGGCTACCCAAGGGGCATTAGGGAGGGTAGTTACTTTTTGAAACTCTCTTGAATGGATGACAATAAAACATATAGCTTGGAGGGGTGTCCTCACATCACATTTTAGGAACAATGTGACAACTGAGTAGGTTTTATTCACAATTTTTTATGGGGCTCAAAACCTAGATGGTCAGATGCATAAATGGAAAGTTGTGCATAACATGAGTCTTAAAGGAGTTAGACTGGATTGTTGTTGGAGATTTTACTGCTAAATTATCCTCTAGAGATAAGGAAGAGGGAACCCTAATTTTAGACCTAGGGGATCGACTTATGATTGCCCAAGTCCAAGCATTACACTTGGTGGATATTAAATGCCTTGGAACCAACTATACTTGGACTAATAAGAGGAGGGAGCCACATAGCAGGAAAGTGAAGTTAGATTGTTTTTTGGTTTTAAAGGAGGTATTTTTGAAATGGAATATAAAATTTTAGATTTTGGAGGGTCCAGTTTCGGATCACTTTCCTATTTTGTTGGAAGGGGGATCAAGATGGTGCAGTATCACAAACCATTTAAATTTGAAAACTTTTGATTACAAAAAGAGGAACTTTGAAAGAAAATTTCATAGTGGTGGGAAGAGGGCCGCTCAACATATGCGACAACAATGTTAGATTCCACAAGCAACTTCATTGTGTCAAAGGATCAACTGAAAGAAATTTACAAAGAATTTGAAGAGAAGATAATTGTTGATTATAGAAGAAGAGATTATATTTGGGAGAAATAAGGATTTCTACTACAAAGGAAATTAATTATATTGAAAGAATGTTTTTAATTGAAAGTATTGAATTTTTAATTTTGAAGAAAATTTTATTCAAAGGTTTAATTGATTTATTTTGAAGAAAATAAAATTTAAAATATTGAATTAGGGAGTTAAAAAGCTTATTTGATAACTATATTGTACAAGAGATAGCTTTGTCAAGGGGGTTGTAATTTTTATAGACCCTTCCTCCACTTATTATAGAGGGTTTAGCTTCCTAATATTTATTGGGGTCATGGTAATATCACCCATACTAACATTCTTCATTCTCATAATTGAGGTTTATGGTGATTTTGATGAATGAGTGGTGTTATTAAGTTTTTCCTCTTCCTAGACCTCCTCAAGTCCCTAGAACTCCATGACAACAACCGTTTGGATGATGTTAGTCTCCCATACCCCTCATATGTCAACAGTTTCATATATACTCTAGCAGTATCCCTAGACCTATCACACACCTCTTCTATACTCTTTTGTATAGTGATGATAATCGCTTTAAGATATTTTTTCTTTTTATATTCTATCATTTTCTTTTCTTGCTCCTCCACCTTGTTTCTAACCTTGAGAACTTTAGTTTTTTCTTCCTACCCTTCATATCCTTAGGAATTGATATGCTTTACTCTTATTCAACATCTCTATATATCCCCCCATTAGGGGCTCATCCACTTGGACCTTGCTAGGAACTATTGATAAAGAGTGGTATTTGACTTTACTCCTTTTTATTGCTAGTACCTTAATCTAAATACGAAGGTTTCTTATGAACGCTCCTATAATACCTTTAGTGAACCTTTCCTTAATAACATCAAATAACAACCACTCCTATAAAGCCCACTCAATGATATATCTATGCAATGCACATTCTAGCCATGCATTCACCATGAATGCTTACTCAATGTCATTATTTCCTAATTGTAAAAGCATTTTGGGCTTCCACTTAATAATTACCATAACTCACTTCTAAAAGTAGGGTTGCTTTACCAACTACTTTTTCAATAAGTCTAAGGACTCATTCTAGAAGTTTTCATAAGTGTCTATAGAGAATTGGGATTCTGCATCCAAGAGTCTTTGGTCATTTATTTTTGTAATTAGTGCTTGATACTTATAAATTTTTTAAAAACAAAATCAAAAGTAACTTTCCACATATCGTATTCAAACATATACCATGACCCTTCTTTACCTATCACTACTACCACCTAAACAAGGTCTCAAAGAGCATGTTACCCTAGCATCACTCCTCAAAGTGATATAATATATTTATTAGTTGGTGCACCAATGTTAGCCCTAGGTAGAGTAAATAAGTGGTGGGGATACCTTTGGTTTACTTACCTTCTCATAGCATTAGTATTTACAACAAAATAAATAGTAGATAGCACACATATAAATGCATAAGTTTATACCAAACCTGTAATATCTATTAAACACAAGATGTCTCACCACTTTACATAGGTGATAACTTCTATTATCTATCAATATGACAAGGCACCCATGAAGGGTCATAGTTATTGATTGCTAACTAAACTAGACACTAGTCTTAACTAATTTGACTACTAGTTATGACACCATATTAGAGGGGTGGTGCTAATGTAAGGGGTTACACCAACTTACTTAGTCGTCTACTAATAGCATACATGGCCATTTGAACAATGAAATCTTTATTTTATTTTTTCTATGGTGATATTTTCATGAAAGAGTTTTGTATAATGTAAATTTGTGGTTATATCAATGTGTCTAAGTTCTTTTGAAGTGTGTTAGCTATATTTTTTTGCTTTATTCTTATGAGTGTTTCATAACATTTCATACAAATTGATTTTATTGTTATAATTTTGATATTTGAATGTAGGTTGAAATCCTAGATGGAAAGAGTTGGGTAATTTTGAAAGTATAACTTGGCAAAAATATTCATTAGTCTATATCATATCTACCTCAATGCTATGAAAAATATTATTTTCTTAGTATTTGCATTCAATTTCATCATAATTTCATCAACATCATCAATAACATTTAACTAACCATTTTTTTTGTTTGTGGAAAACATCCTAGAAGGGATGTCATTTTTGGGTAAGACCCAAGGAGGCAGGGGTATCTCTTTCGCCAAAAATGCCCAAGGCTCGCACCTGGCCCACCACCTTTTACAAACACAAGGAACACGTCTAAAACAACAACAAAAAAGAACACACAAACACAAACACAAACACACAAACAACTAAAACAAATAAAGCATACTCCTTGAGTGCGTCGACAAGATAAATCATAACAAAAAACACACACAAAAAGAAGATAAAAAAATATGAACTACATAGAAGAAACACACAAACAACACAACAAAACACAAAAAAAAAAAATAATAATACACAAATAAAACACACAAACAACATAACAAAACACAATCAAATAAAACACACACAAAAAATTAATAAAAATAAAAAAAAATAATAAAATAAAATAAAAAATCGACAAAAAAACAACACCAAAACACTAAACACAAAAAAAAACCACAAACAAAGCATCACAAAACACTACCATAAAAAAAACAATAAAAAAAATACAAAAACACCATAAACAAAAAACCACTAAACATGAAACACACATAAAAACCATAAAAATAACATAACAAAGCAGAACCAAAACAGAAACAACAAAATAACCCAAATACAACGTAAATAAAATCATGAAAAACGAAAACAACAAAAACTAAGCCAAAGAATCTATTTACAAATCAAACAAAATACAAAAACACTAAAAATAAACCAAAGCTCAACAAATTACCAAAAAAATCAGAAATTGCTTAGCAAAATAGCCAAAGCTTCCAACATTGCCATAAAGAGACTGAAGGATAACACCCATCCTATAAACCTTAGGATTATGGCATCCTTATCCTTTTATTCGTATCTTTCTTCATTCTAGTTGGGACTGTAGGTTGGTTACTTAGAACCACGACACTACTATTGGAATTTGTATGGTCTTTTTGAGGATCCATTTTGTTTGTAGTTTGAATCTGCCCTTTTGTTTTGCACTTGGGTTGGTTTTCTACATTGTACTTTTTGTTTCATTTACTGTTATTTCTCAACATCAAGGCAAGTTGTTTTAGTGATTTCTCATCGTGTAATACTTCTTGTTCCCTCTCTTCATCAAATTGTGTTTCCATAATAACCATTTCTATTTGACCATCCTCATCATCTGCTTGCTCATCCGTGAAGATAATTTTAAAGGTGTTAGGTGAAATTACTGTTTTCTCTTTTGTTGCTATTTTTTTCCGTGTTATTTTGTTTAGGGATTTGAAACCTTGCCAAGTTCCCATCCTCTTTCTATTTTTTAAGGATCTTATGTGGATAATCCTTTGCTAGATGGTCATATTCATGACAGATTCACTAGCCATTATTATCAATAGGTGCGTATCTTAAAATTATACTTTATTGAAAGGCCCATTTTTAACGTATTTTACTAACTACATATTTTATCATTAATATTGGTCAAGATTTAATCTAATATATGAGGTTAAAATAATCCCCATATGCATTACATCATGATCACTTGACCATAATATTTCAATAAGCTATATAGTGGTATTTTACAGTAATATTTTTATTACTTAAACATATATTACCATGCAAGATTTAAACCTAGGTTTTTACCTTGAAAGTCCATCTTTTAATCACTTGAGCTCATGCAATCTTATTATGGTATTGCATAGTGATATTCTATTATGTTTTTAATTAATTGGTTATATGAAATTAAAATGGGACACATCCATACTACATCATAACTATGTTATCTATGATATTTTAATGAAGCACATCATCATGGTATTACTACAACCACATTAACATGGGTTGCCTTATCATTAAAATTTCAATCATAACTAGGAGTTTTAAACATGAGTAATGCTCATATGATTGTATCACATTTATGATATCTCTATAATATCTTTTAGAAAAATATTAGGGGTTAATGCAAATCTTGTAGAGAAGATGAGGAAAATATTGTCTTTGTAATAGATGCACTCAACCCTAGGTCATTGGGCATTCAATATTGGGTTCATGCACTGTTATAATTTCAACCTAACTCCAAGATCATGGGTCTAAGAGTTTCTTGTCTATATGATGGGAACCTTGTCCAATAGTATGAAACTTCATGCTTCCCACTAATTGCCTCAAACTCATTGCATATGTTCCATTACTATTGTTACTTTAGCTATTATATTAATATTAGTATGATATTTAATCCATAGATATATTGACATTTTAATGGTTTTAATTCTTCATCTTGTTAGTCTTGTTTAAGTTTATTTTTCACATTTCCTCTACTCATGATAAAAATTATATTCCTCTATAAAAACTTGCTTCTAGGTATAATTCTTTTCTTAGTCATATAGCCTAAAATTTTAAGGATTTTTTATTAAATTGTGAAACAATTTTAAACCTTATCTTTTTCCTAACTGATAAGGTTGATTTACAAGTCAAGAAGTGGTAGAGATTCTAATTGAGGTATATAACATTGTTATAGAATCTAGTTGATTCAAAAAATAGATTACTATTTGTAGACTAATACTTAATAATAACATAATAGAAGGCCTCACTTGAAGTTTGTTTAAAATCATGAAAACAGATAATGGAACTAAATGTAGAATTTATAAAGAACAAAATAGATACCAAAAAAATGAAATGCCACCTTCTTTAGGTAGACCTTCACTTCTTGTATAGCAATGTTGATGAAGCCTGACATATCACTATGTGGATGCCACAAAAATATTGATACCAATATTAAAATAATAAAACAAACTCACACTACCAAAACTTTATTGATAATTAAAATATATGATACTTTTTATTAATGTGATATACTTGCATCCAAATAATATGAGAGATAAGTCTAAGTAAACATGGTAGATAACATAGATAAATAATATGAATATTAATTTTTAAAAAAATTATTAGAAATAAATTGGTTGAAACAACCTTATTAAATATATATGTGATTATTTGCATGTGAATATGGATAACTACATGTGATTGAATTTATTTTACATTATCAATACATGACTAAAACATGCATCAACACACTTGGTAAGAGATATATTTCGAAATATGCATTATAAGGATATATTCTTGTGTAATCCAATGGCATTAGCTCAACTTTTTAGATTCCTCCACTTTGAAGGAGGTGACTAAGGTTCGAATATTACCAAAGGATACATGCTTAAACAGTCAACTTGTTGTAATACAACTTTATGGTGATGATGTAATACGATGGGATTTGTTTCTTTTTTTTAATATATTATTGTGCAATAGGATTATGGTTCAATAATGGTTTAGATATGAATTTATATTCCCCAAATTTTATTCCAAATTGAAAATTCACAATTTTGAAAAGGCAAAAAAAATTATTTTATAGAATAAGAATCAAATTATAGTCATAGGGTTATGGTTCAATAATGGTTTAGATATGAATTTATATTCCCAAAATTTTCTTTCAAATTGAAAATTCACAATTTTGAAAAGGTAATTTTTTTTTTTGATAGAATAAGAATAAAATTATAGTCATAGGTCTGCCACTTTTGGCAAGCCCTAAAATCCAAATAAAACTTGGATTAACATCTCAAAAAATAAAAAAAAATTGAGTACCATCTAAAGAGAATTTGTTTTTAATCTAGACTCATTTCTGCTTTACGCTGATCCTAAGTAACCTAGCAGGCTTGATAGTCCTGCAAACACTACTAGTGTTATCCTGAAAAAGGCCAAAGAATGCTACAAGAGGTAGCAAAAAAAACAACAAATAATTATCCATCTTCCATTGATCCATAAGGCTTAGTAGACTCTATACTTGTCCTCATACTTACCTAAGTATTTGCTGGTCAAACTAAGAACCATTTGGTTCACCTCCAACCATTCAAAAATTTCCCTATCCTAATTAGATTTCATCATGTATTCAACCAGACTTTCACTACCATGTTTAGCAAAAAATTAGTTATTACATTATTTTATCTATCCCCATAGACAGGGATGACATCCTTGAACTATTGCCAAATGGACTTAATTTGGCTCACAATGTTTCTTATCCTCCAAGCCTTTGGTTTAAAATTTCTAATAACATCCAAAAGCCCCACCCATAATTTGTTAGTCAGAATTAACTATGATCTTTCTAACCCCATTCTTCCAAGCATTGAGAGGACCTTGTTTGATAGCCAGTTCTTCAGCTTCATTGTTAGTAGCCCTTCCAAGACCCTCTCCCAATGGAGTATCTCCCCATTGAAATCTCTTTTGAGAAAACCAATGCTTGCAACCCTCAGGTTATCCTTAGTTACACCATCAAAATTAATATTTTCCCAATCCAGGGGAGGAGGCTACCATGGTCCCAAATTCTATGGCTTGGGATTCCCCTCATTCTAAGGTAAGATCTAACAGTTTCAAAAACCTTGGTAACAATTTTATGCCAAGCCAACTCCATTAGACTTAACTCATCTCTAATTTTTTTGGAATTTCTTTCCAGCCAAATGTGCCACTAGATGAAACTTGGGCCTAAGGACTAACCTAGCTGAATGGAGGTATTCTTGAATTTCTTCATTTTCAAATCTCCCAGATATTAGGAATATTCACCTAAAATTTTAGGTGAGCCTTAAAGAGGTCTAACCACCTTTTCCACAACTCTCTTGCAAATTGGTCACGGCTTTCCAAGACCTTCTAAATAGTGGATCCAAGGCCTCTTAGAGGAATGCAACCAACTTCTTGATGAGGGATAGAACCCAAATACTTACTAGTGATGACTCTACCGAAGAAAGCCTCCTTGTTGGAGATCCATATCCAATAAAGGTTCCTAGAAAGAGTATGATGCTTAAAGTTGCTTTACAAAAACCAAAACCCCCTCGAGTTTTAGGCTGACAAAATTCACAAATTAATGTCATCTTATGATTTCAACTTCTCTTGACAAAAAAAATAAATAAAAAGAAATATATTAGAAAATTAATTTATAGATATATAATTTAATTGGATTATAATTTTATATAATTAACATAAATATAGAATAAAAACAACTATAATCTCTTAAAAAATATTTTTAAAAAATAAAATTTTGAATGAAATTAAAAAAAAAATCAATATAATCTAATTTAATAATTTAATCCATTTTAATTATTATAATAAAATTACATACATCATTTCAATCTTAAATTGTTTATGACTGTTTAATATTATGTAGAACTTAAAAATAAGTTAAGAATCAAGTTAATACATAATAACATTAAAAGAATATCTAAGTAAAAATGAAAATCTTACCTTCAAGAAGGAGGAAAAAGAACCATAGCGAGGTAAATCCTTGATAGTCTCATAGGAATGAGGGATGATTTTCTCCTATCTTATCTTGCCTCTGTTGAATGAGCATAACCACTTTGAACGTTTGGACTCAGATCTGGAGTTCTATATTGATTCAGGTATTGAATTAACCTCTAGCCCCAAGGAGTCTCTTATATATCTTTAGGGGGCTTGGAATAGGACCTCCAAGTTGGGAAAGGAATCCCCAATATCTAAAACTCACAGTTATAAGAAAGGTTCGGTTTATGTGGGGGTGGAGTGTGAGTCAAGGAAACCTCTGAATAAGGGCCTCAAGAAAAAAGAAACAAAAATAATAATATCTAATGGTACTCAGTTGTTGTTGGGTATGGAAGAGGGTAGAATATCTAGAAAAAAACAATTGAAGATTACCTCATTCAATTTTCAATATCCTCACTGTCTCGGGGGTGGAAAGAAACGCTTCTCCAATTCTCATAAATGAAGCTCTTGTCTTAGAACATAAGAGGCCTGAATGGCCTTACGAAACAAAGATTGGTGATATCCCTAATCCAAATGTTTAATGCTAAAGAAAAGGTTTTCTTGGTACTTGTAGGTTAGATCCTGTGTCTTTGCTTCAAGAAGTTAGTGCTTAGATAGATTTTAGGCTTGATCTTGTGCTCTTAGGTTTGTGCTAAAAAATCTCAAATTTGAATTTTGAATTAAAAAGAAGCGAGAATTTAGATGAAGCAGGAAAAGAAAGAGTTCTAGATAGTTCCAATCTATTGGGGTGGTGTCCTCGAGAGGATGAGTGGATCTACTGCCTAGGTGTGGGGATCCAAATAATATTTAACAAAATTTCATGTTTTCCCCTTGGGTGTTCTGGTGGAAATCTGGTGAGACACATGTTTTAAGTGCAAATCTAGTTTGGGAGAGGTTTTTATGGTTTCTTGTTCAAGGGCCCCGTTATTTAGTTGTTAGTGGATTTTTGTTTGGTGCCTTTTATCCATTTTAAATTTTGCTTCAATTCTTGGATTGCAGTTTCTAAGTTTGTATTGATGTTCTATCTGGTGCTCTTACACCACTATTTCAATTTTGAATCTGCCCCTTTGGCAACAACTCGTGGTTCATTTCTCTTGGCTTTTGCTTGGGTGGGAACCTCTTCTTTTAAAGTTCTCACTCCTGTCCTTGCTTTTCAATTTATATCCTATTCTTTTAAAAGCTTCTTGGATAGGATCCACATATCTTGATTCTCTTAGTTCTATCAGATCTCCCGTATCTCTGCCTTCTTTGGGATCTTGTCTTGCTCTATTCAGATTAGCTATTTCCTGTTATTGGTTAAAGCTTTGGCTTCTTGGCCCTCTGGATGAGTTTGATATTATTTGGTTTTTGTTGGTTTCTCCTTATATGCTAGTGATTTTTTTGTGGAAAACATCCCAAAAGGGATGCCACTTTCGGGTAAGACCCAAGGAGGCAGGGGTATCCATTCCGCAAAAAACGCCCAGGACTCGGACCTGGCCTACCACCTTTGACATACTCAAGGAGCAAACAAACACACAAAACCAATTTAAAAATAAGTAAATAACAACAAAAATAATAAAATAAAATAAAAAACATGCTCCTTGAGTGTGTCAAAAACAAAAGCACAACCAAACACGCACAATAAGATAAAAGAAACCACAACACAAACCACATAGAAAAACACAAGAACCACATAACAAAACACAAACAAGACAAAAACAACAAAACACTACAAAGACATAACCCAAAAAAAACATGAAAAATAAACACAACCAAAACCTAAAAAATTTAAAAAATAAAATAAAAATAAAAATAAAAAACAACCAACAACAGACAATAAACAAAAACAAAAAACATAGAAAACACTCACACATAAAAACACGAAATAACACAAACAAAGAGAAACCCAAGAACAAGAACGAAAAAAACACAAGAACAATAACAAAAAACATAAAAAACAAAAAAACAAAACAACAAAAACACAAGAACAACAAAAAACAACACAAAGAACACAAAAACAAAACAAAACAAAACAAAAGAACCCACCCACCTTAAAAAACTAAACAAAAAAAAAAAAAAAATTGAACAAAACAATGACCTATCTAGACCAGAAGACTATTAAGGCAAGAATCAACAGAGGAAACAAAATAAAGAATAGAATGAGCTAGGGAACTAAAAAAAACTGAATGAACCAAAGAGAAGCAAAAAAAAAAACAAGAAGAAACTAGGTACCTTCGTAACCGGAGCCATCCAAAGAAATGATAGAAAGAAGAGCTTCCCTAATTTGAGAAGCCCACCATATAGGAGGGTGGCCATAACAAGTAAGATCACCTTTGTCCAAAGCCCAATTAGCTAAAGCATCAACACTCTTGTTTTGATCTCTCGACCACATGATTGTAATCAACTTTCAAAAATCCCATCCTGGATTAACCGAATCTTCTCAATAATTCTTTTTATTCTCCAATCCACCTTATGATTCTTAGAAGGAGTCTTCAAGAGATTAATCATAAGTTGAGAGTCCGACTCAACTAACACCTTTTCCCATCCAACCTTAGTAGCCTCCCCGAAGGCCTCTCGAGGATACCATACCCCTCAACAAGGTTATTGGAAAGAATACCCAAATTCTCAAGCAAAAGTAAAAACCAGGGAGCCATCCGAAAGTCTACCAATTCCTCCCACACCGGCTTTTCCAGGGTTCCCTCTAGAGGCTCCATCAGTATTGACTTTTCCAAAATCCTTAGGAGGAGGTTGCCAATTTCTAGTCCTATCCATCTTACTAATACTCACATTCCCTTTAAGTTGGTTGCCCTTAGAAGATTTAATCTTCAATCTTTGCATCACTTGATCCCATCTTTGGTGGGAGTTTTGGGGGTGATTAAGGAGTTGATGGACTGATTCAACTAAGTTGGCTATGGTCTTTTGCCAAATATAGTGAATATCCTTCCTATCTTGATTAAAAATTCGGCTGTTCCTTTCATTCCAAATATTCCAAAGAAGAATGGTAGAACCCATCCAAACTAACCGCCTAATAAAATGATCAACACCCTCTTGATTAGGCCAATCCCTCCAAAGTTGTTCAAAAGTAAAAAAATTGGACCACTGTAAGCCAAGTAAAGTGGCCATTCTCCTCCATAGCTCGGAGGCTAAAGTACACTCAATAAAAATATGGTTGATATTTTCTACATTCTCTTCACACATTTCACATCTAAAAGGGCCATGAAAACCACGCTTCATAAGTTGCTCACCAAGAAGCACCCTACGATGCAATAAAAGCCAATTAAAGAACCTCACCTTAGGCCAGAGCTTTTGAGCCCACAATCGAGAAAATATGTCGAAGAATGGTTGGGATTATTATGGCATAAGGTCAAATAACCTTGAGCAACTCGAATACTCACCCTTAGTAGTGTTGTTCCATCCAAAACAATATTTTTCATGGGACCAAGAGAGGGATCTCATATGAAGGATGCCTTGGATATCTTGTCTTTGCCTTTCTGGGATTTGAATAGGCCAGTCCTCAATAGGGATCCAATATCTACCAACCTTTGAATTACCAAGATGGTACCGACAGTAATTAGCCACCTTTATCCAATTAGCTCGGTGAAGCTCCTCCATCCAAGGCCTCCAATCGGGAAACCGAGTTATCAAAGGCTTGTGACCATCCCAAGAATCTGTCCAAAAATTTGCATGTTGACCATTATGAATGATCCAAAATAATTTTTTCTTTATCAAATCCTCACCAGCCTTAAGAACTGCTAAAATGGGAGAACCTTTGGTAGGAAGTTGATAGCGAACAAGGTCTTCAGGACTTTTGTTCTCAAGATATTTAGCACGGAGATTATTGGCCCAAAGAGCATTGGGGTTATGCAACATCCTCCAATATAATTTAGCAGCTAAAGCTTTGTTGTTATTAATTGAAGACCGGAATCCTAACCCCCCTTCACTCTTAGGAAGACATAAAGTATCCCATTTCACCAAGGCCCATTTTCTTTTCTCCTTAGTACCACTCCAAAGGAAACGATGACCGATTTGATCCAATTCTCGAAGAACAACCTTTGGGATATTCAAAACGGAAGAAACATAAATAGGAATAGCTTGAAGGACTGATTTTACCAAGGTGATTCTACCCCTAGAAGAAAGCCACTTGTTGGTCCACTTTCCAATTTTCTTCTTGACTTTGTCCAACAACCAATTCCAATATTTATTTTTCTGCCTTTGAATATTTATGGGAATACCTAAATAAGTGATTGGAAGAGAGGTCTTCTTATATCTTAATTTATCCAAGACCATGGATTCCTCGTCTAGCAGAGCAGATGAAAGAAAATAACTTTAGATTTGTCTTCATTGATCAACCGCCCAGTAGCCTTAGAAAAACAGCTAATGATTTGCTTAATATTAGAAGCTTCCTTAACTGTAGCTTTACCTAAAAGAGTAGAGTCATCCACAAATTGAAGATGAGAGATAGGTCTAGCTCCATGAGCAATGGTAACTCCCTCAAGGGTTTTGTTTTCCCTCTTTTTGGTTATAGTCCTACCCAAGCATTCAACAAGAATGATGAATAAATAAGGGGATAGCGGGTCACCTTGCCTAATACCTCTGGAAGCCGGGAAAGACCGAGAAGGCCTGCCATTGATAAGAACTAAGTAGGAAACTCGAAGAGATACATCCCATAATCCAATCCATCCAATCCTTAGAGAAACCAAATTGCCTCAAAACTTTGATAAGGAAGTGCCAATCCACTCGTCATAAGCTTTGGATAAGTCTAACCGAATGAACATGGAAGGAGAATTTTGCATATCCATGGAATGGATGGCTTCCCGAGCAAGAACTATCTCATCTACTATTTGACGTCCTTCCACATAACCCCCTTGCTCTGGGGAAATAATCTTATGCAAAAGAGGCTTCAACCTTTCTCGCCATGATTTTAGTAATGATTTTGAGAAGAACATTACATAAAGCAATAGGTCTAAAAGCTGAGATATGATCAACCTCTTGAGCTTTTGGAACAAGAGTAATATAAGTTTTATTGATAACCTTCAAAATTTCTTTGGCTTTCCTGGCTTCTTCCACCACCTCTAATAAATCAACATGAAGGATATCCCGTAACTCTTGGTAGAACTCAATGGGAAAACCATCAGGACCTCGGGGTTTTCCCTTTTTGCATTTTAAAAACTACTTGTTGAAGCTCATTGATAGTAACAGGAGAAGTCAAAATAGAGTTCTCCTCATAAGTGATAAGAGAAGGGATTGCTTGAAGAACATTTTGTTGTGAAGCTGAGTCAAGAGGAGTAGCAACAAAAATATTGGAAAAGTAATCAACAACAATAGAGTTCATGCCATCCCAAGTATAAACAACATCTCCAGAATCTGATTTTAAGGAAGAAATAAAGTTGTGAGATCTTCGAGCTAGAAGAGATTTGTGGAAGAAATTTGTGTTTCGATCTCCTTCTTTGAGCCATTGAATTCTAGATTTTTGCTTCCATAAGATTTCTTCTCTTTTTTCCCATTCCTCTAACCGAGTTGTGAGTTTAATTTCATCTCGCACTTCTCTTCTCTCGTGAGGCCATCTAAACGGATTTTCTTATTCAAATTTTCAAGATGAGCAATAACTTCATGTTTTTTTTTATGAACATCCCCAAACTCTTTCCAGCTCCAAGTCTTGATTTTGGATTTAATGTATTGCAGTCTTTTGGCAAAACAGAACATCTTAGTCCCATGCCTAGGTTTACCTTCCTTCCACCATTGTTGCACACGAGGTCTGAAGGAAATGTCTCTAAGCCACATTAATTGAAAACGAAAAGGAGAGAAACTCACATTGGTTTTCCACATTTCCACCATGACCGGCCAATGATCCGAACCAACATTATTAAGAGTCTTCACTTTAGGAATGTGACCATGGATTAAGAAATTTTTAGAGAGCAAAAACCTATCCAATCTCTCCATTATACAAGCTAAGCCTTGCCTTCTGTTAGACCAAGTCATAAGGCCATTATCTCGGTTGGATATCCACAAGATGGAGGTTTGCAATATATTCGCTCATGAGGTCGTTGCTTTTGTCCAAATTTCTATTTCCCCCCTTTTCTCATCCAGAGAGAGGATGGTATTGAAATCTCCTCCGATCAAGATCCAAGCTTTAGGAAAATGAGAGATAATATGAGTAATATCCTTCCACTGTCTTCTTTTTTCCTCCAAAGAAGTCGGAGCATAAACAGTAATGCAGAGCATAATCTGGTTGGAATGTCTACTTTGAATAGCTATAGCCAACAAACCCCAACCGCCAACCATATGGTGAATAACTACCTCTTTTGGGTCCCAAAGATAAGCAATGCCACCCGAAGTCCCTTGGGAACCGAGGGAAACCACTTTTCCAACTGGCCAAATTTTACTCGGCAATTAAGTCCATATCCTCCATTGACATCTTTGTTTCTTGAAGGAAAACAAGATGTGGATGATTTATCTCGAATCATTCTTCTAATTTCATTTTGTTTTGAAAGACTCCCTTTGAGTCCTCTAATATTCCAAGTGATGATCTTCATTAATACCAGGGCTAAAAAAGTTGGGAAGGGCATTAATCTTACCTTCCTCTACAAGCTTTTCACCTTCTTTTACCATATGATATTGATTGGTCTTGCGACCTACTTTTTGATTAGAATCCATCTTCAATTTTTTTTCCCTGTTTCTTGACTTATTCCAATTGAATCTGAGATGGCTTCTAACCTTGAAGAATGCTCGTACACAGCCAAAATTTTACTAGATGGTTCAACGGAGTCTATATTGGGACCTCCATTATTTGAAGTTTTGACATTTGAAATATTGTTTTTCTTGTGTAAATTTTCTCCTTTTTTTTTCGTTGAAAACCTTTGATTTGTTGGTTTGTCTCTCGAGTTCTTCCCTTCATATTTAAATTGTGTTTCTAAGATTTCAGTTTCCATTATTTCCTCTTCCTCACTTGGGACATCATTTGTGGAAAGGATTTCAAACATATTAGCAGATGACTTTGATTGATCCTTCATAACCGGTTTTTTTCGAGTGTTCTTCTTCTTAGGTATTTGGAAACCTCGTCGAGTTTATATCTTCTTTCTTTTGATCAGGAATTTTATTTGGGCAAGCACCGGCCAAATGACCATATTCATGGCAAATTCTACAACGAAAAGGAATGTTCTCATAGTCCACTACTTGCTCCCAAGTGTCTTCCCCAAATTGTAATGTGATCTTTTTAGGTAGGGGTTTGTCAAAATCCATTAAAACACAAATCCGAGCATAAATAATATGTTCAAAATTTTGAGTACAATCAGCAATCATCATAAAAGTTCCTAAAGAGTTTCCAATTGAAGAAAAAACAGTAGGATTCCAAAATTCAATAGGGAGGCCAAAGAGTCTAACCCACACGGGAGCTATAGAAGGCATCTCTTCTTCGGCTTTAAATTTAGTATGCCAGGGCTTCATGAAAAGCCCCGCCCTTCCAAAAAACCAAGGACCCCCTTGAAAAGTTTTCTCTCTATCTTCATTATTAGCAAATAAAACAAGAAAATAACCATTTGGATAAATAGAGATTTGTAACTCACCTTTAGTTTTCCAGCTTTTTGCAGCCCAGACTTTGAAAGCAGATAGACTCGGACGAAAACCCACGAACCGACAAATTAGTCCTCTTTTTTCCAAATCTTCAATGCCAGTCCGAATGTTACCCATATCAAGCTTAACAATAGGAGTTCCATCAACTGCTTTAAGACATCCCGACTCCGTTTTCCTGGGATCAATCTTAGGCATTCTTAGAGGTTTATGGGAAGCCCTAATATTGATATTAGCATTGGGCCGAGGCTGTCCACCACGAAGGGCATCCCTAAAATTCATTTTTGGGACCGAGTCTTCGAAATTCTTACCCTTGACAAGGGTTTTCATAGTAGAATTATTTTGTGGGTGCACCTTAGCACCAGATTCACTTGAGATATGAGCCATTTTTTGATCAACTGCTTGAAACTTGTTTCGTGATCTCTTTAATCCTTGCCCTAGACGTCGTGGAAAGGTATGGTTTTCACTTTTCTTTTGTGCAGCAAATTGGAAGCCGTTGTCACTCAAGTTCACAATATGATCTGTTGAAAGACAAATTTCTAACCCATATTGTATCCCCTGCAACATTTCCTGCTAAAATATTGAGCATAAACCACAAAAATATTGGCCGCTAGGGCCCGAAGGCCCTAAAAACCAACCTCTGGAGCTGCTTGCACTCAACCCAGATGAAACCCTCACATAGCCGCTTGCCAAATATCTCGTTCACACATAGGGATGCGCTAGGATCTGTGTTGCTCCAAATGATATGAAAATTGGTGGAGACGTTCTAGCTTGGTGCTTTTAACTATAAAAGGTTCGAGGACCCTTTCAAAAACCCTTCTTTTACCTAATAAAAAAAATATAAAAAATAGATACGATTTGTGAATAATAGTAATAGCATCAATCAATTTTGGGTGATGAAAAAGGGGTTGGAATAATAAAGTAAAAAAAACAATTAAAAATAACTAAGAATAATTCTTGGACATACATTTAATTCAAGGAGGTATAAACTGAGTGATGCAAGAAGACATATAGTATATCTGTGTGTAATGGGTGTGGTGATAACATATGTATACATGTGCATATATATTATGGGCAACTTATAACATCTTCAATGAATATACATTTACATATAATATTTGTATGTGTCCATATATATTACGAACGACATTATTTTAACATTTATGTACATTTATATAAATGATATTTTACATATATGTAGAAGTATAATATGAAAGGATAGGTTGGTTGGTAGCTAGTGAGTGCTTGTTGTCGTTGACCTGTTATGGATCAATTCCTTGGATGGTTTTGACTTTGGCTTTATTTGGGCTACAGGTTTATAATATAATATAATATAATTATTATTATTAATTAGTTATATGAGAGTGAAACAATTTATAATATTGTATTATATCATAATTATGTTATCCTAGTATTTTAATAAATTATAATGATAATAAAATTTACAACAATATATCTATTATCTCGTGTCTTTGAGGGGACAGTGCAATGGTTTGAACCTTGGTTTTTCTTCCGGAGGTCCAAGGTTCAAACCATGACATGTGTGTGGTTGTGTTAAATTTTCTATTGATAAGCTCAACTCTCCCCTTTACGAGAGTTCATGGTGGGATGAGGATGCCCAACCCTTGAGCGTGGTCGTAGGGATTTCTCAACCTAACCAAATCTTTATATATATATATATATATATATATATATATATATATATAATATGTGTTTTTACATTTGAACTTAAGCCATTTGATAAAATATTAAATTTTACCACTAAAATTTGAAGCTTTACTTTTGGTGTCTTTACTCTCCATCATCTCCTTCAACTCTCCATCATCTTCTTCAAATCTCAATAATTAGTTTAATTAATTAAATAATTATTACAAAATGTTTTTCTCCACGTTATAATTATATATTAGTATCACATGATTTTACAAGTTATTAAATAAATAAAAATTCAACTTAAGTAATTAAGTAATCACATAATTAAAGACCTTATATATAATTATTTATTTTATTTTTTATCATTTTTATATATGAAAACTTCTTGCTTCCCATTGTTTTCTCTAAATATTTTATAAAACCTATCAAAATGTAAAGTTCTTCATTTCTAATTTTTTATTTTAAAACCTTTGAATCATATTGCTTTTATTTATTATAACAAATATAATATCAAATAAAACTATTTTTTGTTTTTGGTGCAACAAAGAGATGTTACATGTTACATATCAGTAATACTGTATACCTATGATATTACATAACAAAAATTTTAAGCAATATTAAAGCTATAGATAATACAAATCATGAATACTTTACATCTCACAAATTCTACACTACATAAAATGTAAAGTTCTTCAATTTTTTATTTTTTATTTTAAAACCTTTAAAATCATATTACTATTATTTATTATAACAAATATAATATCAAATAAAAATATTTTTTATTTTGTTGCTACAGAGTGATGTCACATGTTACATATTAGTAATACTACATACCTATGATATTACACAACAAAAATGTTAAGCAATACTGAAGCTTTATATAATACAAATCATGAATACTATACATGTTACAAATGCTATAAGCTACGTATATCAATGATATTATATAAATCACTAAAGACATAAGTATAAACAACAATATATTTATAATTAATATTATGTGTGGAATAAAAAAATAAAATTTTAAATAATAATACACTATATATTAATTATATCACTAGGATTTTTTAAATACTTTTTATTGTTAATTTGAAAATATATAAGATTATTCCAATAAAAACCTTCTTTAGTTTTGGAAGAGAAAACTAGGGCATCAGTTGGGTAGCCGAAGAGATTTTTGGTTGCTGTGGAATTGAAGACAAGATTGTTGCCCCAGGAGGGCCCAATGGGGACACCTCCGGATCCTCTTTTAGAGAGACATAGTTCTTTTGCAGATTTGTTAAAGGATAAATCTCCAGCAGAGACTGAAGAAGCACAAAAAACTGCATTAAAAATGCTCTTTACGACTGTTGGAAATAGATCAACATCTCAACGAGTTAATGGATGCTTGCCATAGTCAGAATCAAGGCCAAAGATTGTCATTGAGCAAAGGATGGTAGAAGAAACAGTTTTATATAGAGCCAATCATGATTTGATCTATAAATTCATGGGTATTCGCCCTACCCTAAATTTTTTGCATTCTTGGGTCCGACAAAACTAGGAGCCTCTTGGTGAGTATTCTTTGTGGTTTATTAGCAATGGATATTTTATTGTTAGTTTTTCTTCACTTGTCGATAGAAATAGGGCTTTCAAATCAGAAAAGAGGAATCATGGTCCGACAGGATTATTTGTTCAGCCCTGGAGAGTGGGATTTGATCCTCGAATTGAACCCACTATTGTCCCGATTTGGATCCATTTGTATGCACTTCCAATGGAGTTTTGGAGTGAGCAGGTATTGGAAATTATCGATAATTCCCTTGGAAGACATTTGGGTGTTTCCAAAGACACAATGGAAGGAAACACAATCGTTTATGCTAGATTATGCATGGAAATGGATCTTAGCCAGCCTTTGTCGATAGAGGTTGAACTCGAACTTGTAGGACTATCTTGGATTCAACAACTGGATTATGAGGCATTGCCCTTCAGGTGCAGAGTTTACCACAAATATGGGCATTTGGCCCGATCCTGCCCAAACAATATGAACATAAAAATGGAGGCTCCTCTAGGAATGTCAAATCTTCCTAAGGAGGGTAAGTCAACAATCAATAAAGAAACAACCAATATTTCTCAGGGTAAAGAAGCACAGGGAGATGGTTTTGAACAACCCAAAAGAAGGAGAAGGCAAAAGAAAAAATATGGTAAAGAGCAAACCCAACTCAAGCCCTCCAATAGGTATGAGATCTTCAAGACACTAGTGGACCAGGAAGAAGAACAATTCATGGAAGGAGTGGATGGGAATAATGAAAATAATAACAACCATGTTCAAGCCCCTCTTTCACCTCCTCCCATCCTAGAGCAGGTAATTGAGTACAGTGAGTTACCACAATCAGAGATTGTAGGGGTATTGATAGTGCATAACCAAGAGCAACCGATAATTAAGGATGTCATCATGGGTATAGCAAAAAAGAATAGAGAAAGGCCAACTCTAGGGATAACTCAGGTGGAAAAGAGATCAAAAAATATCAGCTCTCAAGGAGTGGGTAGAAAATCAAATAAGGAATTGATAGCAGTTCAAGGAGACAAACTGATCACTAGAGGATCGGTGAGGCCAATAGATTTTTACTACTCTCAAGGTAACCAATGATTATACAATCATGGAATGTTAGGGGTTTAAATAGTAGAACCCATCAATATATTGTTCGAAGACTCTTAGAAAAATGTAAAACAAATTTTTTGCTTATCCAAGAGACAAAAATATCATTGGATCTTATGTGTAAAACAGTAAATAGACTTTGGAGGGGTGTTGGTCATATGGAAGTGGCTGCCCAAGGGGCCTCAAGGGGGATAGTTACTTTTTGGAACTCTCTTGAATGGACGACAATAGAACATATAGCTTGGAGGGGTGTCCTCACATCACATTTTAGGAACAATGTGATAGTTGAGCAAGTTTTAATCACAAATTTTTATGGGGCTCAAAACCTAGATGGTCAGATGCATCAATGGAAAGTGGTGCATAACATGAGAGTCTCAAGGGAGGAGTTAGACTAGATTGTTGTTGGGGATTTTAATGCTAAATTATCCTCTAGATATCAGGAAGGGGGAACCCCAATTTTAGACCTAGGGGATCGACTTATGATTGCCCAAGTCCATGCATTACACTTGGTGGATATTAAATGCCCTGGAACCAACTATACTTGGACTAATAAGAGGAGGGAGCCACATAGTAGGAAGGTGAAGTTAGATCATTTTTTGGTTTTAGAGGAGGCATTTGTGAAATGGAATATAAAATTTTAGATTTTGGAGGGTCCAATTTTAGATCACTTTCCCATTTTGTTGGAAGGGGGGATCAAGATAGTGCAACATCACAAACCATTTAAATTTGAAAACTTTTGGTTACAAAAAGAGGAACTTCGAAAGAAAATTCCATAATGGTGGGAAGAGGGCCACCCAACATATGGGACAACAATGTTTAGATTCCACAAGCAACTTCATTATGTCAAGGATCAACTGAAACAATGGAGGTGAGCTAACAAGACAGACTTCCAAGTCCAAAGAGCTCCATTGGTGGCCAGATGGGATGAGGTTCAAAAACACTTCAGGGAAGGAACAATTATAGAGCAGCTCAAAGAAGAGGATGATGCATTGCATAAAGTGGTTGAGGACATTGACAACCAAGAGGAGATCTACTGGAAACAGAGAGCAAGAACCACTTGGTTATTAGAAGGTGATAAAAATACCAAATTTTTCCATCGGGCTGCTTGTGCTAGGAGACAGATGAACAACATGGAAGCTCTTCAAGATGAGAATGGACACTCCTTTGATACAATTCTAGGTATGCATTTCCATTCAATGGATTATTTTTCTAAACTATTTAAGGAAAGTATGGTGCAAGATGAAGAGGCTCAAAAATAAGTTCTTGTTGTCATACCCTCTATTATCTCTGAAGAAGAAAATCAGGCCCTACTTAAACCCATTGATAGAGAGGAACTGAAGAAAGTAGTCTTTGGAATGAGCACCGAAAAAACACCAGGTCCAGATGGCTTTCCAATTGAGTTTTTTAGGCCTTCTAGGACAACTTGGAGGAGGATGTAATGGTTGTTATAGAGGAGTCCAAAGGTAGTAAAAGAATGCTTAAAGCATTAAATCATACTTTCATTGCCTTAATTCCAAAAGGGGAGGAGGGGGTGCATATTTCAGATTATAGACCTATTGCCTTATGCAATGTCATATATAAAATAATCACAAAGGTAATGGTTGAGTGGCTAAAACCTCTTCTACATAGCATTATCTCCTCAGAGCAAGGGGGTTTTGTAGAGGGTAGGCAGATCTTGGATGGTGTGGTTCTAGCTCAGGAGGCAATCCATTCAATGCAAAAATCTGGTAATAGAGGAATGTTCATAAAATTGGATATGTCAAAGGCTTATGATAGGGTGGAGTGGAGCTTCTTGTCAAAGATGATGGCAGCCTTTGGTTTCTCTCAGGATTGGATAGAATGGGTCATGAGTTGTGTTTCTACTTCGACATACTCAGTGTTAATCAAGGGTCTTCCCTCACAACCGTTTGGAGCTACTCGAGGCCTTCATCAAGGAGATCCTTGTTCCCCCTATATTTTTCTCATATTGGCTGAAGGTTTGGGTAGACTCATCTTGAGGAGAAGACAACAAGGTTTGCTAATAGGTATCAAGGTGGGTGAGGAAGTTTTGACTCACCTACAGTTTGTGGATGACACAAGATTGGTGGGAGTGGCCAACTTCAGGGAAGCAAGAATGATTAGAGATACACTTAATGTCTACCTTAGGGCCACAAACCAAGTCATCAATGATAAAAAATCCAAAGTGGTATTTTTCAATCTTGATCAAAGGCTTCAGGACAGAATTTTAGAGATCTTGGGATTCACGAGGACTTCTCTCCCAGTGGTATACTTGGGGGTCCCTTTGCATTTTAAAAAACTAAAAATAGATATCTGGAGGAATATTTTGGATTGTATCAAGGAAAGAATTAATCATTGGTCTCACAAATGGTTAAGCTATGGGGGTAGATTAACATTTTTACAATCAATCATTCAGGCCATGCCAATTTATAAATTTTCTATCCTTGCTGCCCCACATACCATATGGAAAGAGTTGGACAAGATGGCTAGAAAATTTTTATGGGGAGGAGTAAAAGGAGAGAGGAAATGGGCCTTAGTAGGTTGGGAGAAAGTAAGCCAACCCAAGGTAAAAGGAGGTTTGGGACTGAGGAGATCAAAGTTAAATAATAAAGCTTTGGCTGGAAAGCTTTACTGGAGGTGGATTTCCCAACCAACTTCTTTATTCAGTAGAGTTTTAACTAGTAAATATTTGGGACAGGTAAACCCAAATGAGGTGGGTCATTTCCCTTTGGATGGTAATGGGTCCTTAGTGTGGTAGGCTCTAAAGTTAGGATCTCAGGTAGTGAAAGATGGATTATTTTGGAAAGTGGGGAGAGGGGAGAAGGCACGATTTTGGATAGATTCATGGGATCAATACCCACCTATCATTGTTGAATTCCTAGAACTGCAACCAATAAAAATAGCCATGGAAACTAGGGGTTGGGTCCAAATTGAAATTTATTTCAACACTAGTCAGCTAGGGGATTATAAGTTTAAGCAGTTTAAGAAGTTGGATGAGTGGCCAATTTCAATCCCTCCAAAATTGACACCCATCATGACTAAAATCTTGGTAAAAATATTTCTCACAAGTAGAGATGAGGAGGATGAATTAGCTTGGGGCTATGGGAGCCTTGGTGTCTACACAATGAAGGATGGATATGATAAGATCCTTCTAGAGCCTCCTCCTCATGCATATCAAGTTGAGGATTGGAGAAAGATTTGGCAATCCAAGGGTTGGCCGAAAGTAAACTTTTTGCTTAGCAGTTCATGCATAATGGAATTCTTACTTTTGATAATCTCAGACGTAGGGGAATCATTGGTCCATCTCAATGTGTTTTATGCTACAAGAGTGAGGAAACATCTGACCACTTGATGTTTGAGTGCCCATTCACGCAAATCTAGGAGAGATGGTTTTTATCTTATAAAATTTGAGTTAATGGTGATTTGAATCGGATTAATATTTGGGAAATATGGAAGAGGGGTAGATTTAAATCTAAAGCTCTTTGTATTGGTTGGGAGCTTGGATTAAACTTCATTTGGTGGCAAGTGTGGTTGGAGAGAAATGGCAAAATTTTTAGAGAAACCTTTTCATATTTAGATGGAGTTTGGTAGGTCATTTGGAGCAAAGTCACAGAAACTATGGTAGTGTATGCTAAAGAGGAAACTCAGGCTATTATAGGGACAATGGAGAAGGAATTTGAAGTGCAAGAGGGGTAGGACAGAGCTAGTTGGAAACCACCCCCAGAAGGTTGGATTAAAATTAATACTGATGGAGCTGCAAAAGGCAATCCGGGTAGAGCTAGAATTGGAGTGGTTTGCAAGAATCATGTTGGGACAATGCTCTATTGGGAACTGCAAGGCTTGGGAAGGGCCACGAACAATGAAGTGAAAGCCTTAGCTATCAAATATGCTTCTATTTGGGTAGTAAAACAAGGTTACAGGAGGATAATCCTAGAATCAGATTCTCAAATAATGGTAGGAGCTCTGGATTGCATGAGGAACTTTGCTTTGAAGACATGGAGGTTGAGGATTCTTGTCACTCAAATTAAGGAATTGTGGAGGGAATTAGATGATGTGATTCCAGTTTATGTGAGTAGAGATCTAAATAAAGTGGTAGACTTCCTGGCTAAGATGGGTACTGAGAAGGAGGTAGGGGTTCAGTGGCACAGTGACATGGCTATTGAGGATGAGATGATTAGGCAGGTTGGTGAGCAAATCCAGTGTTTAGCTAATTTGGACAACCATTGTAGAAATATGGTTTAGGAGATTTGTGCTCCAATGTAGATCTTCTTTTACAGTTGTAAACAGGTGAACAACCATTGTAGAAATATGGTTTAGGAGATTTGGCTCCAATGCAAATCTTCTTTTACTATTGTAAACATGTGTTCTCTTTGGCTAAGGCTGGGAGAAGTCTCATCCCAACTTGTAAATGATCTTTGTTTTAATATAAGTTTTTCAAATTATTTTAAAAAAAATTTAATTAAAAAATTGAAAATTTAAAAAAACTACAAATAAATATATTATATTATAAAACTTTTCCTTGATAGAGAGGAGATTCTCATGAAATTTATATTAAAAAAAAAACTGAATAGTACATCTTAGTTTTAATAATAAAGATTTGAAAAGTTTTTGGTATTTAAAAAATGATTAGTAGAAGGTGGTCCCGTTGCATTATAATATTTAACTTTTAATTTATGTATATATGGTTTACTAGAAAGATACTTGTTTGTAAAGGTAGAGTCCTTTTGAATGCGCACTAGATTGATAACAACTATTTATATCGGATCAAACAAAACGAAATAAATTTGATGGAAGCAATTCCTATAAATCCTACCCTCACTTATTGTTACCGATAAAAGTGTACGCAAGATTGTCTATTTTAAGCATGAGTCACGCTCTTCTAGGTTAATCAGATACTGCCTTTACGTGGCGAGTTCCTACTAAGCGACAGTACAGAGTTCGAAACTGACACTCAACTGCGACTTATGAATATCCCTTAAAATATAGAAGAAAACGTCATTCGATGGCGACAGTTCAACACAATCACCTTATGTAAAGCATACTTGACAAGAACCGGGTCTCCACGGCATCCCGCGGACAGCTGTTATGACGCAGGATTCCCGAGAGTAGTTTTTTCATAGGAAACGCACGAGTATCTTTTTGCATAGATAGATGAGAAACTCTCATTTACACCCAAATTTTTTTACATAAGAAATCAATAGCACTTTTACTAAATGTGAAAAATCATTTAAATTGAGAATTCTGCCACTAAACCTACCAACAAAAGCAAAAACAATAAGATTCTTTCACTATAAACCTAACCCACCCACTGAACAAAAGCAAAATCAATAAAATAAAACCATTTGACCGACAACAGACCTATTCACGAGAGTATTCCACCTCCACATTAATAAAACCAGTCAGTACATTTTCCACGAAGGTCTTGACCGGTCGGCAGGGCACATGTGAGGCCCTTCCCCTTCTTTAAAGCCAGACGATCTCACTCTCTTACTATACACTGCCTTTTCTTTTCTCTCTCGTTGTTTTTCCTGCGTTTGAATGCTCGCTGCTGTTTTCCTGAGTACGACGATGGAGAAGAAATGTGCAAAGAGCATTCTATTTCTGACAATGTTAGTCATTTGCTTTTATGTTAACTGTGTGAATGCAGAAGCGAGGCGTCCGCATCCGAAGTTGAAGGAGAAGGTGACCCATTTGGAGTTCTACATGCACGACATCGTCTTGGGAAAGAATGCGACGGCGGTTCAAGTGACGGCACCGCAAAATCCGACGAACTCTTCTTCTGCTTGGTCTCCTTTTTTCGGTTCGATGTCTGTGATAGACGATCCTCTAACCGAGACCCCTCACCCGAAGTCGAAGCTGGTGGGGAGAGCGCAGGGGCTATATGCCTTGTCCTCCCAGGGAGAACCCAGCCTGCTGATGGCGTTGACGTATACGATGGAGAGCGGGAAATACAAGGGTAGCTCTCTGAGTATTGTAGGGAAGAACATGGTGATGAGGAATCCGAGGGAGTTGCCAATCGTTGGAGGAAGCGGGCACTTTAGAATGGCGAGAGGGTATGCCTTTGCGCGGACATATTCCATCGAAGGGCCAAATGCTGTGATTGGATATAATGTAACCGTCTTCCACTACGGGCCATAGGCGCTGCAGCTATTAGTATTAACGATAATTTGCGATCTTATTTTGTTTAATAACCCAATTAGAGGGTTGCTGTGAACGTAAAATAAAGTTTAATATATGTTTATGTATTAAATTATATTTATTAAAATATAATATATAACTGTTTTTATTAGATTGGAGTCAGTAATTTTTCGGAAGTCTGGATCCCTTTTCCCGTACTTTTGAAAGCAGATCAGTCTATTGTCACATACTTCTGCTAGCGTATTTTTTTTTTTTTTTAAGATTTTCACGCAAGATATGTTGTAGAAGATTTCGTTGTTTTCGTCACGGGAGTTTGCTTGGGATGCTATCTTGCTCTTCTTATATACTAACAGCTTTTCCAGTACAAAACCGGACGAGGGTAACTATTTTCAAATTTTATTATTAATAATTAAATTATATTAATAACCTTTATTGAAAAACTATATATTTATGATTGAACACAATTTGGAAGGGCATCCTTACGGAAGGAGTGAGCACCTTAAAAAATACCGCCTTGTATACACACGTATCACCTATAGAATGGATACCAAAATAGCTACAAATTAAAATGATTAAAATAGTTTTTAATGTAAAAAGATTAAAATAGTTTTTAATGTTTATAAATAGGTAACATGAGTGAGATATTGGTAGGGGTTTATCATACTATCTGAATAATAATAATAAAAAAAATTAAGTGGAATATTATTTATTTAATATATGATTATCATATATATATATATATCATCTATAGAATGGATAGTGAAAGATGTACAATGAGTTTAAAAGGGTAAAATATTTTTTAATATTTTTTGATTAGATGATAGAAAGGGTTTTGAAAAGGTCTAAAAAAACCTTTACAAAGGGGTTTTGGAAGGGACCTTAAACTATTACATATCCAAAGACTATTCAATGAGCTCAAAAGAAGTACATCAATTAGATTGAATTCAGCTAACAACAAGAGAAACATACATCAAATATAATGTGGATGCAGGTATCCCATCTTAATTCAAATTTAAAATTCAAACTTGAAAAATATTACCAAAAAAAGAAAACCATCGTGAGATTCAAGGCACATGAAAAAGATTAGGCAAAAACCATAAACATTCACAACCAAAAATTGAATTCGAAATAAATTCCATCATTTACCAACAAGATAAATTAAGCACAAATTTCCACTTTAGAGTTGAACCCCTTGACTCACCCAACGAGAATTAAAGCATAAATATTAAAACAAAAAAATTTCACTTGCTTTGAAGCCCCTAAAGCTCACCCAATAAACAAAATGAAAAAAACCTGAGTGCTCAAAGATTAAAACTGTAACCAAAGACCGCTGAGAGAAGAGAAACAATCCCGTCCAACGAGAGAAACCAACCAAGTAAACTAGACCTACTTTGACATGTGACCCAACCATCAGTTGAAACCCTATCAAGGGGGCAAGCAACAAAAATAAAAAAAAAGAGATCAACAATTGAGGACGCCGATGAAAAAAAAACTTTCTAGCCCGAGAGCAAGCATCCGATAAAGACATACACTATGAAAGCCATCGATATTTTAGGATTAAGCTATATCCGTACTAGTAGCGTGTTGTTATCTCCTTTTTTTGATAGTGAAGGAGAAGTTAACATCTTGATAGGGTACTTTATGATGAGACAATTCTTTTAAATTTGGTATGATTGGAGTGAGGACAATAGTGATGGACTGTCACTTGTCCTAGATCCTAGCTTCTTCAAATTTATCAAATCTATCAAGGTAAATCTTCTAAAACTAGCCCATCATGAGGTGATTGCTAACAAATGAAACTATGAGTTGGAGGATATCTTGAATGATCATCTCCAAGATCGTTCCTCAAACTATCTAGTATAAAATACCTTTTATTTTGGGGGATAGTTTTTCCAAATCACCAATGTTGCTATCTCACAACCAACTAACAATAATCAACCAACCTTAGATTCTATATATCTAAAAATCTTGGGAGTTCTGCCGACTCTCCTTTATTTGGAAGATGAATCTTGACTTTTAACTAAGAAAACTATGAACATCAACATTGGGACACTAGGTAACCCAAATATCCTTAAGCTAGATGTTACAAAACAACTTTAAGAATTATAGAAATAGTAGTAGCAATGCAATAATGCACAAATAAAAATACCAAATTGATAATAATAATTCAGATCTAATTGCAAAAAAATAAAATATGCAATAATCAAATTTTATATTCAAATCAATGCAAATCCTTAACCACTTAGAGAGGGCAAAGTCTCATAACCACTTGAAGAGGGTGAAGTCTCATATGTGCAACAAATGCAACTAAGATTCAAATATGAAAATTTCAACTACCTCATAACTCTTCCTATATATATAGACTATATCAACATTAACTCTAACATTAATGCTCAAGGTATGACTTAACATTAAATTCTTAATTATAATCGAATTTGGGGATACTATATTTTTGTTTGTTTTCTTTCTTTTCTCTTGTACTTAAACCTTTGATTTTTTCTTTGAATCCTATTTATATTAGGAGTAGATTAATTTTATTTTAAAGTATTAAAGTTGGTTTTCTGTTGCGTCAGTTTAGAATTCCATTTATGTTGCAAACTCATCCTTTGAGTGCAATGAATGATATTGACTTGGCGATTGCAGTTTACATAGTTTAAATGCACCTTTGTTTAGTATATTTTAAGTACCGCTCAACAAACGTAAGTTAGAATATCAATGCAATGGAAATATTTTTGGATAGTTAAGAATTTAATGTTAAGACATTGTGCCTAGGAAACCTTTAATGTTAGGATAGTTAAGAATTTAATAAACAAAAGAGAGTTAGTTCCATTCTTCAAATAAAGTTGTACAAAAGAGAGTTAGTTCCATTCTTGAAATAAAGTTGTACAAAAAAGTTTTAGTTACATTCTTAAATTAAGAAGTTATATGTTGGTACTAATGTGGTTATGAGCATGAAACTTAAGTGGTTTATAAGTTAGATAATAGGCTTAGACATGTATCTATAAAATAGGTTATATATAGCTTATATTAGAAGTATTTGTTATAATTTTTTGAATGAAATAAGCTATATTATATTAAAAAACAACTTAATCATACAAAAGTGGGTGGATACGCACACCCTAGTAGGATCCCAAAAATCACACTAACCGCATATGGTTAGGAGAAACCAAATAGAAAATATAAAGTTTTTAGCTAGCTAACACAAAAAAGGAGGGAATTAAAATCATCCTCTTAGCCAAAAATCAAAGAAAATCATACATCCATAGAACAAATATAATTTCCAAACATCGAGGGATAAAATTATCCACATTTTCATCATGGCATCGGGGAGAGGCGACAACATGATCATCTTACCCATTGTCATCAGTGCGAATACTATCCATATCAGCAATGTCATTAATCTCTTATGCATTTATATTCTGGAGGTGGGGGGTTTGGCCATCACCATGCCATCCCAAAGCATTAATTAGCACCATCACGACCATAATTTCCCAGCTCGCAACCTGATGTGAAGGTTTTGAATGACATCCCATCCATAAGCAAACCACAAATTACCATCACCATAAGAGTAACGATGTTTGGCGTTTGATCATCGACGTAGGTTTATATTTTTATTAAAAACATTTTTCATTTTTTTTTATTGTTATTTTTTTACTTCTAAGTTTTGATCTTATTTTTATTAAGAGAAAGAATCTCCTTTGATTAATTATTATTTTAAGATTAATTTTTACCAATATCAACATTGAATTTGGTTAAATTATTTGTTATTTTATTCTTTCTATGTAGATATCCAACAAATTACCTCTATTTTCTTTTTTATAGATATCAAGAAACTACCTCCATTAATAATTAATTAATTTTTCAAAGTGGATAAATTCTAATCAAATGTACTCCACGATTATCTTTGTAACGCAAGGTTTTTAATTTTTATTATGTTCAATCTGCATATGATGATGGTGATTATATTTGATATACTTTCATAGTTTATTCTCTTTAAAGATTACACCATATGAAACTTTAAATTGTGTGAATATTGTTCAAATTAAAATTAGAAGCATTATAAATTTGTTTGTTTTCTTTCTTTTCTCTTGTACTTAAACTTTTACTTTTTTTTATTTGAAACCTAATTAGATGAGAAGTAAATTAATTTTAATTTAAAGTATTAAAGTTGGTTTTCTTAAATGCAATGAATGATATTAACTTGGCGATCGGAGTTTACATAGTTTAAATGCATCTTTAAATACCCTCAACTAAAATAAGTTAGTATATCAATGCAATGAAAATATTAAATATTATTGCTTCCATGCAATGAAAATATTTTTATATTATAGTTTAAATATCGTTCAACTAAAATAAGTTAGAATATCAATGCAATGAAAATATTAAATATTATTGCTTCTAAATATTATTGTTTTATTTTAGATAAAGGTATATTTTGGATGAGATGTACTACTGGTCTAAAAACATTTTGAAGGTTTTTTCTAAAAACAATTCTAAAGGTTAATTCCAAGTATGTTACCAACTTCCCAAAATATATATATAAAAAATATAAAGCCAATCAGTACATTTTCCACGAAGGTCTTGACCGTTCGGCGCATATGAGGCCCTTCCCCTTCTTTAAAGCCAGACGATCTGACTCTCTTACTACACTTCCTTTTCTTTTCTCTTTCGTTGTTTTTCCTGCGTTTGAATGCTCGCTGCTGTTTTCGTGGGTACCACGATGGAGAAGAAATGTGCAAAGGGCATTCTATTTCTGACAATGTTAGTCATCAATTGCTTTTGTGCCAGCGGTGTGAATGCACAAGAGAGGCATCCGAGGCCCAAGTTGAAGGAGAAAGTGACCCATCTGGAGTTATACATGCACGACATTGTGTTGGGAGAGAATGCGACGGCAGTTTAAGTGACGGCACCGCAAAATCCGATGAACTCTTCTTCTGCCTGGTCTCCGTCTTTCGGTCCGCTGTATGTGATAGACGATCCTCTCACCGAGACCCCTCACCCGAAATCGAAGCAGCTGGGGAGAGCGCAGGGGCTATATGCGATGGCTTCCCAGGCAGAATTCAGCCTGCTGATGGCGTTGAAGTATACGATGGAGAGCGGGAGGTACAAGGGTAGCTCTCTCAGTATTGTGGGGAAGAACATGGTGATGAGGAATCCGAGGGAGATGCCAATCGCTGGAGGAAGCGGACACTTTAGAATGGCGAGAGGGTATGCCTTTGCGCGGACATATTCCATGGAAGGGCCAAATGCTGTAATTGGATATAATGTAACCGTCTTCCACTACGGGGCATAGGCGCTGCAGCTATTAGTATTGCCGATAATTTGCGATCTTATTTTGTTTAATAACCCAATTAGAGGGTTGCGGTGGACGTAAAATAAAATATAGTATATAACTGTTTTTATTAGATTGGAGTCAGTAAAATTTCAGAAGCCTGGATCCCTTTTTCCCGTACTTTTTAATATTGTCACAAACTTCTGCTAGCGTATTTTTTTATTTAAATTTTTTTTGGATATTGAAAGCATCAAACTTTTTTATTAAGTCCCAAACACAGCTACGGTAATTTGAGATATTCTCTTGATGCTTTCAATATCCAAACCATTTCGTATAAAAGAAACCATAGTATACTTCATTGGTAGTGGCGACAAGTACCTTGGAGCTGGTTTATCATTTGAATATAATTTTTTTTAGTAGAGTTAGTTGCCACCTCATCTATACCAAACAACATCTAGAACTTTTAGGTTTTTGAAGATGATAGGCATATAACTTATTTTATCACTAATTTGGGTATATTTGAAACATAGATCATAGATGAGGAAGATAGATATTATGTAGAGCTAGATGAAGAGGGTGAATTAAGTTTGAAAACAAACACCATTCCCAAAGGTATGATTTCTTTGGAATGTCTATTTGATATGGATTATCATGCTCACAAGCAACAAACTGCATCTAAAAAGAAGTCATATGAAGTATACAACCTCGAAAATATTGAGAATACCCAAAATGTTTTCTTGGGTAAGGTCTATATTGATGAGGAGAAAAAGAGAATAAGTCAAGCCTTAAATGATTATAGAGATGTTATAGCATGAATTTATGAAGATTTGAAGGTGTATGATGCATCCATCATTATCCACACCATTCCCTTGAATCCATGAACAAAATACTTTTGGCAAAAGTAAAGACCAATAAATTCTTTCTTGGAACCTCTAACTCTCAAGGAGATTCACAAAATATTGGCAAACCACATCATTTTCCCTGCAAGACATTCTACTTGAGTTGCAAATTTGTTACCAATTTGTAATAAGAATGGAGAAATATGCTTGTGTGTAGATTTTAGAAATCTTAAAGGAAAATTTGAGAAGGATAATTATTCCCTTCCTTATCTATATGAAGTACTACAAATAGTGAATGACTCTTAGATGATGTCTTTCCTAAACGATTACTTAGGATACAATCAAGTAATGGTAGATCTCAAGGACCATATTAAAATTGTATTTACTTCAAAATTGGGAATATTTGCATGTACGAGGATGTTATTTGGCCTAATCAGCGTAGGAGAAAATTTCCAAAGAGCTATGTACATTACCTTTAAGGATATCATTAGGAAATGCATCGTGATATACATAGATGACCTCACAATATTTTCTAAAAAGCATGTAGATTATGTGGAAGACTTAAAAAGGGTATTGCATAGTTTTAAAAATCAGCACATACCCACAAGTACCCACAAAACTCATAGGTCAAAAGGATCTCCAAGTTTTGTTTTTAAAACTTGGGGTGCATAACTAATAGAATTGTGGTAATTTACTCACCCATTACTTTCCAAATACTCGACGATTACTTGTCAAGACATGCATAGTTAGAGGCATAGGTAACATTTTCATTTAAAAGCCCTGTTTTGGGCTGCATTTCATTTTTTTCTAGTCTTGAGCAAGCAACAAAATTGTAAACTGGTGAACCACCACAAACAACTAATCTAAACCACATTTTGAGCTCAAATAAAATATTGGATATTGGCACAAGGAGATTTCATGCTGTTTCTAGAAATATTTTTAAGGTATTTTCGAATCCCCTAATTGCAAACTAGGGTTTTCTTAGAATTTTTTCCATTTTTTTAGTTTCTTTCAAATTAAAAATTATAGGTTAGGGCTATATTATTTTAATTTGTTCTATTCCCCATCCCCCGAATATATAGGGTTTATTTAGGTATTTTTTTTGTTTTTATTTTCATGGATGTAGCTGCACATTCAATTTTTTTGGTTTATTTTTTAAAGGATGTAGGTTAGGGCATTTAATTAATATATTTTTTTTAATTTTTTCTTCTATTAGGAAATACAAATGGCTTCTTTAGGTGAGGTCCCTAGAATCACTATGGATAACAATGACCCTCCTAAAAGTCGAACCCAAACGACTCCATCAACAAGAACCCCAACTCAAACCCTAGGAGACAATCCAATGTGGTACAATATTACCAAGGGAAACTTGTTGAAATAGGTGTTGTGTAAAGGAGGCATCTATCAACTCAATTTCTATTTGATTGGGCAACTAGGGAAATATGTGGACACTTGCCCTAATGTAGATGAAATAGTTAAGTTGAGTTGAAGGATTTTATGTTGAAAAAAGAGGTCAAGAAAATAAAGCACAAAAAGGCAAGGATTGTAGTGGGACAAGGAGTGGGGCTATGGGACTCCTTTTATGGGGACAAGGCCAAACTATAGGATATCCATACCATGGTCTAAGAATATATTATTAGCCCTTGCATCATTGAGATGTTGCTAGTGGGAGTGGGAGAAGTGTGGGACAAGACTTTGACACTAGATAAACCACCATTTATAACACTACAATGGAAAGGGATAGGGTGAAGGAGGTTAGGACAACCATAGTGAATTTTTTGTATTATTGCAACATTCCCTTCCACTTTGTGAAGAGCCCTTATTGGGAAGCCATAGTGAAGGCATTGAATGAGTCTGGAAAATGAGTAATGTACCTTATGTACATGAAATAAGTGGAATACTATTGGAGTGTGTGATTAACACGCGCTCTTGTAGAAGAACAAAGAATAATATGAAAGAAATTTTTTTACAACATTCTTTCATAGTGGTGGATGGATGTAAGAAACCACATATTATTGAACTTCATTATGGATTTAGGTGGATCCATTCTCTTCTTGAATTCAGTTTATGCCTTGCAAGAGGTAAATAATGCACAATTATTAATTAGTTTGTTGGAGGAGGTTGTGGCTATAAGCATGGATAATGTTATCCAAGTAGTGATAGATAATACAACATATGTATCTATAGGTATATTTATTTAGGAGAAGTAACCCTCTATATTTTGGAGCCCATGTGATACCCATTGCATTAACCTTATGCTAGAGGATATTGGAAAAATGTTGTGGGTGGATACAATGATTTATATGGGAGCAATTACAACAAACAAAGGAAATAAATAACAATCCAAAACTTAGTTTTCATTGACAACATAGGCCTATAAATAGGTAATACATCACATGTTTTGGATAAGGTTGCATTCAATGTTTTCGGTGCACCTTATCCATTACAACAACCATAATTAAAAATAGATGACTATTAAAAGATAACGGTTTATTACATGGAAAATACCATATCTAACACACCTAACGCACCTAATTCCTATTATTTGGAGAGTTAATCGACAACTCAAAAAAACTTAGCAATAACTCGACAAAAAAAAATGATTTTTTTTTTAATAAAAAAAAAAATTAACAATTGGAGAGTTGATTTTATATTAGATAATCATTGTAATGAGTACAATTATAGTTTAAGAAATAATAATTCATCACAAATGGAAAATATAATATAAAAATGCAACATTTTGAAATGTAAAGTTGTTTTTAAACTATTTTTTATCTTCTTCCCCTTGCTCTTGATACCGATGGTTGGCCTTAGCTCTGAACTGGTGGATGGATTGGAGGTTGCTCAAGTGTAGTATCATCATGGTATATCTCCTCCAATCCTCTTAAATATTCTACTTCCTCCTCAAGTGCCTCAAGGTCCTCTATAGTAAACTTGGGATCCATAGAACTCTCGGTAATCCAATCAAAAAGTGGATCTAGCTCATCTAGTTGAATTACCTCGTAGGATTCATTACCCTCCACTTGTCTTGTGCGAAGCCTAAGATTATATAGCACAAATACAAGTTCCTTGAGGCACTCTTGGTTTAACCTACTGAGCTTCTTGGTGTGTATATCCTCAAATAGAGACCAATTGCACTCACACCTAGAAGTGCTACAAGTTTAACCCAATATGTGAACAACCATATTCTACAAGGTAGGTGTTTTGGAGCCATAGTCATCCCACTATAAATCTATAAAAAAAAAGATAGTTTCAAAGTATTAATTTACAATGATTTACTACAATAATGTTAACTATATAAAAAAAATTGTTAAATTTTAAATGTTTAAATGCATTACCTAGTTTAAAGCTTAACCTTACTTCTCTAGCAAAGTGGGATGCAAATAAGCTCCCTCTTATAGTCTTATACAACTACAAATCAATAAGGATAATACAATGTTTATCAGGGTTTTCTATAATACTCTCTATACAAGTATAAAACCCTTCTTGGACCTCTTCATTACCGCATAGGCTACTATTGTAAAAAAAATTGGATTTCAAGATGCATATCACAACATGAATTAGTTGATATAGTTGCCTTGTCAATCTCTTCTAAAAAATGTAGGTAATTGAATCATATTTGTGTAGACTACCACTATAATAATGGTGAATGACCTCTTCATATTTGCATAGACTACCACTATAATAATGGTGAATGACCTCTTTGTATCTATCCATTACCTCATAATTGTTCACTATATACAAGGCAAAGAACCCTTACCAAGGGTTTAGTCACCTGTAATTAAAAAGTAAATCTTAAAAATTTAGGAAAAGTAACAATCAAGTATAAAATATTATTTTGAAATTTAAAATTGAACTCAAAAAGCAAATTTACAATTACCTTGAGAATTTCTTGAACACTTTCTCAAAATAATTTTTATTTGCTTGGATCAATATATGCTACCCCTCTTTAGCATGAAATGGTAAGGCATCCCATTCCTTCAACACAAACATTCACTTCAAAGTAGAGGATGCTAAGAGAAGGCTCTATAAGACAATGAAAATAGACATAAATCAAGTGGTCCCTAGGTGAATAATGTCCTTTCCATCATTGTGCTCCCTCACCCATGTGTAGTAATAGATAAACCATGTTATGCTCTTCATCTATTCTATCATTGATAGGGATTATGTGTGTTAGGTGTGGTATTTTCCATGTAATAAACTGTTATCTTTTAACGGTCGTTTATTTTTTAATTATGGTTGTTGTAAGGGATAAGGTGCACCAAAAACATTGAATGCAACCTTATCCAAAATATGTGATGTATTTCCTATTTATAGGCCTGTGTTGTTAATGAAAACTCAGTTTTGGATTGTTAATTGTTTCCTTTCTCTGTTGTAATTGCTCCCATATCATTGGTATCAAAGCAGGTTGTAAAAACAAGGCTAATATCCTCTTCCCTTAGGTGAAGACCGGTTCAGACAAGAAATGAGAATACCTTCGTAGTCAGACCCATTGGGAGAAGTTACATTCTATTTCAGACATTTTTTATTGCAGTCTTTTGACATAAATTTTTATTCCATTATGCGATTTTGTCCTGCTTTGCCTGACAATTTTTGACAATCGCCAAACTCCATTTATCTCCGTTTTCATTTTCACACGAGTTTATGATCTAGATCTACTCGTTTACGACGTGTTTTTTGGAGAATTAATCTAAATTTTTTAGGTCTCCATCTGATTTATGGTGTTGGTGCCTCTCACCGTTTGGCCAAATCTATCATTTATGGCTTGTTATTATAGTTTTTGAGGATAATATAAAAAATTTGTATGGTGATCATCCATTTTAGGCACCACTTTGCTGTCTTACGTACCCACGCAATTTTTTTATGTGTTTTTTTTATGGTTTACCTCCTTCAATTAGGTGCTTTCAGCTTATCTACAGTGATTCGTAATATCCTCAGCCTCAGGTCTCTCTCTTGGGAGTCCCAGTGCATGCTCTGTGATATTCCTCGATAATTTTTGACCTCAAATAATTATCGAAGAGCGATATTTCACTTTCTAAGGTTTCATCGAAAAAATTAAACATTTTTCGGTGCTCATTTTCTTACAGTATTTATTTTCGCATTTTGTCGCTAAAATAGAATGTAACTTCTCCCAATGGATCCAACTACGGAGGCATTTTCATTCCCTTTATGAATCGATATCGGCCTAGGGGAAGAAGATACTAGCATTGTTTCCACAATTCGCTCTGATACCAATGATATGAGAGCAATTACAACAGATAAAGGAAACAATTGACAATCCAAAAACTGAGTTTTCATTGACAACATAGGCCTATAAATAGGCAATACATCACATATTTTGGATAAGGTTGCATTCAATGTTTTTGGTGCACCTTATCCGTTACAACAACCATAATTAAAAATAGACGACCATTAAAAGATAATAGTTTATTACATGGAAAATACCACACCTAATACACCTAATCCCTATAACCAAAATTAGGCTTTCCCAAGTTGTGATTTTTACAACTATGGGGTAAAACAGAGATGCAAAGAGCATGAGATTTTGTTGAATTCCAAAAAATGCACTTTTGGATTTACAGAAGAAAACTCCTAGGTCATGTTATTTTGGAAGTTGGTATTTCCATTGACCCAGAAAGAGAAATCAATTCAAAAAATACCTCTCCTTAGAAGCAAAAAGTAGCTAAAGTACCTCTTTGGAAAAATTAATTTTGTAAGGGAATTTATTTATGTTTTTGCAAAAATAGTTCAACTATTGAATGCAATGCTTGATGCCAAGATTACATGGATCGAGGAACGTAGTATTCCTTCTAAGAAATCAAAAGCACAATCATGAATTCGCCTGTATTAATTAGTCCTAATTACACTCAACATTTTTACATTTACTCATTTGCATCTAAGCATGCGACTGATGGTGTTTTAACTCAAAATAAGAAATTTGGAGATGAGACACTAGTAATTTTCATAAGCTTACCATTGAAGGAATGCTCAAATCAAATATTTGATAATTGGAAAACAAGACCTTACTTTGATCAAAGCTATGAATAAATTCTATCACAATATCCTACACAACAAAGTGTTTGCAATAGTACTAGATCTTGTTATGAAAAGAATGTTGATGGAAAATGAGCTAGAAGAATGTAGGGGCAAGTGGGTGTCTATCTTGCAATATTTTGATTTAAAAATATAGCCTATGAGAATTTCTAGAGGATAAGGATTGATCAAAATATTGGTTGAAGTTGACTCTTAGACTTCATGCCAACATTATTCCATAAAAAAAATTACCAATGATGACTGGTATTGGGATATCATTTATTATTTACTAATAAGAGTACGTCTTTATCACTTAAATTCCATCCAAAGAAGAGCGTTGCACCTTAAAAGCGCAAAATTCATTATAGAATCAAGCATTTTGTACCAGATAAATCATGAGGAAATCTACCTGATATGTCTAAACAAACAAGAAGTTAAAGTTCTCAAATATTTTCATGGTAAACATAGAATATGACATGAATCAAGAAATGTCACAACATACCAAATAGTGGGAGTCGATTACTATTGACCCCATGTCTTTAAATATACACACACATACCCAATCATGTCATGTTTGCCAAATTATAGCTCATCAAGAAAAGAATTCCCCTGTACCATTGCAGATAGTGATTGAAGCTAACCTATTTGTATAGTGGGGACTGGAGTTTGTTGGTGTTATAAATCCTAATTTTTTGGATAGCCACAAATTTATCCTAACTACCATAGATTACTACACCCATTGGAAAAAGGCTCAAACATAAAAAATTTCACAATAAAATTCATGATTTAATTCATCAAAGATAACATCATGACCAAGTTTGGGATGATGTATGCATTGGTATGTGACAATGGCCTTTCCTTGTTTTTCCTTACAATTTGATGAATGGGCTTATGATAATAATATAACTCTAAAATTTTCTTCTAATTAATATCCTCAAGGTAATGGAGTAGCAAAATCAACTAACAAAACTTTTTGGAAATGATTAAGAATTTTTTAGACAAAAATCCCAGGGACTGGCATAATAAATTGAAGTACACATTTTAGTAAAATAGGAAGAGGACTAAGTCTTCATTAGGCACATATCCCTATCATTTTGTTTATGTTCAAGATCCTATATTTCCCACCAACCTCAAAATATTTACCCTACAATCCATGAAAAAATACTTAGAAATAGATGATAGGATTGAATCCAAGCTATTTAATTTAATGTGTCTATATGAGAAAAGGGAAGATGCATTGCAATTTTTTAGTAAATATTAGAAAATGATAAAACAATGGTTTGATAAGAGATCCAAAATAAAGACCTTTAGGATTGTATATTTGGTGTTACTATGGGATAAGTCCCATGAAAAGAAAGGTGACCATGGGAATTTTGACCCCCTTTGGCTAGGACCTTTCTAGTTATCAAATATTCTAGGAGAGAATACATTCAAGATAAAAAATCTAACTAGAGAGGATATCCCATTACCAATGAATGGAGAATTCCTCAAACACTACTTTAGTGCCTTAGAGTATTCTAGTACTACCTTATAAATAAGTCCTATACACAATTTTAGTTTGAGATTTTGGTGTGTTGGTCATGTTTCATTTTTTATGTTTTTCATTTACTTTTATCTTTAATTTTTCTCTACCTTGTGCTTTCCTCTTTTTAGACCAGATCAACCAAGTGCAACCAACTTTTGGTTACTCTAAGGAGGAAGTTTTTTTTTGCATAATTTGGAGATAAAATGTCCTAGTTTGAACTCGATGAAGTTGAGATTGTCTTGATAATATATTTAGTGTATACCCATGTATTAGGGAAAAATAAATCAATTTGAAAGTAATTCAAAAGGATGTTGTAACTTCATAATTAAAATACTTTAAAGAGATTCTAGATCAAGAGTAACGAAAACATTGTAATTTGGTTCTTCGACAAAATTCATTCAGATGCTCACCCTATTATTTTCTATAGTGATCCCCAACCCATAAACAAATCCCAATGCTTGTAAATTAAGAAAAATAAATATATGATAAAAAAGGGGCTCAAGTGCTTAGGTGATTTAGATAACCTCTATTGGGAATATGAACACTTGGTTGACATTAGAGCAAAGGGCTAGAGTGGGATCAGAGATAACTCCGTTAGGGCTATAAATATTTGGATGGCAACAAAGCAATGCATAATAGTTGATAACATATTTACTTGTGAGGCAATATCATCATTAATAGATCAATGTTAACTCATGGGTGAACTTGACTAATTTTTAAACTATAATGACAAATTTCAACTAATTTTAGAATAAGAATGTTTTCATACACATACACTTTTATTGGAACAAAAATGGGATATTGCTTTTAGGTTAATGGCTTAACCTCATATTTGGATAGATGCCAAATTATTGGTTTTGTTGGAATTTTAGCTTCATTATTTTAGAGATAGGTAATTCTATTTCCAAAATACATAAGAGTATAATAGTCAGCCATTTGTTGTATGTTTGCACGACATGCCCTATTCTACATCGACTAGGGACACAAATTTTCAATTTTAATAATTTTTCTATAGTTTGCTTGGACTTGTGCATAATAGTCAATCATCCAAAAACTTAGGTTTTTAGTTGAAAGCTTCTAATAATAGATGCCTAAATTTTGCATACCTTGAGTTTTTCATGTTGCTTATTGCTATTTTTCTATATGGTAAACTCTTAAAAATATTAAATAACCTCTTCCATTAGATAAGGATCAAAATAAGATTTCTAACAAGTACCCATATGCCTATGTTCCCATTGCCTTAGCAACCTAAACCTACTTAAATTTGGGCACTAAAAAATTGGAAACCCCTCCCTGACAACATAGATGGTGTCACTTTCAAGGGTTATATATGCTTAAGATCTCAATAAAAAATCATAAAATCATCTCCATTAGATTCTTATTGGAAATATATTTTCAACAAATATAAACTTGCCTATGTTCTGAGAAGAATTGACCTCTTGAATGGCCTATTGTCAACATGTTATCTAGTTACCTTGTTGAATATAATTCCTACCAAATCATGTAGCACTCACTTACAAAATCAATATTTTTCATACTCGATAAAATTTTGTGAAACCATTTTCATTAAATGCTTCTCCAAAAAATATTTCCAATGAAAATAAAATTTTGCTTATGTATTGAGGAGGTTTGAGGCCCAAAATTACTTGTTTTTTGTAGGCTATCTACGTTGCCATTATATGTGTGAATCAAATAAAAAACTTGGTAACTAGACATCCACAAAATATCCATGGGGAAATTTAAAGGCCAATGGAATTAAAGCCTAATAGAAAGTCTAATAAAACATGAATTGGCAAAATTCTAATAATATGCATGGGGAAATACTTTTTATTGAAGTATTGCCAACAAGACCAGAAGCATTATAAACTAGAGATCCACATGAAGATAGAAAATCTAGCAATACTGTACTTGTAATTTTTAAAATTTTGAAGATTGAAGAGGTTCTCCAGACTCATTATTCTTTTTTTGGACCATGATTCTATCAAATTATTTTTTTGGATCTGAGGGAAATAATTATGTACTTAAAATTTGCTTATTCTTTTAAGATAAACTTACAAAGTCTAAATGACTGGAACATTTTCATATTGATGTTTGAAATAGCACTTCAAAAACTTTGGTCCAAAAAGAAGAGAGTAAACAAAAGCTCAAGAGCTAGCCAGCCGAAGATTTTTGGTAATGATGTCAACAAGGAGCTTAAAAATATTTGGTTTGATGAAATTTTTGTGGGGTAGAGGGTATCCATTTTGGAAGGCCACAAGCCAAAATGTTTTGGCCCCCAAAATTGGAAGCTAAGGATGTTAGTCCTCCAAAAATTTATGATAAACTCATAGAATCCAAGGAAATTAAAATCCCAACAAATACAAGATAACCATATCCATAGCTCAAACATTTGTAGATAAATCATAGAAGCTAAGGAAATTAAATACTCTATTAGAATCCTAGACATTTGTAGGGAAACAACAAATCCAAGATTAAAACCCCAACAATTGGAATCTAACCATATCAAAAGCTTAAATTTTTGTAGGGAAATCATAGAATCCAAGGAAATAAAAGCCCTGGTTGGAAGCCTGGACATTAGCACTAGTTGGAAACATAATAGCCAAGGAAATTAAAACCCTTACAATTGGAAGCTAACTATGCCATAAGCCTACACATTTGTGAGGAAACATAAAATCCAAGGAAATTAAAACCTTGAGAATTGGAAGCTAACCATACCAAAATCCTATACATTTGTAGGAAAACATAAAAGCCAAGAAAATTAAAGCCCCAACAATTGGAAAATAGCACTAGAAGCCTAAACATTTGTTTGAAAGTATAGAAGCTACAACCCTGACAATTGGAAATTAGCACCAAAACCCTAGAAAAAGGGAAAATGTAGAAATTATTGGAAAGGGAAATAAATTTCCAAAAAAAATACAAAAATCATTAGAAAAATATATAAATCGCTAGAAAATTGCAAAAATCACCATAAAATACATAACTTTGTCAAAGAAAAAAAACTACTAAAAAATGCAAAAATTGTTGAAAGAATGTAGAAAGAGATAAAGGTATATGTCTTATCTAATTTCAAATATGGTGGAAACGAGAGTCTTAGTGCTGATTAGGCAAACATACAAGTGCAGAGCAATGAGACATAATGTATTTAATGACCAACCCACTTGAGGTTGAAAGGATAAAAATTAATCACTTGGAGATAAACAACCTCAAATTTTGCAGAGAATTAAAATTTAAAGCAGAGCATGAAAATGAAAAAAAATTAATGCACCATCTAGTTGCTATGGATTAAAGACAAAAAATCAAAACACCTGAGGTAAACTAAGTGAGTAAGCTTGAGATATCAATAAGTTTAAAATTTAACATGACATGGTCAAAGTGTAACCAAAGCAGTCTCAAGAAGCTCACGCGACAGATGGGAGAGAGAATAAAATATTAGATTTGATACACCCCATTGAAATGAATATAATAGTGGTTAAAAATTGTAAAATTAAGGTTATGCAAAAATTCAAAAAATTATATAAATATTGACTTGCTTGACAGCCAATAGGGTAAAAAAATCCAACAACTGCCCCCTTAGACTTAAGTTTTTCTTTTTTTACCTTTTATGTTTATAGTTGAATGGATTTTATGAACCAAGCCTGATATTGTTTTGATATTTAGTCCTCTAATTCATCAAAGCGGATAAATCCAAATCAAATGTACTCCATGATTATCTTTGTAATGCAAGGCTTTTGAAATTTTGTGTTCAATCTGTGCATGATGATGGTGGTTGCACTCAATATATTTTCATAGTCTATTTTTCCTTTGAAGATTGCTCCAGCTCAGACCTTAAGATGTGTGAATACTAATTGGGATAGGATTAGTTTCAAATCAAAATTGTCACTTTACCAGATCAAAATCGAATTTAGGGTAGTATAGGTTTGTTTGTATTATTTTTTCTCTTGCCCTTAAAACTTTGATTCTTTGAATCCTATTTAGATTATGAGTAGATTAATTATAGTTTAAAGCATATAAGTTGGTCTTTTTTTGTGCCAGTTTAGAATCCCATTTATATTGCAAACTGATCCTTTGAGTGTAATTAATGATATTAATTTGGAGATAGCAATTTGCATGGTTTAAATGCACCTCTATTTTGCATAGTTTAAATTTTTCTCAACTAATATATGTTAGAATATCAATATAGTGGAAATATTTTTAGATATTTAAGAATTTAATATTAATACATTGTGCCAAGGAAACCTATTTCTTAAAGTCACACCAACAAAGGCCCCTTCAAGGAACAACTATTAACGACCTTTGAGTTTATCCACATTGGCCAAGACCTGACCATACCCAAAACTTGGGGGAAACAAATTCTCCTTCAAGGGGGAACAAAATCTATTCCAATTAATTTGGCTTCCTCTTGAAATACCAAAAATTGACTTCTATGTCTTCATGCTCAATAAAATTATCACTAGGGGGAAAAGTTAGATTTTTTTTCATTTGCAAACTCAACAACTCAATGTATTTGTAGCTAACTAAGACTAGATTAAGGTTAAACATTGTCTAAGAAAAATATTAGAAGAAATGTAGTTGTTCTAACTAATCCATTAAACCTTGGACTTAAACTCACAAACTAGCCCTATCCTTGAGGTTATGAAAGAATAGGAAGCATTATAACAGATCCTCTAAGAGGCCCTTTGTAATTTTTTATTCCCCTTATCAATTTTGGTGAATTTGACATGAACACCAACATGGGTCCCAAGATTTATCAACCAAGATAAACCTTAATCAAACTAAAATTCATCAAAATAATAATCAAGAGCTCTAATATTATTTGTTTATATTAGATCACATTAAATCTAGAGAACAAGAAAATAACCAATTGCTAATCATACTAGAGAATTTTATGATTCTTTATGTAACTATCATATGAGCTACTGGACTATATTAGGTATATAGTGAGCTTGAGAAGCCAGCTTCCCACATAGGTTGTCATGCATACTTGCTCCTAGTAAGGAGTATATAATAGTGGGGTAGTGGGAGTCATAAGGTGGCATACTATTACCCCTCATGTTCCATCTTAACCATATATTCAAGCAGTCATTTCCACGCATCATTGTCACCCCACATATTGATTTATTCTTACATAATAATGGATATATCAAGAGAAGTTAGGTATATCAAGATATTTGGTATACAAGAAGACCCCTTGAGGTGTATAGGTCATATTGGGTATATCTAAGGAAGAGGATATAAGGTTTCTAAAATATCTTTCTTCTTTAATCAACTCTATAAATAATTAAAATTTAAATAATATTCCCTTCTCCTAAACCTATGGCTAAGAAATGCTACCAAACCCATAGCATCGCTTGCTAGATGGCCATTAACCTTGATCCTCCTATGGAGGGTCATGATGACCAACCCACCTTTGAAAACCCTACTTTTGATCAAGGAGGTGAGGTTTCTACACCTAAAGGTTCTCTAAGACCTACCCACGAGGAAGATGGAATAATAGTCTTCCAATCTACAACCTATATGGCCTATTTCTCATAGAAGCATAGGGAAATAATAGAGGCCTTCCTTAGGGAAGGTCACAAAATCCTAGGTGTATTTATAGGGGATGGTTTACTAATGGATCATCCTCAATGACCTAACTCAAATATTTTAGATCCATCCATTAGATTTACAAATGCAAGCCTCAATGCATCAACATCTCATTTCATTGATTCAAATCCTTCTATCCTTAAGCTAGATGTTACAAAATAACTTTAAGAATTATAGAAATAGTAGTAGCAATCCAATAATGCACAAATAAAAATATTAAAGTGATAATAATAATTCAAATCTAATTGCCAAAAAATCAAATATGCAATAATCAAATTCTAGATTCAAATAAATGCAAATCCTTAACCTCTTAGAGAGGGAAAAATCTCATAGCCACTTGAAGAGGGTGAAGTCTCATATGTGCAATAGGTGCAACTGAGATTCCAATATAAAATATGATTTCAACTACCTCATAACTGTTCCTATATAGACTATATCAACATAAACTTTAACATTAATGCTCAAGGTATGAATTAACATTAAATTCTTAACTATAATCAATTTAGAGGCACTATAGGTTTGTTTGTTTTCTTTCTTTTCTCTTGTGCTTAAACCTTTGATTTTTTATTTTAAGCCTATTTAGATTAGGAGTATATTAATTTTAGTTTAAAGTATTAAAGCTGGTTTTCTATTGTGTCAATTTAGACTTCCATTTATGTTGCAAACTAATCCTTTTTGGTGATTGCAGTTTACATAGTTTAAATGCACCTCTATTTTGTATAGTTTAAAAACCTCTTAACTAATGTAAGTTAGAATATCAATGCAATGGACATATTTTTGGATAGTTAATAATTTATTGTTAAGACATTGTGCCCAAGAAACCTTTAATGTTAGTATAGTTAAGAAACATCTATGGACCATATAAAGTGCTATAACAGATTGTCCACATAGCCTATAATCTTGAATTACTAGCATCCTTCTCCATACATCTTGTTTTTAATGTTTCATATTTTAAAAAGGTCATTCATAGTCAAACACAAGTTCAATCAACACGAAGAAGGCTTAGTGATCTTGGAAAAAAAGAGTATTTTATATCATTTGACATGCACATTTTGTAATACACTCATTGATGTTTTAGTACAATGAAATGGACAAAGCTTTGAGGACAATTTCCTCACCTAAATATTTGAGGACAAAGCTTCTTGAAGGGGGATGACATGTTAAGATTGTATTCTAACATAACTATCATTATGTAATGTTGCATATTGGGTTCCTAGTGTGTATGGACCCATTATGATGTAACTGCTACTTTTATTATATGTGGGGTGCTAGTAATGATGTAAGTAGGATAATGATGTAACGATTAATCTATTGTAAAGAGTTATTATAATAATGTAAAATTTATTTTATTGTAAATAAGAGTATATATAATATAGGGGTGGAAAGGAATGAACCATCTTGTATTTTATATTGTATTGTATCAAAGCTTTGATTCCAAGGAGATTACCCCTTGAAGAGGCATGCATTTTTTGTTCTTCTTGAGTGATATAAATTTGTTGTATTTCCAATCAATTATTTTCTTAAGCACTTATTTTTATTTCATTTTTGCATTTCTATTAATTCCTAAGTTGCTATTGTGGATTATGCTTATATTTATCTAAAGGTTCCTAGCAAAAATATCTTAAGATAACCTAATCAATGGACAACCTAGTCAATGAAAAAACTCTAATGACCCAATCAACATAAATATATCTACAAGACCCTCTCTTAAAATAGACCTTACATAGATGACCCAAAATAAAACACATTCAAATAGCCCCAAGGAATTAGATGGGTTGTATGTGACTAGACGACTCTATTGCAAGATAATACTTGGGTGCAATTCTAGTATGAATGAATGGACATGTTGTACTCCAATTTTACAAGAAATAAAATTTTCATAATATTCTTTTCAAATCTAAATCTCTGATGCAATGCTTTATATCACCTTCATCTTGCCATGTTCAACTCTTTAGTGCACAGGTTCATACGAATTTCATCAATTTTGTGTTAAATATTTTGATACAACCAAAATATATAAGATAGCCTAATAGTACACTAGATAACTTAGCAACTTCTTGGATGGATCCAGCTCCAAATGATGGTAGGAACATACAACCTTCTTCAAGAATTAAAATTATTGCTTAGAAACCCAAAAACATAAACAAGAGAAAATAAGGACAACACTTCTTATCAAATTAATTTAGCAAGGTCTCATCCTTGCATGAACTCAAAGCACTTACGTATATAACTTATAGATTTTCCAAGGCAATGTGCATTCACAAATCTCGAGAGATGTATCCTACTTTGTAACAACTAGGTCACCATTGCAACGTTAAATATTTGATACAAAATATTAAAAATATAAATTGGTTGTAATCAGACTTTGCATTGATATGAAGAAGTACATAATGATCAAGAATGAGAGAGTTTGAGAGTTACAAGTAAATTACAACTTTTTTTAATCCTTGTAACCACAACATAATATGTCATCCTAACATAATTTTTACAATATATGTGTGTAAGAAATTACATTTAGAACTTATACCTAAAAGACTTCTACTAGCCAAGTTGATAGAGAATAATCAACATGAACTAAAACAAGAAGAAAATAAAGTTACAAAAATTTATTGAGAACCTTGCAAAGGAATTAGAATAATACTAATACCTGCTTTGTTAGACATTATGGGGACCATCAATTCTAGCCAAGTTGGTAGAGAAGAATCAATATGAACCAAATCAAGAAGAAAAAGAAGATCGAAGGCCTGATCAATTGGACTAGAACCTTGAAAAAGAATTTGAATAACACTAAAACCCACTATTATAAGAGGGATTTCTAATATATATGTCAAAATTTATGGTTGCAACTACTTTACAACCACCTTGTAACTTTATGCATTATTTATATTATGCAAGTTAAAAAAGTAAAGACACCCAAGGTGGGTAAGGAGAAGAGGAAGAGGTGAAGTGAAAATGAAAAGGATAAGCCAACAAGAAGCTATAGTAAAGGATAAAAACTAGGATAAAGAGAAAGTAAGTCAAGTGGTTACTACATATTACAATAGACTTAAGTCTTTTCCAATAAAAAGAATAAACTAACAAAAAACTAAAATAAAGGAGAGAAAATAGGATAAATGAAAAGGAAGTCTAATAAGTTATTACATATTAAAAGGGTTGTAAGTCTTTACCAATATTATAGAGAAAACTTTGAGTAAATAAAATAATTTTTATTCGTTAATGATAAGCATTTAATGATCTACAACTTGGGAGTAAGAGAAGATAGGCTAGGTTTTTTTTCGCAGAAAGAGGGCTCTCGAGGGGTGCAACATGGTGATTGATGTGGATAGTGTCTCTCCAAGATCTTTATAAAATAATGGGAATTTATCGCTAGGTGTTGTAGGTGATCATTTACCTAGGACAAATACTACAACATTATCATTTCATGCCAAAGAGACTAAGACAATAGTTGAATTAGGGTTATTGGCTCTAAAAGTTGCATCACAAGCCATTTATGGTGGTATTCACACAGTTTCACCTAGTAAGAAAGAGAATGAGGTTGGAACATTGAATTCTAGTTCTATCTTTCATCCCCATAGAGAAGACACATCATAGGATGAGGAGCTCTTTGTTTCACCTTTCAACAAGTTGCTAGTGGACCCCCTATTTAAGTTTAGGAAGAAATCAACCAACAAATAGAGTGGGAGGATGATGATCTGGGGACTAAGGGTGTCTCTACCCCTGCTCATGGATTTTCCTCTAGATATGAGTCAAGCCTCTATAGTGACATGCAAAAGAATGTAATTCTAGGAGAGGAACATGATAGAAGTGATATTTCTAAAGGCAACAACACACACTCCCGTCCAGGTTCCCTCATCAAATTGGGTGCCATGTTGCAGGGGGGGCTAGTGCTAGTTGCCCTTATGCACATGAATTTCTCAACAACTTGAATTTCAATGGTGGCAATTCTCAGGCATACCCAATAGCTCGATTGGAGGACCTTCATTCCAACATAAGATAGAATAATGTTGACCTCGCACTCTCAGCCCATGGACCTAGAGGATACAAACAAGGAGGTGGTGACCAACATATACCAAAGGAGGGAACCATTAAAGTTGGACATATAGGAGGAAATCAAGCTCTAAAAAGGTAAATCAATAAGCTAAAGAGTTAGGTACCTTTTAATTTGAGTTAGAATATGATTTTACTAAAGAAATAAAAGAATTAGAAGAGAGAATAGTTGTTTTATTCTTTTCCAAAACAATCCCCCTTGATGAAGAGCTCAATTTATGGTTTGTTAAAGTTTGGGAATCCAAGGGTTGGATTATTTCCTTTCATCATCACCATGGATAATTCTTTTTTTACAACACTTTCACCTCTAAATACTCTTGCTTAAAATCCCTAAGACTCAGCACTGGATGATTTCTAGTCAACTGGTCTTTCTACAACATTGTGTATTCCAATTTGACCTTGATAATATGTCAAACATGAAATAACCCATTTGGATTGAACTCCCTTTATAAAAAATAACATGCACAAAGTACTTACCTAAAATAACTGCTAGGTTTGGAAAGTTATTATTCCTTCCATATGAGCCCTCACACTTCAAGCACTCCCACCCATGTATCTTGGTTGAGACTAATGTCTCCAAGGAAGTCCTAAGTAAGATCTTATTTAGAGCCTCTAGTATCCAATTTGAACAGCGAATTAATTATCTCAAGTTGTCAAAATCATGTTTCTACTATAGATAGAAAATTTATATGATTAAAAACTATCTGTTGAGACCTCCCAAACAATAAAACCAACCTGCTATTACTCTATGCCACTACTTAGCATGCAAGAAAAATAGTACCACATGTTCAACCTTCACAACCTTCTAGTTCTCATTATGTGATATCTTTCCCTACTCATTCAATTCCCCAAGATTCTAACTTGGTAGTTACTCACATCTCCCTTCATACCCCTCCAACTTTTGAGGCTCCAATGGAGTAAACTCAAGAAATAATTGAGGAGGATGGGGTAACCTAGCATAACAAGAAACACAAATGTAGCTCATCATGAGATGACTTCCCCTCCTTCTAGAGGTATCCCAAAGACCAACACCTAGGATGAAATGAGTGAAGCCATAAGCCTACCAAATATCACTCCAACAATATCTCCTTAGCTACACATCAGTCCAAGGGAACATGTACTCTTCATGATTATATGTAAGTTGTACCCACCCAAAATGCTTTTGATTCTTTACCTAACAATATATAAAATTGATGTATGCAATAATCATGTTGTAGAATGTGCATGACATCACACTACAAGAGCGACATTTTGCTATTTCAACAGTCATCAAAAGAGTTTACCCATAAATTTTAATATTACGAGAAGTCAAAAGCTCAATTTCAAACTCAAAAATACCCTTAATACCCTATGGGGTGTTAGGGAGACCTTGTGTATGAATCATGATGAAGGGAGAGGGGATATCCTATGCCTCTCTCAAGAGCTATGGGAATCTATTTTATTATCATGAGAAGACCCAATGCATAGAGTAGTGTGGTGCACTATAATGATTGGTGGTAGAAAATTAGGTATTGTAGTTGTTTATGCACCTAATTATGTAGTCATAATGGAAGCCATTTGGGATTGGATGTGTTTCAATTTGCCTAAAGTGTATTTGGATAATAGGAGGGAACTTCAATATGGTAGAATGGGAGGGAGATATATTGGGGGGTCACCCTCCAATAATACAACTAAAAGAGGTTAGATCATGGTCTAGGTTCATAAGGGCCTAGAATATTTATGATCCTAATTGTAATAGGAGTGCTAAAAATTATGGTTCTTGGTTTACTTGGAGCAACATACGATGTGGGGATGCTCTTAAAATGGTAATATTGGACCGCTTCTATGTGGTAAAAAATATTGATATCCTCCAAAATAACTTATCTCATCCAATCTATTTAGTGGTAACTTCAGATCATCTCCCCATTACCTTGAGTATTGGGTGTGCCCCCATAAGGAAATCTAAAAATAGCTTTCCTTTCAAGTTTAACACTTCCTTATTGAAGTACAAATATTGTTTTAATAGAATTAAGAAAGTGTGGAATATCTTTCCAAGGCCATCAGGAGAGAGAGGGTGGATTATGTGGTGGGAGGAAGCCATAAAAAACAATAGATTACCTTCAAGGTTTTGGTAAAATACTAGCCTTTGTAGGAAAAAAGAGAAAGAGTTGGAGCATGAAGTTGACCAACTTAGCCACCACCTCAACCAGAATATTAGCAACATCCCTTATCAAAAGTAGTTGGGTGAAAAATAGGTAGATTTAATGCAAATCCAAGCTTATAAAGCCCATACCCAGGTGTTGTAGGTGATTTGAATATGAGAGGGAAATCCTCCAAGGGAGGTCCCAGGTTCTAATCTCCACATTTAAAAAAAATTTAATGGGTACCCAAGATCCAATTGATAATGTTGGTGTGGTTAGGGCCAGGCACGACTCTCAAGTGACTTTGATAGTGTAGAACATAGGATTTCTAAAATGTCTCTTCATTTTGGATAATCTCCTTATATCTTGGTAAGGGATGTAGTGGGCTCGAGCACAGGGGCTCAAGGGCCTTTACCTTAAGCTTGATTTTGATAAATCTTATGATCGATTAGAGTAGCCCTTCATATTAAGCATGCTCTACTAGTTTTGTTTTGACAATAGATTCATAAATATGGTTCTACAAGAGTGGTTATTAATACAAAATTGTCTAATAACATTCATGTGGAAAGATCAGTTAGGCAAGGTTGCCCATTGACCCCCTATCTATTTGTAATTACAATTAATGCCCTTGGTTATCCATTGGAATATGTATTTAAAGAGGGGAGGATAAGAGGAATCCCCCTTCTAGATGGCTCCCATATTATCAACTCTCACTTTGTAGATGATTCTATGTTTTTTTCTTTGGCAAATCAGGAAAATCTTGCAAACATCTTTAAGATAGTTCACACCTTCTATAGGGCCTCTAGTGAAAGAATCCAATAATCTAAGAACTATGTTATTCCTTTTGGATTTGATAAGCTAGATTGGATACCCACAACATGGAAGTGGGTGCAAAGAGTAGAAATATCTAAGTATTTGAGTTTTCCTTTTGGTGTTGACCTTTCATCCAAATTTATGTGGAATTCATGTATGGACAAATTTTCCAAAAACTTAGACTACTGGAAATCTTTGGAAATGTCTCAAGTAGCTAAAATCCATATTGTTGAAAACATTCTAGCCCCTTTCCATGTTTACTTATCTTATATTTTGACTCCTATTAAGGTTGGGTATGATAAGATGAAAAATATGCTTTGAGAGTTTTTTTGGGTAAAAAACCTAGCCAAATGAAGCCTCCCAATGGTCTCTTGGAGCAATTGTTATAGACCAGTTTCATGCAGTGGGCTAGGAATATCCAACCTTCAAGCATAGGGCTATGCACTTGTGGCTAAATGGATGTAAATGGTGATCATATGGAATGATCCATGGAAGGTGTTGATGAGGGAGAATTTGAAAAACCCTCGGGTGGATGGTAAAATTTGGGAAAATATGTCATACACTGATGTTCTTTTACAAGCCCCATATTTCTCTATAGAAGGTTATAATATTCTCAAAGGGAATCATGGTAACAGGTGCATCAATTTATTTTATGGAAGCCACCTCAATATCAAGGTCTTATATATTTCCTTCAACACAACTTATGGTGGTCACCCCTCCTCACCCTTGATGTAAAACCTAATGGTATGAGTCCTTAGTTTCCTACCAGACATCTCTTTAAAAGGGAAATGATTTTTGTGGGTGATATTTGGGAGTTTTATATGTCCTCATGGAAATTTTAGAAGCAAATCCAATCCAAATTAGGCCTCTAACCTATTGATAAAGTAATTATTATGCATATCCTTTCCATTGCCTCCCAGGCACCCCAACCTCTATATTCTCCACTAGAGGCTAGTCCCAATTGGATTCATTGGAAATGGTTTGGCAATCATGAATTTTAGCAACCAAACCTTAAGTTTTGGTACCAAGCTCTGCTTCCTATAACCTATCAATAATTTGCATATATGCTCAATAAAAAATGTAACTTAGAGCCAAGTTGGTCCACTTGGGTGAGAACCTTCAAGCTAATAAAATTTGGCTCAATTCAAGAAAATTTCTAGATTATTCTTTGGAATGTAGTACTTCAAGGCCTACCTACTTGGAGCAGGCTAAAACATATGGGTCAATGGTAAGGTGATTACCCTTTTTGTGGTTTGGAAGAGACAATACAATTGTTTTGGAACTGTGCTTGTGCCCACTATATTTGGTGTGAAGCACAATCGTTGCTTTATCCCTTACCGTTAACTATGACAAAGAATAAAGCCTTATTTGGGATCAATATGATGCCTAATAAAAATTTATTCTCTCCATTACCAAGGTAGCCATCATCTTTCATATTTTTAAGAATTGATGCAAATCCATTTTTGACATTGACCAAGAAGATTTCTCTAATCTCTCAATAGCTAACATCTTTGTTGTTGTAAAATACCAGTTGCAAGATGAGTTAGCACATTGCACCCATAAGGAGAAAGCACTACAAGAAAATATCATAGCTCTAAAGAGGTATATCTATGAGACCTCAAATCATAGCTCATATGGAATATATAAACTAAAGAATATGGTAGGTGAATTAACCAAGCAACATAGCTCAATGATGCATAATCAGGCACACATGATGAAGCATTTGGGTCAAGTGGAATTAGAAGGCAACAACACTCATTCCAATCCTCACATTAGGCTCACATCACAACATGACGTGTATTAGGGTTACTTAGTCTCTTCTTCTTAGTAGATGTTTTCCTAGCATGGTTGCTCCCTTGAAGATTTTTTGGGTAGAGTGTAGTAGTCTCTTCTCAGTTGATAGTGTGCAGGCTGCCCATTAGAGGGTGCAACCCAATAGTCTCTAGTCATTCAGTTTTATATCAACATGTATGTTTAGATTCCTGGTGATGGCATGATTTTTTATCCCCATGACAACCACTAGGGATATCTCAGTTTTTGACATGGATCACCAAGGGATAACTTGTGTGGTTGCTCACTTCTAACACTTGTAGTCGAGTGCCCTAAGTGTCACAATATTTCTCAGTTCTCCTCTATGTTGGTCCTTCATGGTCTCATGTTGTAATATAGTAGTGGGGGACCGAGTATGGTCTCTATTGTGCTTATTTCTAGTGAAGGGTGCCCTGCATGGCCCTATGAATGCACCTATGTTTGCTTTATTTCCATTAGAGGGAAGTCTATCATGGCTTCAATGACTGTTTGGTGTATAGGCCTAGATGTAGGTATGTAGACCACGATTAACCTTTATATTTTTTTTGTTCCCTTAAGATTTTAGATAATATAAATTTGGCAACAATTTCAATAGAAGAAAAAATTGTTATTCGCTAATTTACCCATTATTTTTATTCTTTGTAATTTTATTGCTCAATAATTTTTTAGATCACTATTTAGCTTATGAAATGATTCTAATAATGATTGGTCAAGTATCTACAACATGATCTTTAAGTCTTTGCAAAGCAGAGAATGACCTTAAGTCTATTCCAATATAAAGAATAAACAAAAAAAATCTAGAACAGATGAGAGAAAATAAAATAAAGGAAAAGGAAGTCTAATAAGTTCATTTATATTAAAATGGTTGTAAGTTTTTGCTAATATTATAGAACAAAATTTGAATGAATAAAATAATTGTTATTGGGTAATTTGTGTTTTTATTGTTTGTAATTTCGTTGCCCATGAAATTTTTAGACCACTAATTAGCTTATGAAATGAGCCTAATTAAATGGTTGAACGAGGCTCCACAAAATGATATTTAAGTATTTTCCAAGTAGATTAGACTTTGACCAATATAGACAATGGCATTAAGTCTTTGCCAATAAAAAAAATAAACCAACAAAAGCCTAGAACAAAAGGGAATAAGATAAAGGAAAAGGAATCCTAATAAATTATTACATATTAAGATGGTTTTAAGTCTTTGCCAATATTGTAGAGTAAATAAAATAATAATTATTGGTTAATATGCCTTCTTTATTGTTTGTAATTTTATTGCCCAACAAATTTTCATCACTAATTAGCTTATGAAATGAGCTTAATAAAATGGTCGATCGAGGTTCCACAATATGATATTTAAGTCTTTGCAAAGCACACTAGAATTTGATCGATAAAGAAAATGGCATTAAGTCTTTGCCAATAAAAAGAACAAACCAACAAAAAAATACAGTAAAGGAGAGAGAATGAGATAAAAAAAAAGAAAGTCTAATAAATTATCGTATATTAAGATGGTTGTAAGTCTTTGCCAATATTTTTTTAAAAAGAATTTGAAAATTTATATTAAAACAAATATCATTTATAAGTTGGGATGTGACTCCTCCCAGTATTAATTGATGAGAATATTTGTTTTTAATAGTAAAAAATATTTGCATTGGAGCCAAATCTCCTAAACCATATTTCTACAATAGTTGTTCAAATTAGCTAAATGGTAGATTGCTCACCAACCTACTAATCCTCTCATCCTCAATAGCCATGCCGTTGTACCACTGAACCCCTACCTCCTTCTCAGTACCTATTTTAGCCAAGAAGTATACCACTTTATTTAGATCTCTACTCATATAAACTGGAATCACATCATCTAATTTACTTCATAATTCCTTAATTTGGGTGACAAGAATCCTTAATTCTTATGTCTTCAAAGAAAAGTTCCTCATGCAATCCAAAGCTCCTACCAATATTTGAGAATTTAATTCTAGGATTATCCTCCTATAACCTTGTCTTACCGCCTAGATAGAAGCATATTTGATAGTTAAGGCTTTTGGTTCATTTTTTATGACCCTTCCTAGAACTTGTAGTTCCCAATAGAGCATCGTATCAACGTAATTCCTATAGATCACTCTAATTTCATCTCTACTTGAATTACCTTTTACAACTCCATTAGTATTAATTTTAATTTTATATTTTAGGGGTGGTTTCCAACTAGCTCTGTCCTACCCCTCTTGTACTTTGACTTCCTTCTCTATTGCTCCTATATAAACTTGAGTTTCCTCTTTAGCATACACTGCCACATTTTATATGACTTTACTCCAAATATCCTACCAAATGCCATCTAAGGATGAAAAGGTTTCTCTAAACATTCTACCATTTCTATTCAACCATGCTTATCACTACATGAAATTTAATCCAAGCTTCCAACTGATACAAATAGCTTTAGATTTAAATCTACCACTTCCATCTTTTCCAAATATTAATCCAATTCAAATCACCATTGGATTGAATTTTATAAGAAAAAAACCATCACTTCTAGATCTAGCGCATGAATGGGAACTCAAATATCAAGTGGTCAGAAGTTTTCTCACTCTCATAGCATAAAACACATTGAGATGGACCAATGACTCCCCTGTGTCACAGATTATCAAAAGTAAGAATTCCATTGTGCATGAACTGCCAGGAAAAAAAGTTTATTTTTAGCCAACCCTTAGATTGCCAAACCTTTCTACAATCCTCAACATGATATGCACGAGGAGGAGGTTCTGGAAGGATCCTATCATATCCATACTTCACTATGTAGACTCCAAGGTTCTCATTGTCCCAAGCTAATTCATCCTCCTCATTTCTACCTATGAGAAATCTTTCTGCCAAGATTTTAATCATGATGGGTGTCAATTTCTAAGGGATTGGAATTGGCCAATCATCTAACTTCTTAAATTTTTAGACTTATAATCCCTAATTGACCATTGTTGAAATAACTTTCAGTCTAGATCCAACATGACTAGTGTTGAAATAACTTTCAATCTAGATCCAATCCCTTCTTTCCATGGTTGTTTCTATTTGTAGTTTTGGAAATTCAACAATGATAAGTGGGTATTGATCCCATGAATCTTTCCAATATCGTACCTTCTCCCCTCTTCATATTTTTCAAAATAATCCATCTTTCACTACCTGGATCCTAATTTTAGAGTCTACCATACTAAGGATCCATTACCATCTAAGGGGAAACGACTCACCTCATTTGCGTTCACTTGTCCCAAATATTTAATAGTTAAAACTCTACTAAATTAACTCAGCCTCAGTTCACAGTGAGCAGGGTGAGTCAAGAAGGGTTAGCACAATTTGGGAACCCCCTCCATCAGGTTGGCTGAAATTCAAATTTTATGGAGCTTCTAAAAGGAGCCCGGGTTCAACGGTTGCAGCGGGTTTGTTTAGAAACTTGAAGGGAAAAATCCTCCTTGCATTTTCTAAAAACTTGGGTCACCAAACCACCATTTCACTGAAGCTCGACCATTATTTCAGGGTGTTTCCCAACTGAACTGGGTGAATTGTAAGAAAATAGTCATAGAATAAGATTCACTCAATGTTATCTACATGATTAATGACAACCGAAATCCCTCCTAGACTGTTACAAATTTTATAATTAAAGCCAAGAGAATAATTTAAAATTTAGAAGTCCAATTCAGGCACCAGTTTAGGGAAGGTAACAAAGTTGCATACTTCCTAGCTAAACAAGGTCTTACACAACATGATCTTCACATTTGGAAAGGTAATTTTACAGATGGTCTTAGATCGTTGTCCAATGAATTTAGATAAAGGTCAAACTCGAGTCAGAATACTTAGAGCGGGTGGTTGGAACCCTCCCCATTAGATGTTGCTTTTTGATTGTTTTGGTCGGGCCTGCGTGCCCAATTTTTTATCTCTGTTTATCCATGCGGGCCTGCGTGCCCAAATTTTATCTCTGTTTGGCTTATGTGTCTGGGCTTGTTCGGCTAGTATATGTTGGTCTAGATGTAGGTAGTTGTGTCCAAGCGATGTTTGGCTTAAATGTTTGAAGTGTCCTCAGTCTCCTAGTGGTTGGAGATTATCTTCTTTTTGTTATAAGGTTTGGAGGTCCTTTCAAAACTCCTTTCATCCAACTAATAAAAAAAAAAGTTGGTTGGGAGATTCACCTCCTGGAAAGCTTTCTAGCTAAAGCTTTTATTATTTAACTTTGATCTCCTTAGTCCAAACCTTCCTTTACATTGGATTGAATTACTTTTTTCCAACTTACTAAGGCCTATTTCCTCTCCTTTTACTCCATACAAATTTTCTAGCCATCTTATCTAACTCTTTTCATATGATATGAGAGGCACCAAAGATAGAAAATTTATAAATTGACATGACTTGAATGTATTGTAAAACAATTAATCTCCCTCTAAAACTTAACTATTTGTAAAACCAATAATTATTAGTTAGTGACTAATCTAAATAAATAAAACAATTGTTATTAGCCAATCTACCATTTCTTTTATAATTTTATTGTCCAATAGATTTTCACATCACAAATTAACTTATAAAATGAGTTTAACAAAATGGTCGGTCAAGGCTTTACAACATGATCTATGTTATTCTATAAAAAAGATATTTGAAAGGCCATTAATATTAATCAAAATTTATAGTTTATAATTGTAATCGTTCAAATTATTATTTAAACACTTCAATTATAATTTCTTTGTATTTTCAGTATAATTAAAATTAAAAATTTAATCTCTTATTAAAGTCACCAACTTACCCAAAAACCTGTACACAAGTGCCATTTGCCACAAGCATAGAATACTCTTAGATACGCCTATCCAGAAAAAACATGTTTTACTTAAGACTTGCATGTGCTCTCCGGTCTACATTCAATGAATGAAGACCCTCGGTGACAAAGCAAATTAAGTATCCTTTATAATTGTTGGTGAAACTAAATTCAATTGGATCTCAACTCTTAAAAAATAGTAACTGTAAAACCCAACAACTCTGAACTGGCCTATTCCTTTCAACGTATAGCGTTTGCTCACAGTCAACTTAAAAATGAAAAAACAAAACAACTGGATTTTGCATAACAGTCCACAGCCACATTTTGGAAGACACCGAGGAGAAGAGAGGAAGCACGAGTCCAAGACTTTCACTTGCAAATATTACAAAAACCATTCCTCCATATTCCATTGCCGCATTGCCGTCTAGACCGGTGCAGCACGAATCAAGCTATCCCCTTCATTTAAATTGAGCCTGATTCTCCTCCGATCTGCACCTCCTCCTCTTCCCCTCCCCTTTGTAAAATCTTCTCGTCTTCCTACAGAGACCAATACCAACATGGAGAGGAACGGTGCGATGGGTATTCTCATAATCTTATTGATTTGCTTTTGTCTTAACAGTGCAGGGAGTGAAAAGCCAAAGTTGAAGAAGAAGGTGACCCATTTGGAGTTCTACATGCACGACATCGTGTGGGGAGAGAATGCGACGGCGGTTCAAGTGGCGGCACCGATGAACTCTTCTTCTGCGGGGTCTCCGTTTTTCGGTCCGATGTATGTGATAGACGATCCTCTCACCGAGACCCCTCACCCGAAATCGAAGCTGCTGGGGAGAGTGCAGGGGCTATATGCCTTCGCTTCCCAGGGAGAACTCAGCCTGCTGATGGCGTTGACGTATACGATGGAGAGCGGGAGGTACAAGGGTAGCACTCTCACTATTGTGGGGAAGAACATTGTGATGAGGAATCCGAGGGAGATGCCAATCGTTGGAGGAAGCGGACACTTTAGAATGGCGAGAGGGCATGCCTTTGCGCAGACATATTCCATTGAAGGCCCAAATGCTGTAATTGGATATAACGTAACCGTCTTTCATTACGGGTCATAGGCGCTCCTGGTTCTTAAAGAATTGCGTCTAGATATTATATTTTTTTAAGATCATATTCGTATTGTACTTTGTGTTCTTAAAGAAGTGCATAAAACGTTCTTGCTAGTTTTGAATTTTGAAAGATTCGAACTTGATTTAGTGTTATTATTTTTTTAATAAATTTTGTTAAGTTACACATTATAATTTTCAAATTTGTTATAATATATTTATAATATAATACAATAGACATATTTCAATCTTATATAATAATTTTTTTTAACCTTAGATTAATCTTGAAATTTGTAACTTGTAATATTATTCAAAAACCATAAAATTTGGAAAAGAAGGAAAATGCAAACTTTATTTTTTATTTACCTACAGGCTTAAAATTTGGAGCTTGTAATGTCACTCAATCTTATATAAAGTACTTATAAAATAAAACTCAAATCTGACACAGCTTTTTTTGTGAACCTTTTCAAGTTTACCTAGACTAGACTAGGCTTGAAACTTGAAGTTTGTAATCTCATTTAAAGGCCTTAAAATCTATAAAAGAAAGAAAAAGTAAATTTTGCTTTTTTAAGATTACTTAAACTAGGATATTTGCAACAATCAAAGGCTTTAAAAATTTGTAAAAGAAGGAAAAAGTAAATTTGGCTTGACAACAGTAAAATATTTTCTCAATAGTGAAGTATAATATTGATTTTTATTTTTTATATAAAGAGTAGTATTAATTTTTTTTGTTTGGAATTTACTAAGGATCCAAAAAAATTCGCTTTCAATCCCACTTTTTATGAGTCATACATAATTACTTTTGAATTAAAATTATTATATTGTCAAACATGTAATAACCATTGTAATTTGTACATGATCTAAAAGGAAGAAGATGTCTTAAAAAAGTTGTCTTGTCATTTGGCTACAACCTGTTGGTCACAAATCTACCTAAGTACAAGATATTATCACTTGTGCGCCCTAGACTCGACCAACATTGAAAGGTCGAGGGAAAGAGAAAATTTCTTCGGATCAATATCCAAAGAAGGCTGGTACTTTTCATACTGTTCATCATAGATCATTGAAAATGCATCATCCATAACCAACAGATAATTTACCTTGGGCTTATTTCGGTGAATCCTCATGATGCATCAGCTAGCAATCTTCTCATCAGACCAATTAGACAATTTTGTCTTCATTTGTTCAAACAAACCTAAAGGAGGAACTTGCTATGGATGATTTTTTGGATCATATTCGACCTCCATCTCATAAAAATCGTGCCAAGGAGGAAGTGACATCATCTTCTCCACATGCCATTCAAGGTCATGTCCTTTGGGATTATTCCTTTGTTGTATGATGTCTTCTCTGGGGCAACAATGAAAAATCTTGGCCTTGATGTGACTAGCAAAAATACCCAAAGGATCATACTTCCATCGTTGAGGAAGCTCAACCAATATGTGGTCATAGAGCGTCTCAACAATTAATTCATTCTGCCCACTCTGAGTAACTGTTATATCACCAAACTTGAAAGGCATAGCACATGTATTCTTCTTTCCCCGACCTGACCCATAGGTATCATTGATAAAATCACTTTGTCGGGCTACTTCCAAGGCAAAAAGGTGTTCGGTTGTAAAATATGGCAGTAGAAAAGGTTTACCAGTAAAACCAAATATTCTAACCACCACGCCTTGTGTCAGTAAAAAGACATCGCCTCTTTTCTGATCAACCACTTCTGCTTGCATTGCCCAAGGCATTCTGTTACATACTCCATAAATTAACTCCAAGGCGGGTCCTAAAAATATCTTGTTGAAATTATAATAGGACTTCTTCTTTGACAAAATTTGAGTCCATGAGTATACCGACAACGCTTTTCCTGCTTCATATGTTTTATTTATTGCTATGAAGGCAAAGTGAGAGTGCATATGATAGAAAAAATACCATGCCAAAAGGGAACAATACCTGAAAGTAATATCTTCTCCACTTTGTACCTTTTGCAATTGTGAGTGTATCCTCCATTCCAAGAAATCTGCCCAATCAAAGAAAATTGGGTTTGGAGCATAAAACTCTACTTGTGAAATGCATTGTACCAATGATGCTTGCCACTTGTGCACTATGGAATCTAAAGATAGTCCCGTAAACCACGCTATCATTGAATACAAATATGGGCTCTTGAAATTCTTTAATGGTGCTGGCAGTTTTGGCAACTCCCCAAATCGTGGTGTCTTCAATAATTGGCTCTCCATGAACTGTCGCATGTGAATAGTGGATTGATACCTTTCTTCCTCTTCTTTAAAATTGAGCTTTTTATGTGTGGCATAATATGGAGGTTGCGCTCCACAAGCAAATGCATCTCGCATGGAACTAGCCAAAATACTAAACAATTCTTCTTCGTGGGCATCTTAGACAGTTCTTGTACCCGTATTATAACATTGCGTGATGGCCCAAATCAGCTCGGGATATTGGTGCATGGGTGTACACAGGAACCAAAAAATATGGGAATGAAATGCTATAGTACGGGGATGTTCAACAGACATGTTTTGTGCAGCAAATTCGGCATCCAAACACAACTTTTCCACTCCTTTGTTGGTGATATTGCAATCATTAATATGCATCAAGCGATCATCATAGGGCTTTAATTCTACATCTTCATCCTCGTCCTCTCGAGCTTTTCGTTGCTTCTTCTCAATTTTAGGCTTTTTCTGCACCTTCACCTTTTTGGCTTCCGTGGCTTTTTTCCCCATCTGGAGACGGAGCACTGGAGCTCAAGGGAGCAGCTTTGACGAGCAAGAGTTGGCCCTTTAAATTTCAGATATCCAGGACGACCGCATGCATTCGAATGTGAAGAAGTGGCTATTTTTTTTTTGCTTTGGAAAGTGCAATGAGTGGATGGAGTGTATGATGTGGAGCGAAAAATGGAAATATGCGAATATTATGGGCAGTGCAGTATGGAAAATGAGGTTCGTGGGAAAAGAAGAAAAGATGGATTATTTTTTGTATGTTTTTTTTTTTTGCAGGGGAAGAAGGGCAGAGGAAAGAAAAGTGGAAGGAAAGGGCTTTTTGAGGAGGGAAATTGATTTGCGGAGGAAAAGGAGGAGATCTTTTAATTTTTATGTAAAATAAAAAAAATAGGGAAGATTTTATTATGGCTGAAAATGGGTATTTTCGGGATGCGAAATAGGAATTTCGGGGACCGAAACAAGTGTTTCAGGAGGAAATATGGTTTGATTTGTGAAGGGATTTTTTTTTTTAAATTTCAAGACCCGAAACAGCTAATCTAGGTTACGAAATGGGCATTTTGGAAGCAAGGTTTTTTTTTTGGAGACCCAAAATAGCTAATTCGGGATACGAAAAAGGTATTTTGGGATTTGAAAAAGGTATTTCAGAATCCAAAATAGGCTTTTTGGGGGGAAACATTATTTTTGGGTTTTTTTTTTTTTTTTTTAAAGAAAAAGAGAGGAAGGAAAAGGGGGAGGAGGTTTAGGCGGGAAAGGGTTGGAGGGAAAATTTGAATTCCGAAATTCAAATTTTGAATTTATGGGGGGAAAGGAATGGGATGTTTTTTTTTTTTTTTTATGGCAAGAGAAGGGAACGGAAAAAAACAGCAGTGAAAACCCAAAAACAGGGGGTTCCAAGGTAAGGCCATGGCATGGTTTGAAAAGGGCCAAAAAAGTGGAGCCTTTTTTTTTTTTTTTTTACACCTCCAAAATTTTGGATCCTCAAAACACATCATCCAATTTGACATTCTGGTTTTAATTTTTCTAAGAACTACCTAGTTAAGCATAACCCTCCTAGAGTAGCACTTGGATGGGTGACCTCCTGGGAAGTCCCGGGCTTTGACCACTTTTTTTTTTTTTTTTTTTGTTTGCTTGAAATCAGAACCAGAAAGCAACAATGTAAAATGAAAATATGTACATATTTACATCCATAATCTCTATTTTTACTGATAATAGGCATTCAAATGAAGACCACTAACTGGAATTGATAGTGCATTACCATCCATATCATGCAAATAAAAAGAATTAACTTGATTGGCACATGTGATCTGAAATGGACCTTCCCATATTGCCTTGAACTTGTGATGTTTTCCAGGATTTGACTTCTTTTTATTCCACTTCAATACAAGGTCGCCAACCTTAAAGGTCCTTTTAGAAACCTTTTTATCGAACCATTTCTTTGTCATCTCAACATGCTCTATGAAGGTTTGGTACGACTTCTTCCTTTCTTCCTCCAATTGTAAAAGTTGAGCCAACCTCATGCTCATGGGATCAGACTCATCATCCATGCCAAGTTTGGAGGGTCGGTAATTCAATATGGATAGGCAAAACCGCTTCTTTACCGTATACCAAGGAATAAGGGGACGTCTTGATATATTTTTTATCGAGATGCGATCGATCCATAATGCTTGGTTCAAAAGCAAGTGCTAGCTTCGCTTATTGTTGCCAAGGATCCTCTTCAAAATTTTGAGTAGGTTCTTGTTTGTAGATTCAGCCAGGCCATTTCCCTATGGATAGTAATTAGATGAAGTTTTCAAATAAATTCCATACGTACCCGTAAATTCACTAATTTTGGCACCTATGAAAGGAGTTCCATTATCTATTATGATTGCATCCAGGACACCAAAGCGAGTGATCAACCCCTCGAGGAACGTGATGATCGTGACTTGATCCACTTTCTTGGTTGGGATAGCTTCAGTCCATCTGGTGAAGTAATCAGTCATAGTCAAGATATACTTGTGGCCGACAGACGAGTTAGGTTCAATGACCCCGATAAAGTCTAGGCCCCATTGCTGGAATGGTGCTTCTACTTGAATCGAGTGAAGGGGTAATGCCCCTTTTCTGATTCTACCAACATATCGCTGACAACTGTCGTAATGAGTACTTACTTTGTGAGCATCAGCAAACAAGGTAGGCCAAAAATAGCCTGCTCAAATGATTTTTAAGGCCATGGGACTTCCTACATAATGACCACCCGATAGTCCAAAATGAAATTCTTCTAAAATATTTTCTTTTTTGGAGTCCCTCACACACCTGAGAAGAATTCCATCAATGTTTTTGTAAAATAACCCCTCAGGAAACAAAGTATATCTAAGAGCTTACAACCTAAATCTTCGACGTTGCAAAGCACAAAGGCGATACAAACATATGCCTAAGGTAAACTAATTGATTAGCTCTTTGGTCCAATCAATATTGTTGGTGGTATGGTTTGTGCAAATGTTCTCGCCCAGACTATCCTCATACAACATATCTAATGACTCGAAAGCTACACTTTTGGCTAGCTCTGAACATAGAGCTCTTCCACGAACTAGCTTGGTTGGTCGGATCTCCACATCATATTCTTGAATTTTTGAGACCCAACCTGCTCTCTTGTCCCCTAATTGTCCTTGGAGAATAAAATTTTTGACATCAGGGTGCATGACATGCACAACCGTTTTGCTCTAAGAAACAAAGTGTTGGAATTTATTCAATGCTTTCATTACTGCATATACTTGTTTTTCAATAAAATTATATTTATCTTGATGAGGAGAAATAACCTGACTCAAAAAAGCAATTGGCTTCTCACCTCCATCCTCTTGCGATTGTGTCAAAACTGCAACATAACTCTCCTATTCGCCTATCGCATAGAGGATGAAATATTTAGAATAATCAGGATTAATCAATACTAGAGCCTGAGTAATCCTCTCCTTGATTTCCTCAAAAGTTTGTCTTCTTGTTTCAGTCCATTTAAAATCAACACCTTTCTTCAAAATCTCAGTCATGGGTTTCACCACTTGAGCGAAATCAACGATAAACTTACGAATGAAATTGATTTGACCAAAGAAAGATTGCAAATATTTTTTATTGGCAGACAATGGTAGCCTCAAGAGGGCTTTAGCTCTTGCAGGATCGATTGCCAATCCTTCTTGTGAGATCACATGGCCCAATAGCTTCCCTTATTTAATAGTAAATATTGACTTCTTCGGATTAATCGAGATCCCAAACTCACGACACTTCTCGAACACCTGCCTCAAATGAGCAATGTGGTCTTCTATGTGATGCAAAAACACAGTCATATCATCAAGATAGATCACAATAATATTATTCAATAACTCACCGAAAGTAATGTCCATAGCCCTCTAAAAAGTGGCACCGACATTTGAAAGTCCAAATGGCATCCATTGGTAGGTGAAAGTACCCCACTTGGTGGTGAATGTTGTTTTATATTGATCCTCGTATTTCATCCAAATATGATTATACCCAAAGAAACCATCAAGCAATGAGAATATCTGGGTACCAACTACTACATGAAGGATTTGATCGATCTGAGGCAAAGGGTAATGGTCCTTTAAATATGCCTGGTTTAGATTGTGAAAGTCAACACACAATCGAATGTCTCCATTATTTTTTCGTACTGGGACTAGGTTAGCCACCCATTTTTAGTGCTTTATTGGATAGATTATATTGACCTCCAGCATCTTCAACAGCTTTGCTTTCATGAGGACTTCAATCTTGGGATTGACAGGCCACTATTTTTGACAAAAAGGTTTTACCCCTTCTTATAGTTCTATAGTATGTTGGATCACATTCTTATCATAACCCCTCAAATCATGGTAGCTCCAGGCAACAATATTTGGATACTCGAAACACAATTTCTTGATATCTTCCAGTTCTTCTGGGGTGCCATCTATTCCAACCTTGATAATTTTCTCAGGCTCCAAATGCAACTCTTTATAATCCTTTGCATCAATTTTAATCATGTGCTTCTTAGCACGATCACTCTGGTCAAACAGACTTTCAAGTGTAATCAGTCCCCTAGGGATGTGATTATTTTTTAGCTGAATCATTTCTTCTCTCTCTTCTTCAACAAGGACTCTATCATCAGCGCTTGCAGTTTCTTTAAGCAAGAAGTTAACTATCTACTCATCATTGTCAAATACTTGCCAATAGAGATTTTTGTGAGGAACTGAGGGTCTGTAAATTACCCTAACTATCTTAGGCTTTCTAACTACTTGCTCAACAGGAGAGTAGTTAGCACCAAGAGAGGCCAGAATATCTACATGTTTATTTAGCTCTCTCAAAATTGCCTGAACATTTAAAGTAGTGAAATATTCAAACAAGTCCCAAACTCTATTGTGGTAGGCCTTCAAGTAGTGTTGCTTTGACACACACCTGTTAGTAATCTGATTAATAATGAGTTCAGAGTCACCAAAAATCTACAACTGTTTAATACCCAACTTCTTAGCTTTCTTCAATCCAAGGCATAAGGCCTCATATTCCGCTGCATTATTTGTGCAACCCCAAGTTAGCCTATAAGAATAAGTCTTTTGCAACCCTTTGGGAGAGATCAACACAACGCCAGCTCCTGCACCATTCTTGCATCTGGCACCATCAAAATACATTCTCCATAATTGATCTGCAATAGTATCAGGGGAAATAGGAACCTTATCTTCAATATGCTCTGGCTTCATGATAGAACCAGTTCTTGTGATAACTAAAACTTGTTCTTGAGATGGAACCATGAAATTGTGATCCATTTCGGTAATCATGTTAACTTGACCTTCAAAAGAGCTTGCAGCTAGTGTTTACACGTAGTTCAAATGAACCATACAAGTCTCCTCACCGTGTGGATCATTATATGTAGAGCAATAGTATGTTATATCTGTGAGGACAACTTCCTCATTCGTTGATACAATTGGGTGCCTCTCAGGTGCCTTGCTTGTTGAAGCCACTTGTTCCCTGGTGATTTGCGGAGGTTGAAATCTCCTGGATTGGAAATCTCTCTCGGCTTGCTTTCTTTCAATAACTATGATTTTATTTCCCATTGCTCTTATAGTTGAATTAGCAGATTTTACTTCTTGTAAAAGTGTCATGTAAGGATCAATATTTGAGGGGGCAGGAGGTGCCAATAAAGGTAGAGGTGTTGGTGGTGCATGTAATGCAAGAAAAGGGACAGATGGAGGCCATTGAGGAGCTAACGGGGTAGGTAATTATGGGAAACTAGGAGCTGACTATTGTGGTACCAGGATAGGAGCAATCAGAGGACGTGTCAAATTCCATAAGGGGATCAGATACATTACTGAAATTGGCTATGAGAATGTGTTGGAATAAAGGTATTGTGGAAGATCAATAATAATGGGTATGGTTACCTTCGAAGGAAGCCTACCTACAACAATTAAATCAGCTTCGGCCTTTTGAGCTTGTGTATACAAATCTAGAAATGTGCTCACATTGGCCTGGTGCACTACCATACCAATATCGATGCTGAGCACTTAGAGGTAATAAAATACTGCTTGTTCATGAGTAGGCCTCAGACCATCTGGAACTCTTTTTCAACTTCACACAAATCAGACATTGAAATCTACAATCTCCTCTTGAGGATGCCTTTGAATGGTGGTAAATTAGTGCAACAAAGAATATGGATCAACTTATTCATGAAAATTCTTGATCAACAACTCGACCAACTGATCCCATGAAGTAATGGTGCTAGGCTCCAACAATCGGTACCAATAGAGCAATTTTCCTCTCAGTGATAAGACTAATAACTTAATCATCACATCCTCATCTACAATGTCATGAATCATGGCCAAAGCAGCTACATCTTGGATATGCTCATATGTAGTTTTTCCAGTACCATCATAGGTAGGCAAAGCTTTTAATGCAGCTTGAGGGACTGGATTTTGTGCTTGTAAATTCAAGGCTCCTGAGCTGTTCCATGTTGGGAACTGCCTTGGTGGTTGTTGCTATTGATGCGGCTGTGCCATGTAAACTGGAATATGAGGTGGGGGTCGAGGAACACTAGTGGAAGTACTAATTGGACTTGAAGAAACAAAAAAAACACCAACTATTTGTGAGGATGTTGCAAATTATGTAAGTGACGGGGTGATCAACCTAGTTTTTTCACCTAATTTTTAGATATCGAGTTCAAAAAACTCAATGGGATTTTTGGATTTTTTAGCCTTCGATCTTGTGATCATGGAGAACAGCTTTCACCATCCTCACGTTTGGATATTTTTGGATATGATCGAGTTGCCAGATGCTCTAATAATTCGATAGAAAAAATGTGAACATCAAACCTAAATTCTACTAGGAATGGACTCTTTTGAGTCCCATCGGGTGTGCCAAAAATTGTTGGTCACAAATCTACCTAAGTACAAGATATTATCACTTGTGTGCCCTAGACTCGACCAACATTGAAATATCGAGGGAAAGAGAAAATTCCTTCGGACCAATCTCTAGAGAGGGCTGGTTCCCTTACTAAATCCTACACTATTGAAGACTAGAGTTGCGGGAAAGAAACTAGAAATAACGAAAAGAAAGGGAAATATGGCCACAGGCCGAAGGTGTAGGATTGGGGCAGACTAACAACAAAAATTCCACCAAGTTTTATAACAACATATAACAGAAGGAAAGCAACAAAATTTTACTCACACCTTTGTAGGGACAACCCTCAGATCACATTTCAAAACTTACTCACCAACAATGTTTTAAATCTAGAAATAGAATTTGAAACTTAACATCAGGAAAAAGAGCATAAAAATAAATGCTTAAAATAGAAGGAAATCACACACATAATAATTCTTGCAAATTTTTGAAGCCAAGTCTCTTCTATTGATGCAAAGAACTTAAGAAGTTTTCTTGCAAAATGTCCAACCTCCTTTTACAATGGAAATTTGATTATTATTTATAGAGGTTTTTGCCTCTTTCATTAAATACATGTGGAGGCAAGGTGTCGGCCACTCAGACACCAATAGTAGCAATTCTCTCCTCGGCAAAAATAATGAACCAATGAACAAATGCCAAAGAAAATATCTACTGATTTTATCACATGGCATATCAGGCTTCAACAAGAATCAATGATCTGATTTCATTCTCTATGGTGGTGCCTTGGAAATGCATACCCACGAAGTGGTCGGTGCCTTGAAAATGAACAATATTGCACTGGAGTCCAAAGCACCTGGTAGTTTTGGTGATAATATTGCCATAGGAATTAACTTCATCAATCTTAATCCTTTTTCAAAGAATATTTTCATTGAAAACATGAAATTTCATCCCAAAAAGGACCTTCATCTTCAATTAGCCTAAAACGAGATTTTGCTTGGAATGTACACTTAATAATTTCATCCTATGTGAAATGAAATTGTACCCCAATATTTGTCCTTTTCTTTCGACTTTTTCTGGGAAAATATTCTACTGCCATAAGTGGGGCCAATCTTGGAAACTTGATTTCTTTGAAAATTAATGAGAACAAAACTGTCAGAAAGCAAAAGGTATTTCGGAAAGCAAAAATCATTTCAAAAAGAAAAAGACATTTCGGAGAGTGAAAAGGCATTTCGAATAGCGAAAAGACCATTTCGAAAAGTGAAAAGGCCATTTTGGACAAAAAGAATTTCGAAGAAGGGAAAAGCATTTTACTTTAATTGCACCCAAAATTACACCCATAAAAAATGTTCAATGTGTGAAAACACTCAAAAAGCATTTGTAAGTTTTACTGGAAAATTTACAACAAAATTTCAATGTGGCAAAAATGCCAACACAACCATACCAAATAGGTGAATCCAAAATATCTCTCCACTTACTCTAAGCTTAATATAATTAACATATATATTGTTATGTAATTGGAAGTAAATAAATATTGAAGAGAGAGGTAGATATATTTACTTTTTTTATCATACTATGAATGAATCATTTATGAGTGTAGATGACCAAATGTGGTTGTTGACCTGTCATTTATTGATGCCACTACCATTGATAATGAGTGTCATGATCATCACTACTCTCCTCATTTTCTTAATAAATAGATAGAACTAAACATCCCTTCTCATGAACATACATATATTCTTATATACTCAAGTGTACATTTAATATTTATTTTCATCTCATGTGTCATGCATGATATATACCTTTTTAATAACATTTGAAACCCTTGTCAAGCTCATCTTGTTTTTCTTTTCTTTGTCTAGAGAAGTAGTATAGAGTTTAAGTTTTGGTACATGGAATTATTTTATGAAAAATAGCTTATTAGGAAAAAAATTTGGATCAAATTAACAACAGGGAAGCTCGAGAGGTAGGTTTAACTTTTCATGCTTTTTTTTCATTTGAATTTATAGTCAATTTTGTAGCATTGTAGAGGCTAGCCAATTTTAGGAGTTTTCATATTGTAGGTTAAAGATATTGTTGAATGAGTTAAACTTAGTGGTAAATATCTTCTAAATTTTATGTACAAAGTTAGAAATGCATGCATTTTGCTTTTTCATAGGACTCTCATTGTGGTTGAAAATGTGTTTGATTGTGCAATGTTATTTGAGTGTAAGTTTATGTAGTAAATATAGTTTTACAAACTTTTAAATTGAGCTTAAAAAACAAGAATTACATGATTTTGTGGTCTTCATATGAATCTTTATCTTGCAAGAAGTTGTAGTTGTACATTTTACTCTATTGTTGTGCAAGCCCTAAAATATTGTAAATTTTGTGACTTTTTAAATAGAGGACAACATTAATTTACATAATTATACTTAGAACTAATTAATTGTTTATAACCCTTCACTTGAAATTTAAGGTTGCCCTTCAAATTAAATCCCTTACCTACACCTCCTTGGAATAGTTCTTTCAAATACAAGCAAAAAAAGAGAGGAGAAAAAGGTAGTGCTATTTATATAAGGAAGTACACATACACTATTATTTTCTAACGATGAGTTAATCCTTTCACTTCAATGATCATGTGATCACCTTATGTAAATAAATAAAATGTTAGAAAAATATACTAAATGATACAATATCCTATAAACAGAACCATGACAACAACATATGTTTCATGTTTATTAGATATTTTGTGATTTAATTTAACAATTAAAACTTTCATATAATATAAAATATTTTATTTAAGTTTTAATATAATATTAAGAATAAATTTATATTTGATCAATTTATGGTTATATTTTATCAAATGATATGAATTTAAGTTATCAAAATGTGATATTTTAATGGAGATATTCATTTTCAAATCTCTCTAGACAATATGTGATGTGTGTTAGTATAATTTATTATAATGCAAATCATATTTATCAATATACAAATAATTTGAACTCAAGTTACATTCATATGATTGTACTTCATTATTGTTGTTTTAAAGTGCCTTAAAAACATGGTTATACAAAATTCATTTTGCTTGTTTTCATCCCTACAACAAAAAATAAATTAGGTTTTTTTTCAAAATATAGATTTCACATAGATGTTGTAAGCATATAAAATTTATCTAAAATGATTCATTGAGTTGCTAGTTTTGGTCTCATTCTTTGCTTCAAAAAACTTACTTTTTAGTCCTGCCAAAGAATATTCCATCTAGTTGATTCTCTTTTAAAACATTTATAGTATTTTATATTTCTTGAGCATTATTCTTGATGTAGAATCATTCTAAGACTCTTAGTATAGAAATTGGGGTCCTTTCTATAGTTGAGATGTATCATTTTTATATCTAGGTACCCTATTTTGTGTTATCTTGAATAAAAATTATGAATTATTTATGTATAAGTTTTCCTTATTGTATTACAAGTTAAATAATTAGAATTTTGAGTTTAAAATATATTTTTATATATTTCTCTTAATGTAAAAATCCTTAATTTTATTGAATTTTAAAATCATTTTGAGGATTTAAAACCAAATATGGGTGCAATTTTATTGAAAAAAGAATATCAAAACAAAAACAACATGTAAAAAGAAAAAAAATGATTAATGGACACATAGGATGACTACAAATATGCTAAGAATCATGGATCAAATACAAGCATCACAAGGCTCTTCGAGGGGTAACCTCCTTAGGAATAGATATTCGATACAAAATATGATTTAAGATGATGATATTTTCATTAAAACTTCAATATATAAGCATTACAAACCCTAACGCTTAAGGATCATCCGGAGACACCAAAGAGGTTCCCAACCTAATTAACATTAACCTTAATGGTCAAAGGTTTAGACCACATACAAAAGAGGCACTAAATTATGATTTCAGAATGATCATAAAGTAATAATAATAGAAGGTGAGGATGTAAGGGTTTTAATATGTCCTCCCATTTAGGAATATTTTCCCTTGAAGCTTTAGATTTGGACATTGCTATTAGATCTAATCAAGAAGTTTGTAAGTTGAATATTTTAGTTATAATTCTTGCCATTAGATCAAAATATTTATGATGATGGAGTTATAAAATTATCACAAACATTTATCTAAAATATTCTTAGGTTCGAGGATGATGGATCCTTCATCATCCAAATTGAGAAGTGTCAACTAGACATGAATATGTTTTCCAAGGACCTCCTTCAAATGAGATAAATGTAAAATATGATGTATCTTGGAATATGAATGTAGGTGCAATTTGTAAGCAATTTTTCCAATTGACTATAGAACTCAATAAGATCTATGGAAGTCAGTGCTAATGTTTGACTACCTTTGAGCTTCAAAGGTGCTTGCTTATATGGTTATAGGCATCCATGTCCCCTTGGTGAATGTGCACTCTAAATGACATTAAAATGTATGTTGTTTCATATGATTTTAAATTAGTTTTAATTTTTACTTAAGAGTATAGAGTAGATTTTCCTTATCGTTGAGAGTTAAATTGATAATTTATACCTTGGAACTTCATGGAAGTTAGGATATGAGAGACAATGGTGGTTGGTGATAAATAATTTCATATGACATATTGGTTGAAGAGTGGTAATTTACACCCATTCAAAAATATATAACTACTTAGCCTAGTGATTCTACTACTTTGAAGCAAAATGTAAATAGATTTATGAGCATTTATTAACTATTTGTATCTAACAATCTGTTTACAACTAATATGTGGAACCCATTTTTAGTTATATTTCTTACAACTTAAATATTTCTATTAGAAGTTACTAGTGAATGTGTGATCATGGTTATAGACAATGGAAGTGGGCATACCATAGAGGTAAAATATTTGGTCAATGAAGGCTTATGCAATGGTAGACGTTTTATAAGGATGGTCCAATAAACATAAATATATTTAAATTGTAATATGATTCATGGAGAAGGCTAACATTGTATGATGTATTGGATAAGCCTAAGGGCATTTCATTGTATGATTTATTAATTAATTTTTATATTTTATTATGTAATCCCTATGGGATTAATTAACCTTGTTATGGCTAAACCCTCTTTATAACTTATAAATAACCTAAATATCTCTTGTTATGTAGTTTAGGTTAAAGTTTATTATGTCATTAGGATTTTGGTATTGGTATAAATGACCCCTCCCACTCATATTTTGATTATAAAAATATTATGTAATATTATCTAAAAATATAAAGATTTTTTTTGGTGCCTAAAAGTGCCCGCAAAATCCTTCTCTTTTTTATTTTTTGTATAAGATTTGAGTGCATGGTTTTTTGTACATTTAAGTAAAATATCATGAATTCCAACAAAATGGGTTTACTTAGTGATATATATTGATTTTTTAATCCTTAATACTACCACAATATATCATAGGTTATATCAAAATATCACAAGATCAAATATAAAATAGCCATAATATAATAAGGTCAAGATAATGATAATATGAGTAGAATAATATGAGCAAATTAATATGTATATAAAGGCTTATAATAAATTAAATAAATTTCATTAATATGTTGAAATATAAATGTAAATAGCCTTAATAATTCATGTAATATGCATGAAGAACAACTTATAATATCAATTGCTCAAAATGTATACAAGCTTTATTAATCCTCTTCCTCTTACAAACAGATAATGAGATATATGAATTGTATTCGATATATCTTCTTATGGAGCATTATATCCATAATATAGCCATAGTAATGTGACTCTTTAGATACTTGACTATTGCTCTCCATATGCCAAGTCTCATGACTCTTGGCTTATCTACATTGTTATGCATAATCGCGAAACATCTTAAATTTGCTATATTTAGGATTTTCAAAATTTTAAATGTGCTAATTTTGGAACCTTTCACTGGGGCGTATTCACCCAAAATTTACGGGGTAGAATTGTTTTGGAGTCAATTCACCCGATGTTGATAATAATTATTATATTTTTATTTTAATTCACCAACAACTTTCGCCTAATTCCACGGATAATTCACCTTCAAATTATAATTTTCTTTTGTTTTTCCCACCCAATTTGCCACATATACTACCCATATAAATACTGAAGGGGGTACCGATAAAAATACATCTAAAACACTCTAAATTGAAAATAGCTTTGAAGCAATGAAAAACCTATTGTCAGTCGGCATATTTATCGATTGGTTGTAAGGTATTAACAATTAGAAGACACCGATCGATTCCACAAACTTGACAAGGTTGCAAAGGAGTGCTTCTCAATGTAAATCAATCCATTTTAGAGGAGTGCCAATCAACATATGTCGATCGGTTGCAGAGGAGTGTCAATCAACATAAGCTAATAGGTTGCAAATGAGTTTCTATCGGTATAAGTTGATCGATTATAGAGGAGTGTCAATCGACATAGGTCGATTGGTTGTAGAGGAGTGTCAATCAACATAAACCAACCAGTTGCAAAGAAATACCTATCAAAATAAGTCGATCGATTGTAGAGAAATACCAATTGATATAAGCCAATCAATTATAGAGTAGTGATTATCGGTATAAATATATCAATTGTAGAGTAGTATCTATTGGCATAAACCGATTGGTTATAGAATAGTGTTTTTTATAAGCTGATCTATTGTAGAGGAGGGATAATCAACATAAGTTGATTGGTTGTAGAGGATTTCTAATCAGCAAAAGCCGATCAGTTACAAAGAAGTTCCAATTAGCATTGCTACAACCAATCAACATTGCTACAACCGATCAATATTGCTACAATCGATTGATATTGTTGTAACTGATTGGCATTGCTACAATCGATTATCATTACTGCAACACATTGGTGTATCTACAATTGATCATAATTTTATGATCAACATATCTACAACCTGTTGATATTTTTTTATTGTCATATCTACAACCAATTGGTATTTTTTGACCATCATGTTTACAACCAATCGATATTTTCTAACCATAATGTCTACAACCGATCATCTCAGACCGATTGACTTAGCTTTTTCCTATCAGCACTATTATATAGGTATAGTTTGATTGACATAGATTTTCCTATTGACATGAAGCCTTTGATTTTGTCGTATAGGTCTATAATTTTGCAACTGATATTCATAGCCCCCAACACAAAAAAAAATCACCACAGTTTAAAAATGTTTGGTGAAAAATAAATGCAATTCACCAATTCTCCTTGGACATGATTCTTCGGGATTTCAAGATGATTCACCTTGATTTTATAAATAGATTTCGGGGCTAACCCCTTATGCATAACCCTGCTTATCTACTTGCCACTTGCATACTTTATGAACTTGACTCTATAACATATGCACACCTATACATGACTCTTACATTTATATTTGCATCCTCTAATCTATAACACTTGTGCACATATTTACATTAATTATTTGCACTCTTGCATACAAGATACTTGTGCACATTTATTCAACCTACACTTGCACTCTAACTTACTTGAAACTTGTGCATTTCTTACATATTCACACTTACATAAAAAGGGAAATATAACTCTCTCTCTAAACTATGACTCAACTCTAATATAATATTTATAAATGTAGCATGAAGGTACCATGTGGGTGCATTATCATATACCAAATAATGTAATATACTCCAACAATATAATTAATCATCATAAAAATTATTGATTTTTTGTCTAACGTAGGCAACCCTTTAATAAAATCCATGGAAGTGTCCATCTATACTATAGTTAAAATTAGTAACGACTACAAAGTTCTTGGAGTCCTAACCATTATTTCATTATGGCTAACACATCACATTTCTCAATGAATTTCTTGATATAATATTTCGTACCATCTTCGAATAAATTATTATTTTTATCTTACATGACTTTAAGGAGCCAAAATACGCTTTGGATGTTGATGCATGCAATTTCCAAACCAGTTTATCTTAATGAGTTGAATTTATGAAAAGCACAATACACACTTTATAATGCAAGTATTTATCATCCTAAGAGTATCCTAGCTTAGTTATGGAATTAAGTATTAGCTTATGAATAATTTGTTGAATATATACATCTGTTTTTCACTCTTGTTTGCCACCTTGCGAGTAGTCTAGAGTTGCTATGGATAAAGCACATAGTGTCACATGGTCTTCAAATTTGTAAGATAGGGCATCTGCCATGACTTTTTTGTTTTATTTCTTTGGATATTCATAACCCAATAATTTAGTTACCCAGTTTGGATTTTCTAATGAAGAGATTTATTATTCCAAGAAATTATTATAGATATGATTATCTATGTTGATGTAGAAATATCACCTCAAAATATATGGTTTACAATGGGTTACAATATGAATAATGGATCATGTTTCCTTCTCATAGGTAGTCTTTATCATATTTTTGCCTGCAAGTGCCTTGTTAGTGAACGCCAAGGGTCTTCCTTGCATTAATATCATGTTGCTTCCTATCCTCAATGCATCACTTTCAATCATAAAAATATTTGGAGAAATTAGGTATGGCAAGTATGAATGTGTTGCACATAGCACATTTGAGAAGGTCAAAGGAACACTCTACCAATTTACACCATGTGAATGCATTTTTCTTCATATTATCATCAAAGGAGCTACAATTTTATTATAATCTCCTATGAACTTGTGCTAATAATTGATGATACCTAAAACCCTATAAATTAAGGTTTTTTAATTTTGATCAATTTTGCATGTCCTAAATTTTCTTGGGATCCACATTAACACATTCCACTAAGATAATATAATTGATTTGTTCAACCTCCATTGTACCAAAAGAATATTTGTAATGGTTCACAGATAACTAATTTTCTTATATGAGTTACAAGGTCTAGTCTAAGTTAATTAAATGATCTTCTCATGTCTTATTGTATATGAGAATGTCATCAAAGAAGACGAATATAATTTTTTGAATAAATAAACAAAAATTTGGTTTATCATACTCTAGAATATAGATGGTGCATGTTGAGACCAAATGACATCTCCAAAACCTCATAGTGAGCCCCATGAGTTTCAAAATTATTCGTAGAGTCAATATTTTTCTATAACTTAATTTGGAGTGAGTTGACCATAAATATAACTTGGAGAAAATGCAATATCCATGTGCTATATCTTTTTAGGGTTTAAAATTGAAAAATCTCCACCAACCTACTTGGGTATTCCTTTGTTTGATAAAGGAAATAAAAAGAAACCTTGGATCTCTTTTTTGGATAGAATGAAATCTTACTTGGTAGGTTGAAATGGTAAGTTCTTAACCATGGCAATAAGGCTACAACTCATAAAAAATATATTACAATCCATTCCTATTTATATGATGTCACTTTCAATATTACCAATAGGTATTGCATTAGAAATTGATAAAATTCAAAGAGACTTTCTATGGAAAGGTTGTGAGAAAAAATTTAGGTTTTCTCTTTGTAAATGGGATAGGGTTTGCAAAGGAAAAGTATTGGTGGATCAGGCTTGTGGAATTGTAGACTTATGAATTTGGCATTAGGAGAAAAAATTGGGTGGATATTATTCAAATATCAAGGAATGAATTGGGTAAAAATATTGATTCAGAAATATATAGGTTCTCTTGATGCAATGAAATTATTTAGGAAACGAACTCTACCCAAAGGATCATCAACATGGAACTTCATATTAGAGAGTTTGCAATTGATAAATAAATATATTATATGGTTAGTCAATGAGGGGAGTTATGCAAATTTTTGTTCTAATGCTTGGTTAAAGCCTTATCCTCTTATCTCTAACTCAAAATGGAAACCATTGGCGCAAGCATACCTAGAATGTGAAGGTTCTAAGGTCAAATATTATATTATTATGAACAAAAACTCTTGATCATGGATTTATTTTAGTAACTTTATTGAAGGAGAGGAACTCAAACAAATTGTAGATGAACTTCAAAATATGCTTCAAGAGTTTTATTTACCTATTTTTACACGAAATGATGAGTTGGTTTGGAATTTATCAAAATATGGTGAATACTTGGTCAAGTTGGGATATGAGGATTTAAAACAATCAAAATTTCCTTCTTCTAAAACTTTTCCTTGGAAGAACGTTTGGTCATTAGAGGCTCTCCCTAAGGCCTCAACGTTTCTTTGGTTAGTATTTCAAAGTAAGATTATTACAGGAGTGAGTCTACAAACAAGAGGATATTATGGATCCTTCAAATATTCCTTGTGTGAGAAGGATTTAGAAATACCAATATTCACTTCTACATTGTCCATTTGATCACACAATTTGGAGTTATTTTTATAAAATTTGAAATTATATTGGGTAGCTCCATCAACATTGAAAGAGTTGATAAAATGTTGGATAAATTATATCAAAGCTAAAGCATTATGTATTCTTTTGAGGATTTGCCTTGTCATTATTTGTTGGAATTTATGTCTTAAAATGAATAAAATAATTTTTAAAAATAAATATCAAAATCATGCCCAAGTTTGGAACCGTATTGGTGCTTCTCTTGTAGAATATCCACAAATATGGTGATAATCATGGGAAGTCTCAATTGCAAAAAAACAAATGCTAATAACTTGGCTATATTATTTGAACATACATGGAAGATTCATCTGCAAAAATAGAATTAAAACAAAGGACCTACTTCGATCTATGGTGAAATGGAAATATCTAGAAATTGGGTTTATCAAAATTAATTTTGATGGTGCTTCTAAAGAAAATCTAGAAAAAGTCGATGGAGGTGGTATTTTTAAAAATAATGAAGGCAAAATTTTCCTCATTTATTCAAAATCATATGAAACTTCAACTAACAACTATGTTGAGGCTAGGGCACTTCTTATCGGGATTAAAATTGCAACAGAAAAAAGGATGAAAATATATTTCAATTGAGAGGGGCTCACAAATTATCATGAATGCTATTAACAAAAATAGATGTGGAGACTGGATAAAAAAGAGTAATTTTTTATTTTATTTTTGGAAAACAACCCAAAAGGGATGCCACTTTTGGGCAAGACCCAAGGATGCAGGGGTATCAATTCCACCAAAAATGACCAGGACTCGAACCTAGCCTACCACCTTTGACATATTCAAGGAGCAAAAAAACACACAAAAACATTTAAAAAAATAAAATAAATAAATAACAATTAAATTAATAAAATAAAATAAAATAAAAAACATGCTCCTTAAGTGTGTCAAAAATAAAAGCACAACCACACACACACACACACAATAAGATAAAAAAAACCACAACACGAACCACATAGAAAAACACAAGAACAACATAACAAAACACAAACATGACAAAAAAAACAGAACACTACAAAGACATAACAAAAAAAAAAACATGAAAAATAAACACAACCAAAATCTAAAAAAATAAAATAAATAAAATAAAAATAAAAAACAACTAACAACAGGCAATAAACAAAAACAAAAAACATAGAAAACACTCACACATAAAAACACGAATTAACACAAACAAATAGAAACAAAAGAACAAGAATGAAAAAAACACAAGAAAAAAAACAAAAAACATTAAAAAACACAAAACAACAAAAAACAACACAAAGAACACAAAAACAAAACAAAACAAAAGAACACACACACCTTAAAAAACTAAACGAAAAAAAAAACTAAAAAGAAAAAAGAAAAAAAATGAACATAACAAAGACTAGTCTAGACTAGAAGACTTCTAAGGCAAGAAACAATGGAGGAAACAAAAGAAAGAATAGATTGAGCTAGGGAACTAAAATAACCTGAACGAACCAAAGAGAAGCAAAAAAAAAAAACTAGGTACCTTCAGAACTGGAGCCATCCAAAGAAATGATAGAAAGAAGAGCTTCCCTAATTTTCGAATCCCACCATCTAGTAGGGTGGCCATAACAAGTAATATCACATTTGTTAAAAGCCCAATTAGCTAAAGCATCATCACTCTTGTTTTGATCTCTAACCACATGATTGTAATCAACTTTCAAAAATCCCATCTGGATTAATTGAATCTTCCCAATAATTATTTTTATTCTCCAGTCAACCTTATGATTCTTAGAAGGAGTCTTCAAAAGATTAATCATGAGTTAAGAGTTAGACTCAACTAACACCTTTTCCCATCCAACCTTAGTAACCTCTTAAAATCCTATGAGGATACCATAACCCTCAACAAGGTTATTGGAAAGAATACCCAAATTATCAGCAAAAGTAAAAACCAGGGAGCCATCTGAAAGTCTACTAATACCTCCTGCACTGGCTTTTCCCAGGTTCCCTCTAGAGGCCCCATCAGTATTGAATTTTCTAAAATCCTTAGGAGGAGGTTGCCAATTTCTTGTCCTATCCATCTTACAAATACTCACATACCCTTTAAGTTGGTTTCTCTTAGAAGATTTAATCTTCAATCTTTGCATCACTTGATCCCATGTTTGGTGGGACTTTCGGGGGTGATTAAGGAGTTGATGGACTAATTCAACTAAGTTGGCTATGGTCTTTTGCCAAATATAATGAATATCCTTCCTATCTTGATTAAAAATTTAGTTGTTCCTTTCGTTCTAGATATTCCAAAGAAAAATGGTAGAACCCATCCAAACTAACTACCTAATAAAATGATCAAAACCCTCTTGATTAGGCCAATCCCTCCAAAGCTATTCAAAAGTTAAAAATTTGGACCAATGTAAGCCAAGTAAAGTGGCCATTCTCCTCCATAGCTCAAAGGCTAAAGTACACTCAATAAAAATATGGCTAAGATTTTCTACATTCTCTTCACATATTTCACATCTAAAAGGGCCATGAAAACCACACTTCATAAGTTGCTCACCAGTAAGCACCCTACGATGCAATAAAACCCAAGTAAAGAACCTCACCTTAGGCCTGAGCGTTTGAGCCCACAACTTAGAAAATATGTTAGAATATTGGTTGGGATTATTATGGCATAAGGTATAATAACATTGAGCAACTGAATACTCACCCTTAGTAGTGTTGTTCCATACAAAACAATATTTTTCAAAAGATATCCCAAAAACCTAACCACTAGGGTGTCCCACGTGGAGGGTCTTCCTTGCATTAATATCATGTTGCTTCCTATCCTCAATGCATCACTTTCAATGATAAAAATATTTAGAGAAATTAGGTATGGCAAGTATGAATGTGTTGTACATAACATATTTGAGAAGGTCAAAGGCACACTCTCCTAATTTAAACCATGTGAATGCATTTTTCTTCATATTATCATCAAAGGAGCTAAAAATTTATTATAATATCCTATGAACTTGTGCTAATAATTTATGATACCTAAAACCCCCTAAAGTAAGGTTTTTTAATTTTGACCAATGTTGCATGTCCTAAATTTTCTTGGGATCCACCTTAACACCTTCCACTAAGATAATATAATTGATTTGTTCAACCTCCATTGTGCCAAAAGAACACTTGTAATGGTTCACACATAACTAATTTTCTTATATGAGTTACAGTGTCTAGTTTAATTTAATTAAATGATCTTCTCATGTCTTATTGTATATGAGAATGTCATCAAAGAAGACCAATATAAATTTTTAAATAAATAAACAAAAAATTGGTTCATCATACTCTAGAATATAGATGGTGCATTTTGAGACAAGATTACATCTCCAAAACCTCATAGTGGCCCCTATGAGTTTTAAAATTATTCATAGATACAATCCTTTTCTATAACTTAATTTGGAGTGATTTGACCATAAATATAACTTGGAGAAGATGCAATATCCATGTGATATATATTTTTAGGGTTTAAAATTGAAAAATCTACACCAACCTACTTGGGTATTCCTTTGTTTAATAAAGGAAATAAAAAGAAACCTTGGATTTATTTTTTGTATAGAATGAAAGCTTGCTTGGTAGGTTGAAAAGGTAAGTTCTTAACCATGGTAGGAAGGCTACAACTCATAAAAACTACATTGCAATCCATTCCTATTTATATGATGTCACTTTTAATATTACCAATATGTATTGCATTAGAAATTGATAAAATTAAAAGAGACTTTCTATGGAAAGGTTGTGAGAAAAAAATTAGATTTTCTCTTTGTAAATGGGATAGGGTTTTCAAAGGAAAAAATATTGGTGGAGCAGGCTTGTGGAATTATAGACTTATGAATTTGGCATTAGGAGCAAAGATTGGGTGGAGATTATTCAGAGATCAAGGAATGAATTGGGTAAAAATATTAATTCAAAAATATACAGGTTCTCTTGATGCAATTAAATTATTTAGGAAAATAACTCTACCCAAAGGATCATCAACATGGAACTTCATATTAGAGAGTTTGCAATTGATAAAGAAATATATTATATGGTTAGTCAATAAGGGGAGTTATGCAAATTTTTGGTCTAATGCTTGGTTAAAGCCTTATCCTCTTATCTCTAACTCAAAATGGAAACCATTGGTACAAGCGTACCTAGAATGTGAAGGTCCAAAGGTCAAAGATTATATTATTATGAACAAAAACTAGTAACATGATTGAAGGAGAGGAACTCAAACAAATTGTAGATGAAATTTAAAATATGCTTCGAGAGTTTTATTTATCGATTTTTACACGACATGATGAGTTGGTTTGGAACTTATCAAAGGATGGTGAATACTTGGTCAAGTTGGGATATGATGATTTAAAAAAATGAAAATTTCCTTCTTCTAAATATTTTCCTTGAAAGAACGTTTGGTCATTAGAGTCTACAAACAAGAGGATATTATGGAACCTTTAGATATGCCTTGTGTGAGAAGGATTTAGAAATACAAACATTTACTTCTTCATTTTCAATTTTCTCATACCATTTAGAGTTATTTTTTATAAAATTTAAAACTATATTGGGTAGCTCCATCAACATTTAAAGATTTGATAAAATGTTGGATAAATTATTTCAAAGCTAAAGCATTATTTATTCTTTGGAGGATTGGACTTGACATTATTTGTTGGAATTTATGTCTTAAAATGAATAACATAATTTTTAAAAATAAATATCAAAATCATGCCCAAGTTTGAAACCGTAATAGTGCTTCTCTTGTAGAATATCCACAAATATGGTGCTCATCATGGGAAGTCTCATTTGCAAAAAAAGAGATGCTAATAACTTGGATATATTATTTTAACATACTTGGAAGATTCATCTGCAAAAATGGAATTAAAAAAAAGGATCTACTTCGATCTATGGTGAAATGGAAATATCCAAAAATTGGGTTTATCAAAATTAATTTTGATGGTGCTTCCAAAGAAAATTCAGGAAAAGCTGGTGGAGGTGGTGTTTTTAAAAATAGTGAAGGCAAAATTCTCCTCATTTATTCAATATCATATGAAACTTAACAACTATGTTGAGGCTAGGGCACTTCTTACAGGGATTAAAATTGCAATAGAAAAAAGGATGAAAATCTATTTCAATTGAGGGAGACTCACAAATTATCATGAATGCTATTAACAAAAATAGATGTGGAGACTAGATAAAAAATAGTATTTTTGTTGATATTAATCATATATAAATAGAGGCAATCTCCTGGTAATATGAGCATATTTATAGAGAAGGAAATCGAATGGCTAATAAATTGGTGAATTATGGTGTTGATCTTCATGCTGATGAAATTCAAATTTTAGAAGGCAATTGGCCAAGTAAGGTTTTATATCCTAATAAAAATGATGTCAAGGAGCTAATTGTGGAAACATAACATTTCAATGAAGTTGAATAATATCTTTAAGAGAAAAAAGAAATGAAAAACTACGATAAAAAGGTATGCTTCAACAAATGTAATATTTTGGTATTTTCATGGGAATGGCCCGCAACAGAAGCCACATATAACCTTTAAAAAAATCACCTTTGATAGATTATTTATATGTTAAAAATCCATACACAACCATCATAATCTGCATTTAGTTTGGACCAAGACCACCAGGAGGGAATAAGGGCTAACACTCAACCCAATGACCCTTGCATCAAGCAATGGACCATCTTCTCAATTTTTATTTTATGCACAATCAATATGGTAAAATTATTGGTGCCTAACTACTCAAAATTAATTATATTGCATGATATTGTGAATTTTGAGGTGATAATCCTTGAGGTAGTGCAAATACCTAAAAGTACTTGCCAATAATTAGTTACAAGTCTAATAATTCAATTGAGTCTATCATTTTTATCATTTGTATAGCACAGAGTTAAGCCATAACCCCTTGAGGATCCTTTTCCATTAATATCTGCATGTGATATGAACTAATTACATGGGTAGATCTTTGTCATGCTCTTTACCATTATCTATGAATTGCATATATATTTTGATGAAATATCATAAGATGGGTCCTAATGCGCAGAGCCACTTAGCTCCTAAAACTATCACAACTACCTAATAAAAGTTGTAGCATGTCACATTTTAGATTTGTAATGACTCATTAAAAATTGATATTTTAACATTTTTTCTTGTAAGCCAATGCATGTCCATTAGCTATCATCACCTTAAATTCATTGCATGGATGCACATAACAAGCTACTTGTTTGGCCACCAAAGGGTCAATGAAGTTGTAAGTGTTGCTAGAATCCATGAGGATGGTTAAGAAATACCCCTTTAAGTATCCTAACATTTTCGTAGTTTGATACATTGTAATCCTTGCTAATGTATGCACAAAATTTTTGGGGATAGAGCCATAACTTAAACTAGTCTCTTTGGGTTATTTCTCAATTGGAATTTATTTTGAGGTGTCCAAAATATCATACATAAAAAGCATGTCAATATCTAGTAGATGTAGTTTCTATTACATAGATATGACCTAGTGTATATTTCTCATCACAGTTATAGCAAAACCCTATTGCTATATGAGTTGTCATATCCTCATGAATTAAGTGCTTGATAAGTGCCATAAACTATTGTTAGTAAACATTTTTTTGGAGCTCTAACTTGTAATTATTTACATGGATAATTTTGGTATGCATATTTATCTTCAACTAATTTTTCAAAATTGGATAGCTTCTATCAATGTGGTAGGTTTAAAAACTCTAACTTTAATACAATTATATTCCTTAAAATCATTTATAAAGCAATTTTTGAATAAAAACATAATCTATACCTCTTGTCTAATTTACCAAAATTTCAAATTATGTCTAGTATTCAAGAAAAGATTGAGTTTGTCTAAATTTAGTCAATAACCCTATTAAGTCCTCATATTAATTTATGATAAATAAGGTGAATAAGTATTGATAAATTGATCCCATGTGAGCGCATCATATGATTTCTCCAACCACTAATACAATTGAATAATGTCATGTTCTAGATTGAACAAAGCAATGAAATTTTTTTGATCTGTGGGAGTTTGATTAAAGGAAAAATACTATTCTACCATATACAACCATCTAGTGGGGTTGTCATCATCAAATTTAGGAAAATTTAGTTTAGGTGGGAATTTTATATTGGACATTTTGAGTCCTCTAAGTCATAGTTGTCATTGATGTCACCTGATAGAGTTATCACTCATCTCAAGGAATTCGGCAAGAAATAAAGTCACCCAAGTCATCCAGGAAAAAGCTTCATCAATGCAAAAGTGAAAGGAAAAAGGCTCCATAATATTTTAATATTATTGGGAGCACAAGTTAAATGATTGGTTTATAAAAACCCAAGATGGGTTATTGCAAAAGTTAAAAAGGAGGTTTAATAATTATTTATAAATCATTTAAATTCACAAGGAATTTAAATTTTATAAATAATACCAAGGTTGGGCATTAAGACAAGGTTCTAAGGTTTTATTAAACCTAAGGTTGGCTCTTTAAGACAAAGTTCTAAGGTTGATTTTAATTTATAATATTTAAATTTAAAATTAAATTTAAATTTATTATAAATTAAATCACATCGACGTCAAATTCATTCGAAGCGCCGACGTGATGCTAAGGAAGGCAAAAGGCATTATATAAATGCCAAACAAATTCATTTACCAAGTATCCCTTGCTATTATTTTCGAAGTGCATGCGAAAGAGATTTCTATTTCGAAAGCCTTACGATTTTCGTGAAGGTTAAAGCTGTGAAGATTCGGAAGCCCTAAGTGCAAAGGCCAGCGTGGCCTAGTGGTATGTTGGCTTGGTGCTAAGGAGGAGGTTCTGAGTTTGATTCGTGTGAGGTCTATTTTTTGGATTGCAAGGAAGAAGCGCTCTACGTGCTTGTTGTTTTTTGGAGGTTCGTTGTTCGAAGATATTGCATGGTGGACGTGCCCTTTTAGACACGTCACGATGCGTGGCCCAATGATGGCTTGGCTGCGGCTAAGGCATTGGGAAGAAAATAATTGAGGGATCGAATCCCATCGAGGGCAAGGCAAGTAAATTTAATTTTTGTTTAATATTTTATTTTTCTGCCAAGGTTGCCTAAGGAGAAATAAGGTTATGGTATGCCCTAGGAAAGATAAATATTTCTGCTGATTTTCTTTGTGGAAGTATATCATATTATATATCATTGGAAAGCTATTTTTGAGAGCTACTTGTTTAGATTGATTTGAGGGAGAAATAAGGTGTGTGCAAGAAGATATTTCTAGTTTTGTCAAGGAGTTCCAAAAGTAAGTTTGATTCATTCTTTTGAGGGATTATTTCTTGCATAAGAGGGTTTGGTGCATTTTTATTGAGTAGGAGTAATAAGGTGTTATTGAGATATTATTTTGATTATTGTGTTATTACTCATGACCTCTAACCCTTGTTGAGATTGGAAAAAGAAAGTGTGTTGAGTGTGGCAGATTTAGTGGACAACTCATAAGGCATCAAAAAGGTATGGGCAATATTCTTCATTGACTTATGTGGGTGATTGATTTATAAAAATATCTTTGGAGAGAAAAGGATTGATTGTGGTTAACCTTTTTGAGAGTTGTTGGTTTAATGCTTCAAGGTTTTCTGAATTGAGAGTTGTGATTAAACCTTGTTTATAAGCATTGTTGTTGAAGCCCATTGGTTGTGCAAAGAACTTGAACTTGAGTTAGAAAAGAACATGAGTATCATTGTTATGTGAGATTTGTTGTTGAGCATTGTTGGAAATATTTTGAGTTGGTTGATACATGCTTGGACTAGGGTTTGTGAGAAAGGATTGATCCTTGAGGTGATTGGTTGAGTAGAGTTGATTAAGCCTAGTCAAGTGATTGTGTGAAGTGGTTGTTCAAGTTCCATGAAACAAACTATTCTATATTCTGATTTGAGTTGAGATTGAGATTTGAGAATAGAACATATTGAGTCTCTAACAATTCTCTTTATGCTTCTATGAGATTGATTTGAGTTGAGATTGGGATTTGAGTATAGAACATATTGAGTCTCTAACAATTCTCTTTATGCTTCTATGAGATTGAGTTGAGTATAGAGATTGAGTTATCTCTAACAATTCTCTTTATGCTTATGATTTAGTTGAGATTGAGATTTGAGAATAGAACATATTGAGTCTCTAACAATTCTCTTTATGCTTCTATGAGATTGATTTGAGTTGAGATTGGGATTTGAGTATAGAACATATTGAGTCTCTAACAATTCTCTTTATGCTTCTATGAGATTGAGTTGAGATATTGATTGAGCATTGAGTATAGAACATATTGAGTCTCTAACAATTCTCTTTATGATTCTATGTGATTGAACAAGTTCTGTGTGGACTTGTTAAGCGATTTGAGGTAAGTCTTTGAGAAGGCTTGTGGACTGATTTTGTGTAAGATTTTATGGAAGCTTGCAATGCAGATTTGAGCAAGTCCTAGAGAGGACTTATTGAGCATATTTGGACAAGTTCTATGTGAGCTTGTTGAGAATTTGATCTGTTGAGCAGATTTGAGTAGGTTCTAAGTGGACCTATTGAGCAGATTTGAGCAGGTTATGAGTGAACCTATTGAGAAGATTTGAGCAGGTTCTGAGTGGACCTATTGAGCAGATTTGAGTAGGTTCTGAGTGAACCTATTGAGAAGATTTGAGAAGGTTCTGAGTGAGCCTATTGATAGAGATTTGGAGGTGATAGAGTATAGAGGACAGAGTCTCAGTGGATAGAGATCCAATAACTAGGACAATTGAAGACAAATATTCTGAGTGAGGAGTCTTCAAGTGGAGAGAGATCCACCAATCATGTAGTAGAGAGACAGAGTCTTCTAGAAGATCACTAGCCAGAGTAGAAGGGGAAAGATTTCTCCTATGGAAGAGATCCATAAACTTGATATTAGGGGATCAACATCTCCTTTGGACAGAGGTCCATAAACATTGTAATTGGGAAGGATTCCCAAAGAGATTATTTGAGAAATATTTAGAAGAAATATTTTCTCTATGGAGGTAGCCCACATTGGGTGAACCACGTTAAAATTTGTGTCTCTATTGTGTATGGTGTTCTATGCATTGCTTTGATTACTGCTATTGATACTACTATCTATACACTGCATAATATTGAATTGAAAAGAAAAGTAAAAAGTGGTCTTATACTGTTCACCCCCTCTTAGTATAAGCTTGTGTTCTTCAATTGGTATCAGAGTGGGTTCCTTCAGAAGAGTTTGAAAACTTGAAGGAAAAGTGGTCTAAGAACATAATGGATCAAAAGGATGGGTTCTTCAATAATGCAGTACCAGTATTTGATGGGAGTGACTTCTTGTATTGGTGTGTGCTGATGAGATTTCACCTGATGGCACTTGGAAATGAAGTTTGGGATGCAGTGGAATTTGGATATGATTCAGGAGCCAATCCTCCTACAGATAAGGAAGGTAAGCTTCTAATGCATGCAAATTCAAGAGCTATGAATGCAATTATAAAAGGGTTGCGTAGATCAGAATCTATGAAGGTTATGGAATGTAAGACAACAAAAGACATGTGGGATCTATTGCATACCATATATGAAGGAGATAAAAATGTCAAGAAGGCTAAGATCAGAAATCTCAAAGGAGAATTTGAGAACCTAAGAATGCGGGATGATGAGAACATTCATGACTATCTCATCAAGGTTGATGAACTCATACATGAGATGAAAGGTCTTGGAATGAAGGTTGATGAATCAGATGCTTGTGATAAGATATTGAGAACTCTTCCAAAAAGGTACAGTGAAAAGGTTTTTGCTATAGAAACATCAATTGATAGTGATTCTTTGACAAGGAATTCTTTGCTTGGCATGCTTACTACATTTGAGATAAGAACAAAAGATCCTATTCCTCCAAAAGAAGCTGCATTCAAAGTGGACAAAAAGAAAAAGGGTAAGAAGTCAGAATCAAGCAGTGAATCTTCCAGTGATGAAGAAGCTAACTATGGTAGAAGAGATAAAGGTTCCAGAAGACCCATAGATATGAGATCTATTAAGTGCTTCAATTGTGGAAAGTATGGACATTATGCAACAGAGTGCAAAGAGCCCAAGAGCAACAATGAAGAAGAAAAATAGGATCACAGGTACAGGGAATCAGAAAGACACAGGTACCAGAAGAAGAGCAAGGATGGACAAAATAGACAAGGGAAGAAGTTCTTCCAAAGGCAAAAGAGAAGCTACTATGCGGATAATGCAAGTAAGTACTCAGTTGATAGTGATACTAGTTTTTCAGACAATGATAGAGATGAAGTCTTATTTATGGTTGAAGAAAAAGATCCAGTTAAGAAAAAGACTCCAGTTATTCTCAAGTGTTTTAGATGTGGTAGATTTGGACATCTTGAAGATGATTGCACAAGGGATGGTTATAGTTTCAGTGATGATGATTTTGAAGATGCACTTGATAGACCAGATGAAAATCTTCTAATGGCATTAGAAGAAGAAGTGAGTGATTCTATAGAAGACAAGCCAAAAGGAAGTAATGATATGGACAAAGGTAAACAAATAGAGGATTATTTAGTAGAGAATGGATATGATCTCAAGGGAGAACTTATCTATGCCCTTGACACAATAAATAAGGTAAGAAAGCAACACTCTAAGCTTGAAAGACAGTTTCAAGAATGTGATGAAGAAATATTATTGCTCATAGAGGATCTAGAAAAGTCAAAAGCTAAGGCAAGCAAGTTCAAAGATAAGTTAGAAGCAAAGATCTTGGAATGTGAAAAGCTAACACAAGAAGTGGCCCTATTAAAAGAAGATTTAGAGGATTCCAAGAATAAGCTATACAAGTATGTAAACAATGCAAAGAGTGTGGATAAAATAGTCAAGATACAAAGAAGAGCAACAAACAAGACAGGTCTTGGTTCCAAACAAGTTCAAGAAGACAAGTTAACTACCAGTTCTAAAGACACTTCAGAAGAAGAGGATACTTCAGAAGAGGGTTTCTCAGATGAGAGCGAAAGTGAAAGTGAAACTCCCAAGGATGAGTCAGATTGCAGTGAGTCCAACAGGAACAGGGACAATGAACAAAGAAGATTCAGATGGAACAACAATCAGAATAGGTCAAGAGGAACTAGAAGACCAATGGGGTCTAGGCAAGGTTTCTTCAATGGAAGATGTTTTTCATGTCACAGGTTTGGGCACATGGCTTCACAATGCAGGACACATGAAAGACAGGTAGATGGGAAAGGACAACTTTTCCAAGGATATTGCTACTCATGCAATGAGTTTGGTCACAAGGCAATGAATTGTAGGGTTCATGACAGAAGAGGATATGGCTTCACTAGGAGAAATCCTAAGACAGTTGCACATCCAAGGAATAATAACATTAAGTGTTATAAGTGCAATAATGATGGTCACATAGCAAGATGGTGTAGAGCAAATATTCCAGAATCAAGCATGAACAGGAATAGGAACATGAATAGGAACATTGGCATGAACAAGAACAGAACAAGAACAAGAACAAGAACATAGAAGAGAACAAGAACAAGAACAAGAACATGGATGAGAACAGGATTAGGAACAAGAACAGGAACATGAACATGGATGAGAACAGGAACAAGAACAGGAACAGGAACATGGATGAAAATAAGAACAAGAATAGGAACAAAAGTGATGACAGGAACAAGGATGATGACTTGGAAAGAAACAGTGAGAGGATTCAAAAAACTCAGAAAAGAAGAGAAAAAGATAAAGATAAAGAGCAGTGCTTTTGAGGAGTAGAAATACTCCCACCCCAGAATTAACCACCTCATGTGGAGGTGGGGGAGGGGCTAAGCTAAGAGGCTCATTCTTAGCCCCGAGCCCCAAAGGTGACCCTTTGCCATTGATGTCAAAGGGGGAGAGATTTGTGTATTGGGGAGAGATTTGTTATGTGGAGAGATTTGATATTTGAGAGAGCATTGAGCCAGGGGGAGCAAAGTCCTAGGGGGAGCAAAAAAGAAGGTCAGGTTTCAGTAAAAGGATAAGGGTTGCCATCAATGACAAAGGGGGAGATTGTTGGACATTTTGAGTCCTCTAAGTCAGAGTTGTCATTGATGTCACCTGATAGAGTTATCACTCATATCAAGGAATTTGGTGAGAAATAAAGTCTCCCAAGTCATCCAGGAGAATAGAACATATTGAGTCTCTAACAATTCTCTTTATGCTTCCATGAGATTGATTTGAGTTGAGATTGAGATTTGAGAATAGAACATATTGATTCTCTAACAATTCTCTTTATGCTTCTATGAGATTTATTTGAGTTGAGATTGAGATTTGAGTATAGAACATATTGAGTCTCTAACAATTCTCTTTATGCTTCTATGATATTGAGTTGATATATTTATTGAGCATTGAGAATAGAACATATTTAGTCTCTAACAATTCTCTTTATGATTCTATGTGATTGAACAAGTTTTGTGTGGACTTGTTAAGCATATTTGAGACAAGTATTTGAGGAGGCTTGTGGATTGATTTTGTGTAAGCTTTTGTGGAAGCTTACAATGCAGATTTGAGCAAGTCCTAGAGAGGACTTATTGAGAATATTTAGATAAGTTCTGTGTGAGCTTGTTGAGCATATTTGGACAGGTTTCTGTGTGGACTTGTTGAGTAGATTTGGACAAGTTATGTGTGAGCTTGTTGAGCAGATTTGGGCAGGTTCTGTATGGACCTGTTGAGAAGATTTAGATAGGTTATGTGTGGACCTGTTGAGAATATTTGAGTAGGTTCTGAGTGGATATGTTGAGAAGATTTGAGCAGGTTTTGATTGAACCTATTGAGCATATTTGAGCAAGTTCTGAGTGGACATGTTGATCAGATTTGAGTAGGATCTAAGTGAATCTATTGAGCAGATTTGAGAAGGTTTTGAGTGAGCCTATTGATAGAGATTTGGAGGTGATAGAGTATAGGGGATAGAGTCTTAGTGGATAGAGATCCAACAGCCAAGACAATTGAATATAGATCTTCTGAGTGAGGAGTCTTCAAGTGGAGAGAGATTCACCTGTCAGTGCAATAGAGAGACAGAGTCTTCTAGAAGATCACTAGCTAGAGTAGAAGGGGAAAGAGTTATCCTATGAAAGATATCCATGAACTTGAGATTAGGGGATCATCATCTCCTTTGGACAAAGATCCATAAACATTGTAATAGGGAAGGATTCCCAAAGATATTATTTGAGAAATATTTAGAAGAAATATTTTCTCTGTGGAGGTAGCCCACATTGGGTGAACCATGTTAAAATATGTGTCTCTATTGTGTATGGTGTTCTATTCATTGCTTTGATTACTTCTATTGATACTGTTATCTATACACTGCATAATATTGAAATGAAAATAAAAGTAAAAAGTGGTCTTATACTATTCACCCCCCTCTCAATATAAGCTTGTGTTCTTTGTATTCCTCCAAAATTTGGCTGGTTTGTGGAAATATGTGCTTCACTCAAAAAATTAATCTTATTTTAAAACATTATCCCATAGATGACTATCTACTATGTTGGAATTGTTGGCTTAAGATATTATATTTGGCACTAAGACCATTTAATTTTCTACTAAGGTTATAAATTTCATCTAACTTATCCAACTTGGACAATATAGCAAACTAAGTTGATTGTATTATTTTAATTTTAATAGACCTTGAAAGAGATAAAAGGACAGATTCAATAGGATAGAGACTCTTCGAAGAAAGATAATCATGATGATGATTTGAGGCTCTTATTAGTAAGAAGAAAAAGAGGCCATATACAATATATATAAGCCCCTTTAATAAATGAAATAAAGTAGGCTTGCATAACCTAGGTGTTGTAGGTGAGTTGGAGAGGAGAGGGTAATCCTCCATGGGTTGTCCCAGGTTCAAATATCCACCCTACCAAAAATCTAAATTGGGTATCCAAATCCAATCGATAATGTTGGTGTGGGCAGGATCGGGTGTGACTCTCGGGTGAATTTGGCGGTGTAGAACCCCTTTTTCATGGTCTCTCAGACCAAGGCGGCCCTACGAGGGGTTTTTCACTTAAGAAAAAAAAATTCTCATCTACGTTTTACAAGAAAAATAACCTAGGATCTTTGGCTATCAATAATCATGGTCACCTAGGCTTTACTAGAGGGGTTACTAGGGAGTTATACTAAAATTATTAACACGGCAAGAGAATCAAATTGGAATAGGTGAAAAATAATTGAAAACTAGATCCTTTATAAGGGGTCTATCCTATTAGAATGACCAATTTTCCTATGGTTTCTAAGATATTTGTTATCAAAGTTTCATACTTTTGGACTATATAAGAGTTGAACACCTAGTACATTGATTTCAAATATTGTGATTCATTATGTATTGTCTCACTACACTAATATTTTCTTATCTATTTATTCTTTCGTAATCTAGTTGAAGCTACTTGGAGTTTCTCAAAATAATGCCAATATACTTAGACTTACCAATCTCTAACTATATATGTTAGATTTATTCATGAAAAGGTTTTATACCAAGAATTTCTAGGTTATGGTGTATTTGGTTTGTAGGCTTTTTGATATACCTATCTTTATTATAAATAGTGGTCTAGATTAATATTTTAGAGCTCTAACCATTAAGGTTTCTGCCATATCCATAGATATACTATATCATATTTGATGTATGAAGAGAGTAACTTTTTGGGACTAACAACTTACAAATGCACCATATATTTAGATAGTTGATAGCTCCCTTTGGTTAAGTTTCTTCTAATATACTTGAAGGTACATGGAAGCTTGAGTTTAACTGTAGATACTATTTGAGGGTTAGGTATTTATGAGTCTACTAACTCAATTTAAATGATAAAATGTGCTTATCCAATAATGATAAATCTTTGTAATATTTTAAACCTTTAGAATAGGATTTCTAACCTAGACCACTACTACAAGAGAAACAAATGTGACCAAAAAATTGTTGTACCCTACTACTTTCACCATGATAATGTGAGAATGAGATAAGAGCATATAGTGGGTAATTATAATAGGTCAGTAATATTTTATTGCTACTATACAATGCAGCCCTATAATACTTTTGACACCACTTGGTATAATATTACCTATAAAAGTTGATCAAAAAAGAAATAATTACATGTGAAAAAATAGAATTCTTAATGGACACAAATAATAGCTACAACTATGCTTATAATCATGAGTCAAATACAAAGGATTGAGTGCCTCTTTGATAAAATAACCTCTTCAAGAGAAAATAGCCAATACAAAATATGATTCAAGATGATGAAATATTTATTACAACTCCAATATACAAGAAACACAATCCTAACCCTATTATTCAAGGGTTGAACCCACATGTAAATTAGGAACTTCAACTAAATAACTAAAGTATGATTATTACAATGCTCATAAAGTAATAATAATAGAAGTCTAGGATGTAAGGATCCTAACAAAAGTATAATGAGAAGTTATTCTGGTATCTTGGCATATTATCATAACTTGGGTGCCCTTTACTATTTTAATGTTACTAACTTCTATATGACCATGTATGGATATGATATAGATAATATATTCTACCATAAAATAGTTCAAAGTGTTCTTCCCAAATTGAATGAATAAAATCTTATTCATATGACTTAATAGAGATGAAAAGTAATATTTTATGATATTATCATTTTATTGAAGTCTTTTTAGGTCTGCATACTTGCTCCCAACCAACTAAGTGAATTTTTTTCTTCTCATAAGACCCAAACCAAAGAAACGACTTTTGAATATGTTCAATATTTGATAAAATCATGTTAGGAATTTTGAACATAGATAAGAACAAGGTTGAAATTCTTTGAAGAGTAGACTTTACCAAGGTAGCCTTTTCAACTTGACTAAGGAGGGATCCTTTCCACCCGACCAAATTCCTCTACAATTTTCCACCACAGGTTACCAAAGAGAATATTGGATCCTGCATTTAAACAAAGGTATTCCAAGGTAAAGAGATGTTAGGACAACCACCTCACAACCCAAGATGTGAGCGATTATCCTTTGCCTTGCTAAGGGGGTATTCAGAAAGAAGATTTTTCTTTTTATATAATTTATCTTTTTCTCAGCTGCAATTTCAAATCCCTCCAAGATTCTTTTTAGCACCTTTACTTAGGGAAATGAAGTAAGGAAGGAGAGCAGGACATCATCTGTAAATTGGTGATGAAAAATAGGATCCATAGAAAATGTAGGCTTGATACCTTCCATAAAGACTTCTAACTTGATAGTCCTACCCAGATCTTCTTCCACTAAGATATAGAGGTAAGGGGACAAGGGGTCCCCTTGGAGAATACCTCTTAGATTTGAAAAATAACCTAATAGAGACTTGTTTATTAAGACTAAAAACTTGGTAGAAGAGATACAAGCATGGACAAGTTTTATCCAACTTTGAAAAAACCAAAATTTCCCAAAATCTTTAACAACTCCCACAATACCCTATCATAAGCCATGTTCATGTCTATTTTGAGGAGGAGACCAACTATACCACTTTTATGAGTTGAATGGAGGATTTTATGGACAACTATGATACTATCCAGGATCTATTTCCTTGACATGAATCCACTTTGGACTGATTCAATCAGTATTGAAAGAAAATGTTTTAATATGTTAACAAGGTCATTTATCAAAAAATTATAAACAATGTTACATAAGCTAATGGATCTGTCTAAAGGCACCAAAGTCCTTCACACCAATAATATTGGGGATTAGAGTTAAAAAAGTAGAATTCACTCCAAACGGAATATGATTGTTAGTTTAGACCTCCTAAAGGGCATCAACAATATCCTTCCCCATAATATACCAATACTTCTAGAAAAAGAGGAGGGGAAACCATTAGGACCCAAAGCCTTCATTCCTTCCATCATAAAGATAGCAACTCTAACTTCCTCATCACTAAAGGGAGAGAAAATGGTTTGGTTCATATCAACTATGACAAGGCTGGGAATACTACCAAGCAACTTATTTTGGGCTTCTTCTTTACAAACCTCTTCCACCCCGATGAGATTTATAAAAAATGCCACAACCTCAGCTCTTATATCCTTAATGTGAGTAGCACTAGATCCATAAGCTTTTTGAATTTCTCTAATATTGTTGGCACTTTTGTGCTTCAAGGTTGTGATGTGAAAAAACTTGAATTTTTATCTCCATCCTTTAGCCAAAGCGTCGTGGACTTCTATTTCCACAAATTTTCCTCCTTGGCAATAGTGTTATGAAATTCGATCAACACCTCCTTTTCTTTGTATATGTTCTTTTGATATTGATTTTTAAGTTCTATCTTAGATTCAATAGCTTTTAGTTGACTTTATAAGTCTTTCTTATTCTACAAAATATTCCCAAAAACCCTATTATTCCATTCTTTAAGGCAGTTTTTAACAATTATATGCCTTACCTCAATTTTGAAAAGGTCAAAACCTTGGACCCTTGTCGACCACCAGTTTTTGATTTCAACTTCCAATTGAGGATGAAGGAACCACATTGCCTCAAACCTAAATGGCCTAGGGAATATGGTTTCTTCCTAGTCCACTTTAAAATATAAGGGGTTATGTTCAGAGTCAATTTTGGGTAGAGAATAGAGAGACATATTATCAAACAGTGGAAGGCACTCCTTGGAGACAAGAACCCTATCCAACATGATATGGATGAGTTGGTCACCCACTCTCCTGTTGCTCTAAGTATACCTTGAACCCTTCAACTAAACATACAATAGCTCATTGCTATTCACAAAATCTACAAACTCTTCTACGTTTTTCGAGATTGAGGAGTTCCCTCCTTTTTATCTAAAAAAATAGAGAGGAATAATATGATTTAAAAAAAGGCTTTAGGGGCCACTACAATTTCCATGGATCCTAGATGTTTCTAATTCGCTAATGTCCATCTTCGAATTGAATCCAAATTTGGCCTCTCTGCCTGGAAATTTCCCACAAGGTTGTAATCGCCATCACCCTTGGTGAACTTAACCAATTCACTCAAGATTCTAATGACATTTCCCATAGGAGATATGTTGCAAATAGGTTTTGAGGTGGTCTCCCTCACACCTTTAGACATCATTGTAACATACGAAATATTGAGGCTTTAGTTTTTAGGGGAAAAAATTGGGCCATGAGAACGGGACTCAACCTCCAAATTACCATTTTATGACCCATGGCTTCCCAAAGGACCCATGAAACCAATACCAGATTCTCCTGCAAACACACCATCTAGTCGATCCAAAAGTGCCACATTCGCATCCAAGCCAACCACCACCTCCACATCTTTCGACAGCTCCTGCCACCCTTCCACAAACCTGCACAAACCAAATTCAAAGTCTCCTACTCCCACCCTGATCACCACCATTCAAATTCCAACTCTCTCTCCTCCATCGAACCCTTGTATGCCTTTGTTGCTCTGCTAAGGTTTTCAAAACCGCTCAAATAAACTCATATATATTACATCATAACCACTTAATAATATTATAATAATTTAACAAATTATATATATTTTAATTAACAGTAATTTTCGAATCTTGATATATCCTTTAAAAACTTTAAATAATTATCTAATTTATCTATCCATATATTAGATAAATGATCTTTAGGTTGGTATCCATTCTATGGGTTACTTATTAATGTACCTTGCTGTACTTATTAAGGCGCCCACTCCTTGCATAAGATGAGCTTTCAAACTCTGTTCAAGCATAAATTTATAAATTTTCAATGAATGTAATAAACATATTTTAACAATTTAATTATTAATTTAAATAGGAGCGGTTTTGTACCAAACAAAAAATATTTTGGTATTTAATATACCAAAATAATAAAAATAATATATATATTTAATACAATCTATAATTATTTTTTCTAAGTAGCATTGTCATAAAAATAATAATAACTCATAATATTAATAATGTTGGCAAGAGTTTGTGACAACAGATTATAAAACTTGGTGACAGTAGACTCTGATCTGCTTTCAATTCCACTCTGCTTTATTAAACAAATCAAGATCCCGTTCACCAGACAATCAAATCTTTCTACAAAGCAAAAATCATCACTGATATTAATAGCTGCAGCGCCTGCCGCCCGTAGTGGAAGACGGTCACGTTGTACCCGATAATGGCGTTGGGGCCGTCGGCGGAATACGTCTTAGCAAACGCATATCCTCTGGCCATTCGAAAGTGCCCGCTTCCTCCAACGATTGGCAGCTCCCTCGGATTCCTCATCACCATGTTCTTCCCCACAATACTGAGAGTGCTACCCTTGTATTTCCCGCTCTCCATCGTATACGTCAACGCCATCAGCAGGCTGAATTCTCCCTGGGAGGCCATCGCATATAGCCCCTGCGCTCTCCCCAGCAGCTTCGATTTCGGGTGAGGGGTCTCGGTAAGAGGATCGTCTATCACATACATCGGACCGAAAGACGAAGCCCCGGCTGAAAAGTTCTTGGGATTCTGCGGCGCCACTTGAACCGCCGTAGCATTTTTCCCCAACACAATGTCGTGCATGTAGAACTCCAAATGGGTCACTTTCTCCTTCAACTTGGGCCTAGGACGCCTCTCTCCTGCATTCACACCGCTAACACAAAAGCAAATGCCTAACATTGTCAGAAATAGAATGGCCTTGCCACATTTCTTCTCCATTGCAGTACCAACGAAAACAGCGAGCATTCAAAGATAACAAAAACAACGGGAGAGAAAAGAAAAGAAAAGACAATGTGGAACATACTCAGATCGTCTGGCTTTAAAGAAGGGAGACGTACGGACTTCCTCTATATCGTGGAAATGTTCAAGTCTATTGTATCTACCTTCTCTGGACTGATAGACATGAATACGCCGCGAAACTTCCCATAAAATGGTTGTTGAATGGGGTAAAGAAAGACTTATTCTGAACTAGCTGCTGATAATTCAGATTTGTCGTTGTGCCTCCGCTAATAGAGGAGGGATGTGGGTTCCACGTGAAGACATATGCAAAGGCTTAAAGTCAAGTTTGCTTTACATAATTTGATTGTGTTCTAGATCGGCTCGATGGAATGACGTCGGTGAGAAACTGAGAATGGTCTCCTCATTTGTCCCATTTGCTTCGAAGCAGTAGGTGTATCACCATCCACACACTACAATCTCTCTCTCACACGAGTCGTTGTCGTCTCAAACCTGCATCTCCCTCTTTCCTATTTGTCATTCCCTATTTTTATGTTTACCAGCCTCTTTCTTTTCTTGTCGGTTTCTTTTTCTTGTGCAGCAATGAAAATTATAGGTGGGTGGAAGTTACTATTTAGGTAATTATCCGGATGCTCACCCATCATACTCGTTGGAGTAAGAGGAAATGTTCCTTGTGTTTTAGTTTATGAACATGAATTGTTTTTCCAAGCTATTATCATTTTAGTTTGATTGTGTTTACAAGACCATCTTTATTGTTTTGTTCTTGTTTTCATTTAAGAATAAAACTTCTTTTGATAAAATGCATTCAACATTTGTTTCACTTTCACTTATTCTATCACATTTATTCAACCACAATCAATATGTATTTTGTTAGCTACTTTCTCTTCGTATCAACACCTTCTGTTTGAATGATTATGTTCTCTACAACTCTCACAAAGATGTAGGTCCCAACACCTAGGTACTACATGTCTAAATATTCCACACTGACTACAACAACCCATTCTAGGATTTTTGTCACTTATACTAATCTCTCTTCTCATAAATCTAGTCTCACTACTTCTTGTGTGACATGTATATCCAAGGCCCTCATTCTTTGGTATTATTTTTGGCATTCATGGGCATTTTCAGATTGGTTTAGTTACTAAAATTTATTGCCTCTTTTGCACCCATGAGACTCTATATAGATTTAGGTGTTCAACCCTCTTCCACCTACAATTTTCTATCATATCCATAAACATTGCATAATTTGTACTCTCACTATCCATAATCACCTTGCAACATGTGCCTCTTGATTTCCAAATCATTCTAAAAAGGCATCTTCTCTGCTCATGATCATATACCTACTTTTCTAGTTTTAATAATACCCTCTTCATCATAAGCAACTCTCATTGTTCTAGTTCCTCCATGTGCTTCGGTGAAGCAATACTCTCTTCATCTGCTTGTGCAATTTGGTTATGGGCTTTCTTTCCATACCCACTAGTCTATTGTGCTTAAGGACACTCCTATGCTCTATGTACTTCCAAAAACCTATAATACTTGCTAGTAAAACCATGTCCTCTACCTCTACCAAATCCACTACATCCTCTTGACGATTCACCCTTCTCTTGGGTACTTTGATTAAAATCTCTTTGAGAAGTACCAACTTCTTGAATATTCTTCTCTCTACCACTATTTGATTTTTCGCTTCCTATAGAGAATTGTTCTCTTCCTTTGGAATTATTTTTTTGTTTATAGACCAACCTTTCTTCTGCCTTAAGTGTGTATTGATATACCTCCTCAACTATTCTAATTTGGAGCATATCAATCTCATATTGTATAAACAACCTTAGCCAATTTATGTGTCTCACAACTTTCTCTCCATCATCTATAATATGACTTGCTCTTATGGTCAACTTATAATTATTTTATGTATACTCCTTTACTCCCATCTCCTTTTGCTTGACATTTTTAGTCTTCTAAACAATCCAATTTGATAATCCGTAGGTAAAAACTTAGATTTTAACTTGGGCACAAAATTTTCCTAAGTTTGGATTTTATCCTTCCTTTTTTGTTGTCTCTCAGTTTGGACACGGTCCCACAAAATTTAAGCATGCCCCTTTAGCCTTGTATATGTAATTTGACCCGCTTTGGATCCTTCGTAGATTCGTAATCGATGAATGTCTCCATTTCCATTGTCCAATTTATCAATTCTTCTAGATTCAAACTTCCATTAAAATTAGGAGTATCCATCTTAGGCTTATGTCCCATATTTGAGATTTCCTAAATCAACCTTTGCTCTATTTCTTCTCCTTGTTCTTCATATTGAGCTTCCATCTTACTGGTTTCCTCCTCTTCACTGTCACTAATTTTCTCAAGATGAATACCTCTGCTTTGGGCAATCTCAATCACATCTAGCCTAGTGAAAATTCCTCCTATCATTTTTCTATATCCATGGGTTGAGGTCCTAAACCATGTGGTCTTCCTCTTCCTCATGCCATCTTCCTCCAGTACATAGTGCAACCTACTATGATACCAAATGATGTGGACAAAAGAAGGGAGTCATCCTATGGATGACCTTCTCAAGCAACACTAGTTCCTATCTTCAAAATGCACAGTAATAACATATGCAATCAATAAGAAAACTCTTATGACAACAATATCTTCATTGTACAAGATGACTCTTTTTTAAAATGGTGCACTCGTAGTCTTTATACAACATTGTACAATTGTTAGGTTGGTCTTTAATTGTATAACACTCCTTTGTACAAGTCTTTTAGTCCTTGTATGACAATATTGAGTACAACAAGTTCTCTTTACCCTAGATAGTGATACCCTTGACGATAATAGGTCAAGATAACTTTACCTCAAGATATTGATTTCTCACAAGATGACCATGTTTTCGTTTGTGTTACTTAAGATGATAAGGTCTTGAGAAAACAACTCCTTACAATAGTTTCCTTGAAGATAGCTAGTTTCTCCTCATATTAAAAAGATAGGCCTTATTATCTTGAATGGCAAGGCAACCTTATATAGAAATATTCCTCCAATTTCAATGACATTCCAATATTTTATGTCGATGACATTTAATTCTTTCTAAATAATTTATGGTTATATTTATAAAGAATATCCTTTAGAATTTGTGAACAGTAATTACATGTTCATTTCAACAACAAATGGTTGCTTATCTCATTCAAATGATGGCTCTTCATATAATAATTGGTTAACTCCAATGGTGTGAATGAAAATAGTCTCTAGTTGTGTTGACATTCTTGCCCTTCCTCACATGCGACTTTCACTCAAATTTTAAATATACAATCGTACAACATGCAACATTGATTATTCATTCAAGAGCACATATAAGGAATGGAGTGAATTTAATTTTTTTTATCATAAATATGCTCACAAGCTACAAAAATTACTAAAATCCACATATTATGACAATAAATATCTCTACTATATCATAAGCAAATATACAAATTCCTTTCTCTAGCATCACTTTTTATACTTTTTTATATTTAATCTAAAGCAATATGGGTATCACCATACACACACTACACTAACTCTCTTTGTCTCTTTGGATGAGCCATTGTTATCTCAAACATGCATCTCCTTTTTTCTTGTTTGTTGTTCCCTATTATTTATGTTTACCAACCTCTTTCTTTTCCTATCAGTTTCTCTTCTACTTCTTTGTATTGATTCCTCTCCTTCCTCCATGTGTTTCATCTTATTTTATTATGCAACAATGGTAGTTATAGGTGTGTGGCAGTTACCCTTTAGGTAACTATCCAAATGCTCCTACATCAAATTCAAAGAGACTTTCTTTGGAAAGGTTGTGAGAAAAATTAAGTTTACTCTTTATAAGTGGGATAGGGTTTACAAAGGAATGAATATTAGAGGTGCAGGCTTATAGAATTATAGACTTACGAGTTTGGCATTAGGGGTAAATCTTGGATGGAGATTATTCAAAGTTTAAGGAAAGAATTGGGTAAAAATATCACTTCAAAAATATATAGGTTCTCTTGATGCAATGAAACTATTTAGGAAAATAACCCTATCCAAAGGATTGTGAACATTGAACTTCATATCAAATAGTTTATAATTGATAAAGAAACATATTAGATGGTTAGTTAATGAGGGAAATTATGCAAATGTTTGTTTTGATGCTTAATTGAAGCTGTATCCTCTTATATTTGACTCAAAATGATAATTGTTGGCTCAAGCATGCCTAGCTTGTAAAGGTCCAAAGGTCAAAGACTATATTACCATGAGAAGTAATCCTAGATCATGAATCTCTATTAGTAATGTGCTTGAAGGAGATGAACTCAAACAAATCACAAATGAACTCCAAAAGATGCTTCAAGAATTTTATTTGTCAATTTTTTTTAGAGCATATTACATTATTTGATATATGAGAAGTTCAAGAGTCTCTTATACAGTGACCAAAAGCTACTTTGTAAAGTTATATTATGGATAAAAAACTCCATAACATATTTGTACTAGTTATTTATGTAATTAAATTCTACAGATTGTGTTCTCTTCTAAATTTGTAAGTTTCATTCTTTTCTTACTATATTTCAACTATCTCATATATTTGATCTTGTGGAATTTATCATGTGAGTTTCTTATTAATATTAAGGCTTCAAAATTCATCAGCGGTATCAGAGCTACTGCAAGTAGTTTGTTGCACAGATTAAACAACTGCATATAAAATCATATTTTGTCTAGTGTGACAAAATTGGTTTAGAGTTTGTCTAATTTAAAGTGAGTTAGACCTGGACTCTATTGTAAGATCAAAGCTAGAGTTATATCACAGTTGGATACTGACTAGTGAATATAAAGAATTATATTGGAGGTGAATCGACTTTAAGATAGTTGATAATTAGAGGGAAATAGACAACCCTGACATTGATTTGAAGATTTGCAGATTAAAGACTAAGGTAGAATCAAATATCAAAGATAGTTGATCATTCAAGAAAGAGCCATCCTAAAATTGGGTTCTCTACTAAGGAAGAGAATCATATTGAGTTCTTACGGCAACCTAAGATATTGTTGTAGTAGAGATTGGTCATCAAAAGTGTGAGAAACTTCCTACAATAGATAAAGAATACTTCCATCTTCAAGTGCAAGAAGAAAGCAAAATGCTTTCATAAAGCAGAGATTAGTTTGATTTGTAGGTTATTATTAATTCAAGTTTTGAAGAGAGATCTTGACAAATATAGATAGATCAAGGTTACATATTCTAGAATTCTTTTCACAATAAAGGCAGTCTATAAGAACATTCAAATCTTGAAGAGAGACCTTGATAGAGATAAAAGGAAAGATTAAATAGGATAGAGACTCTTCAAAGAAAGAGAATCATGATGATGATTTGATGATCTTATTAGTAAAAAGGAAAATAAACCATATACAATATTTATAAACCCCTTTATTAAAGGAAAGAAATTAGGATTGAATATAGAGAAGATATAGACCTAAGAGGTCAAGAAGGATACCCTTCAAGAAAAGAGGTTTGGGGAAATAAAGGCTCTTATGGGAAAGTGAAACTGTTTTCTAAGAAGCCATTGAAGCCATTGATTCATTAACAGAGGAAAGAGCACATCCATGTGCAACTAGAGCATGTACACATCAAGGAAGATTTCAAGAGGAAAGTAGTCTCAAGGCAAAGGTGCAATAATATACAACATAAAAGGTAGAATACAAGGTAAAAGCCACCTGAAATAAAAAGTGTTGAAAAAAGAAGCTAGGTGGAAGCAGTCTAAGAGCTATTGAAGAACACCTACGTGCAAAGAAGAAGTTACAACAAAAGTTGCCTAAGAAGAGAACTGCCTAAAGTATAGTTTTGAAAGTGCAACTAAGGATTAGAACCATTCGACTTGAGAGAGTTTGAGTAGGTGCTATTCATATTATTAAGTATAGTAAGATCTAGAATATAGTGATGCAATTTTATGTTTGATAGTAGATCAATAAGTTTAAAGTCTCAAAGCTAGTCATTAGAGCAATCATCATCAAGTTGAACGAAGAGATCTAAAATAATAAGAGAAAATAATATTAAAAAATTGAAGCAACAAGCTTGAATAAAGAGAAATATTCATTAGAGCCAAGTGAAAAGAAACTCATAGAAGTCGAGCATAGTAGAATTTTGCAACATACAAGGGCCATCGAAGGAAGGCAAAGAGCAATAATCACTTTCTAAAATTACAACATTCAAAAAAGCTTATCATTTATCTCCCAGGCATCAAAATCTAAAGGAGAAGCTCTATAATCATCTCCCAAGCATTAACAACTCAATGAAGGAAGGAGTGCAACAACCAAGGTCAAAAAGTGAATTACAATAGATTATCTTTGAGTGCAAATGCAATCATTGAAGAAAAAATCATAGCGTTCAAGTTAATCATTTGCTAAAGGTGCAGAGTTTGGTAAGGGAAGACACCTCATTGGTAGTGTAATATTTGTATAAAATAGAAGCACCAAGTGTAACACCATTTGAAATAATAACGTGCATTTTTAGAATGTTAAGGAAACTCAAAATTTTTGCCTACCTAAATCATAATGCTCGAGTGCAACATTCAAGCAATACAATTAAAGAAAGGACACACACGTTGGAAGTGTATTCAAATCATATCTTCATAGTTGAACAAGTAGTGACTGTGAACAAGATTGAAGGTAAATTCAAATTCAAATTAGGGTTTAGCAAATTAATATTTGGAGCAAAAAGATTTAGTAAAAAAATTTATTAAGAGCTTAGGAGAGATAAGTATTTTTTATTATTAAGGTTATTAAGTTGCAAGCTTAAGTTTAGGAGTGATAAGTAGTTGAAAATAGAAATAATTTACTTAGTGGAGAGATAAGTAGTATGCTATTCTTGGAGTTATAAGGAATTAATTAATAGTTTTTAATTTCTTAGATATTTTTGAATTTGTTTTGAGTTACTAAGGTTTTTTTTTTAATTTACATGGTGGAATCAATAGCTACCATGAATTCGGACAGATTGTCCAACTTTTATGGCCAAAAGAGGAGGTGAATTTTTGTCAAAAGAATTCAATTTATTTTTAGAAGAGAATGGAATAAAGAGACAACTTACTACAAAATATTCACCACAACAAAATGGTATTCTAGAAAGAAGAAACCAAATATATCATGGAAATGGTTAGATGTATGATAAAAAGAAGCTCATATTGATCATCAATATTAGGTAGAGGTAGTTAAAACAACTGTATATTTATAGAATAGATTACCTACTAGAATAATCAAGAATATTACACCAGAAGAAGTATGGTGAGAATAAAATCCAAATTTAGAAAGATTAAGATTTTTTGGATGTAAGGCCTATATGCATATTCAAAACAAAAAGGATGAAATTAGATAAAAAGTTTGTGTGGTATATTTCTTGGTTATGATGATGAATGTACAAGGTATAGAATAATTGATCCAACCACAAAGAAAATATATATAAGCAGAGATGTAGTTTTTGATGAAAAAAATAAAGATGGTATTAAAGGACAAAAATCTAATTCAAATTTTCTAATTTTTTTAGAAGAAGATTCATGAAATGAAGATACTGAATCAGAATCTCAAGATGAACAGAGTGAAAGTACATAAACATCTATAAATCTATAGAAAAATGAGCTTGTATAACTTAAAAATACACTTAGAGATTCAAATCTTGAGCAAATGCTAGATCTTACTACTACAATATCTCAAAATCGTAATCTAACGATAACAAATAGTGGATTGCCAAGAACCATGATAAAACCTACAACAACGCTTCAGGATTTTAATCATACAAAATAGAAGGAGGCAATGGAATCAAAATATACATTATTGCTAAAAAATAAAACATGGAATCTAGTGGAGATACCTCTAGGAAAGAAAATAGTTGGTTGCAAATGGGTTTATAAGGTCAAATATAAAGCAAATGGTTCACTTGAAAAATATTAGTCTCGATTAGTAGCAAAATGATATACACAAACATAAGAAATTGATTATGAATAAACTTTTGCATCGATAATAATGATGACTACTATAAAAATAATTTGTTCTTTGGCAACACATCATGGATAGAAACTTCATCAAATGGATGTAAAAAAATTATTTATTAATGGTGATCTTAAATAAGAAATTGATATGTCACAACCAGAAGGATTTGTAATTAAGAGACAAGAACACAAAGTTTTCAAAATAAAAAAAATCCTTGTATGGTCTAAAACAAGCTTTGAGATTATGGTACATAAAAATCAATAATCTTTTATTATATCATAACTTTAAGAGAAGCTTGTCAGATCCAAATATTTATACAAAATAGATTGGAAACTATATAATACTACTTATAGTATATGTTGATGATATAGTGATAATAGGGAGCTCAAGGGGTTTATTAAATGAAGTCGAAAAGGATCTTGAAAAGTATTTTGAAATGATTGATTTGGGACTTATGCATTACTATATTGGTTTAGAAATCCATCAAAATGAAGATAATATTATAATAACATAGACAAATCATGTAAAATATTTACTTGAGAAATACAAAATGAGTAGTTGCAATCCCAAAGGCACACCTATGGAACAAGGACTACAATAATCCAGATATGATGAAAACCTTTTGTTTTAGCAACAACCTATCAAAAATTGATTGGAAGTCTTTTATAGTCAATAAATACACTATCATACATTGTTTTTGTTATCAACTATCTCTCTATATTTATGCAAGAACCTAGAGAAAGTCATTGGAAAGCTACAAAAAGAACAATACAATATATCAAAAGGACTACAAAATATGGACTAACATATAAAAAGGATTATTAAAATTTTTGTCTACAAGGATATTTAGATTCTAATTATGTTGGTTCCATTGATGATAGAAAATCCACATGAGGATATATATATTTTTATCTTGGTTCATGACCAATATTATGGTACAGTAAAAAATAGCATGCAGTGGCTCTTTCGTCTACTGAAGCAGAGTATTGAGTAACAAAGGATGCAATCTATGAAGCATTTTGGTTACAATACATACTATCAAATATGGGAATCAAAAGAACAACAATAATAAATTATGATAATCAAGGTGTATTAAATTTGATAAAAAATCTAATCATACATGAATGAACCAACCATATTGAAACTAAAAGTAATTTTATTAGAGATAATTTCCAGAGTCATCATATAGAGTTGAAACATATTCCTACGGAAGAATAGATTATGGATATTTTTACAAAGGCTTTGGGTCAAAACAAGTTTCATAGATTTAGAGATTATCTATGCAAATCAAGAGAAATTCACAATAAATAATGTAATACAGGGGGGTTTTAGAGTATATTATATTATTTTATATATGAGAAGTTCAAGAGTCTCTTAGACAGTGTCAAGATAAGAAGATCAAAAGTCATTTTGTAAAGTTATATTATGGACACAAAGCTCCATAACATATTTGTACTAGTTCTTTATGTAATTGAATTCTACAGATTGTGTTCTCTTCTAAATTTGTAAGTTTCATTATTTTCTTATTGTAGACACCAAAACAACACCAATCCGATTATGTGACAACAAGCACCGATCGCATTGACACACACAGCCCCTAGGGCAGCCCCTAGAGGTTAAAAAGTGGTCCTAACCACTCCCAACAGTAGTTTGGAAGGTCAAGGGTCAATTTGGCACCTTTTGGCACTTTGCTCCCTACTCGTCCCACCCTGGGATGATTACAAACTGGTATTCGTCCCACCCAGGGACGATTAGAAGCATTCGCCCTAGGGTGAGGCGAATAGCAGGTTTGACTGGCAAAAAGTCAAACCTCGATAGGTCCGCCAGTTAACTACAACTTCAGGACATGCAATTGTGAGGAACAACTTCAAATCAAGGAGAGAGACTTCAGTCATGCATGTCTTTATTTTAGAGGCCTCATGCAAGGAGACTCTAAATCAGGGAATAATATTTTCTCTCAAAATAGGACAAGCAACTCAAGTGGCGCCCTCGCATGCGCATTCAAACAGAGAGACCCTAGGTCTATAAATTGGTGAGTCTTCTCACCCAAAAAGAGATACAGAGAGGAGCCTTTGGAGCAATGAAGTGCTACCAAATTATATCCTCACCCATCGATTGTGCTTTTACATCCTTGATCTCTCTTTTGGAGGGAGGTTATTGGGTGATTATTGGAAGCGCAATCTAGACCCAAACCCAAACATTTGGCTACAATATTCTACAAAATTTGTTGAAAACACCCCATAAGAGGTTTTGGACCTATCCCAAGTGGATTGGTGCCGAAAAAGAGTCCCAAACGGTGGGCGTCCTGCCCCCGAGCGCCCCCCAAACTATCATAGTTCTAAACGCCCCACCCCGGAGCGAATAGAAATCTATGGTAGATTTCCTTTATATTATTTTTGCATCTGATTCTATACTTCTTAGATAGATTTTCATTCAAATTTCACATCGTTTTGAGCATTTTTGATCATGTTTTTATCATTTCCTGCCTTTACTAACTTGCAGGTAGCATCATCAAATTCCTGGTGATAGAGGCCAAATTGGGAAAATATGACCTTTTGGGTCTTCCCAAAATACCCCCAATTAGCTAACCCCAACTTTGCAGGTGATTTGGAGCTTCCTAGGTGTGACATTTGGGACTATGCTTTTTGACACTTTGTTGTAGGTCTATTCGTCCCGCCCCGGAGCGAATACAAATATGTGGCTAATTTTCTGACTATTATTTTTGTAGTGCCTTCCTGGTGATGTCCTCATGCCCCTATCAAGTTTTTAGTTCATTTGGATCTATTTTAGTTACCATTTTATTCATTTTTTGCATTCACTAATCATAGGCGTGGGGATTGCATGTTTTATTTTATCTACAGGTGCTACTGACTATTTTCTATTTCCTTGAACGTAGGATCTAGACATTAGAGGAGAAGCAAGGAGTCAAGACTCATCAATGCAAGTGGCGGTGATGTTTGGTCCACCCATTTTACATGTGGGCACGCGGAAGAAGGAATACCATCCATGGATGTGACAAGAACACATTTAACGCTCCTAGCCCCTAAAAAGGGAGGAGGTGGATTGTAACCAAGTTCTAAAACATATTAATAAAAAGGGTTGTCTTCCATATTGGCTTTCTATTTGGTTTTGATTCATTTATGCTTCTCTCCTTTCATGCACTTTCAATTCATAGGATTTAGCGTTATCTTTTGTTTCGTTTTGCATCGCATCTTGGCTTCTCCTTTTTGTTTTCATATCCTCATGCTTTCAATGGAGATCATGGTGGGACCTCTATCCCTTGATTTTAAGATTAAATTTTTGATCAAAGTTGCTTGTTTTTGCTTACAGGTACCAAGTTTTCAAACGTTGGACTGTTGTTCGTTTCAGTCTATGACGAGTACAGAGCTAGAATTCATCTTACCTAGGGACGAATGGGCATTCGCCCCACCCTATGATGAATACAGTTCTATTATTCATTTCACCCAGGGATGAATAGCTCTCTATGCAGTTTTAGGGCAGAAATTCAGAGACATCCGATTTGGGCAGAGAAGAGGTAGGGGTCCTAAACACCTTCTGTCAATTTTTTGCTTTCTGTTTTCTGTTCTCTAGTTATTTGCTTGCATAGGAGAGTTTGAATGCTTGTTTCCTTCATTTATGCAACTTAAAAAGAACCCCACACACCACGTGGTAATTTAAAACAACAAGGAGTTGGTCGTAAAACCCCAACCCTTGAGCAAGACCAACGGTGGATTTCATCACCACCTTGGCTTGAGATACTGCATACATAACCCCGATCGCGACTGTTGCTAGACGTAAATCCTGATGAAAGCTGACCAAGTGTAGCGGGGGTGATTCCCAGTGCATGAGGATAAGTCTTCTATGGTAGGTGTCATAAACAGAGTGATTCCCCTTTCGTACCGCCTACGTTCCACGTACCATCTGCTCTCACGTACCAATAGTTTCCCTCACGTAAGGGCGGGTATATAGAGAGGTTGGTATATCGGCCTGGCAATGGTATATCGAAGGGGCGACCATTTTTGGGAGTCATAAGAGCCATCATATTGCATTTAAATATTCTTTACAAAAGCTTTCAAAACAAACATCAAAACACACTAAACCAGATTTAGGGCACACTTTTAATCTATAAACAAGATAACCATTGCTTTGATTGTGTGTTTCCCTTCTGTTTAGTGTAGCATAAGAAATCCTAAAAGAAGATAAAAATGTACACATATTTAGGTAAACATCACCATGGTGTACACCCGTAGCCGAGCCCAATCACGGGCAGGAGCTGCAGAGAGTGCACAAAGGGGGACAAGTCACCTCCGATATAGTCCTGAGGACTTGGTCATCCCGCCTTGGTGGCTTGACACACAAGATAGTCCACATCATGCCATTACAGAATAGGACTATAGAGGCACCTCTTTGAGGGGCACCCCCACTCAGCATAGATCCTTTCAAGAGGAGAACCTACACGTGGCACTCAACATAGACAGGAGGCCTCCCTTAGATGCTCGTTATGAGTGGCCTAGTGATGAAGCGCTAGAGAAACATAGGGTCCATAAGGAGGGGCCACATGATTTCATCATCCCTCCTCTACCCCTTATTACTATTAGAAACACTAGACCAAATCCAGAGCACAAGGCTCTCCAGACAGGGCAAGCCAATTCTGCCCGCACCTTTCACGCATACGAAAGGGAGTACGAGGAAGACCACTACATTCCTCAAGAGCAGTACATAGCATGGGAGCGATGCACCTCCGCACCTGCTATGTATCAGGATCACCCATTGAGGCCAGAGCCTCGGGTGAATGCCGCTAACCTCGACAGAGGAAAGCAACCCATAGGGGTCTCGGATCACCACGACCGAGATAGACATGTAGGAGAGGCATCTAGGCTTCCTAAACATGAGACGATAGAACAAATTGACTTGGCATTTGCCACACATGCCACCCGCCAAGCGCAAATCATGTAGCTCAGGCAAGATCAACAATAGTTAGAGCATCTGTACCACCTTAGCAAAGAGCGCATTCAACGTCAGACAGCCGAATTGCTTCATAACACTATGCCTGAGAAGGTCCCAACCCCTCGCACGCATAAAGTAGAAGTGTATGAGAGGCGCAACCCCTTGGTGCGAGACAGGTCCCCATGACCTTACCAAGTGCTGCCTCCGAGACCTCCTAGACCTGAGCGGGAGGCCACTCCCAGAAACAATGATGGGCACCCTCCATGGGCACCCACCCATGTTTATAGGTCTCACCCAGGCACTCCTCAAGAAGCCTATGAGGAGTATGAACAAGAAGAAGAGTGGGCTGAAATGCCCTACCAAGGCAGAGGGGGTGCTATCCAGCCACCCCTCCATAGGCCTCAAGTTCCCCGCAACCCACAACGGGAGCAAACTAAGGAGGAAGAAATTAAATCCTTCGATGCATATAAAGCGTTGTTAGAGCGCTTAGAGTCTATGGAGACCAAGACTTCTGGGCCCCAAAAGCCTACTTTACGCCAACTCCATAGTCACCCTGTGCATCCGTCAGTGTCAGCACCCCCATACCCTGAACACTTTAAACTACCCTAGTTGGCACTCTTTAGAGGGGAGGAGGATGCCCAAGAGCACGTGACTAGATTCCTGAGCCAATGCTTTGGCATTCAGGACAATGATGCTTTGTTGCTAAGAACATTTATAACCACATTCGTAGGCCCTACCTCGGATTGGTTCACTCAATTGCCAAAACATAGCATCAGTAACTTGGATCAGCTAGTGGACGTGTTCCTCGAACGCTTCACCTTCAACACCAAGAAAAAGGTATCACTAAGCGACCTAGCTAGCCTCAAGAAGTATGAGGAAGAAACCATGGTGGCATATGGGAACCGATGGAGGACGTTGCTTTCAAAGCTGCCCTACCTCCCTCCCATGTCCGACCTGACCCAAATGTTCTCAAAGAGCTATTTGAGATCGATCTCCATGCTATTGTAGCTACAACAATATGCCACTCTTGAGGAAGCTCTGGCGCAAGCTAGAATCATTGAGGAGATCAAGATACAGGATGGTGAGATTGCCAAGCCAAAGAAGAAAGAATGGTCTAAGAACACCAAAATAGGGACCATGCAACAGAAACCCGCTACGGTCAATCAGGTTGCTATAAACGTCCCTAAGCCTGCACAAGCAACACAACCTCAAAAGGCTAACTATCAAGTGGTGCCTCCTAACAATTATGATAGAGAAAACCAGAGGCAAGAACAAAATCAGTAGCATCACCCTAGGCGACAATTCACACCTTACACAGAGTCCAGGGACTCCTTGTTTGACCGCTTGTCAATGGCAAACTTGATCAACCTGCCAGAGATTCAAACCATAGACCCCAATGTGCCAAAGCCTAAGGGGTACAGGGAGGACTTGTACTGTAGGTTCCACAGATGGAAGGGACATGACCTTAATGCATGTTGGAAGTTTAAAGGCTTGGTGCAAGACCTAATCGACAACAAGACGTTGGCGGTGGACAACCCCGTAGCGCCAAACAACCAACAGATGGGAGTCTTCAGAGACCCCCTGCCTGCCCATGATGCATAGGCAAAACCCCTTCAAGTCAATGAGGTGCAACAGAATTGCCCCATGCAGGGGTATGTAGGGATGATAAGCATAGTGACTAGGAACAGGAGGTACCCAGGAGCTGCCCCCGTGGTGGCCACCGGAGAAGTTCCATCGATGTCACAACCTCAACAGCACCCTACGCAACCTCCCCCACCTAGACCAATGGCCACGATTTGGACTAGACTTACCCAAAGTCTAAGGACCACGTCGGCTAGGCTCTCCATATATGAGCTCATTCAACAATCAGTGCCCCATCGGGAGGCTCTAATGGAGATATTAAAAGCCATCGAGCTGCAGCCCCATGAAGCAAATTCTTTCAACAACTTTGTGGGACATGTAAAACAATGTACAGAACCAGTCATCACCTTTAGAGAAGATGAATTGAAATCGGTGACTGGTGATGTGGTGGATCCACCCTTGCACGTCATTGCACGGGTCAACGAGATTCCGTATAAGAGGGTGTTGGTGGACACTGGCTCATCCAGTAATATCATTACAACAGCAACATTGAAACATCTGAAGTTGTCGGCATCTCACATCGTGGCCTCCACCTATACCCTTCGAGCATTCAATGATGCAATATGCTCGACGGTTGGCACAATTGTCCTACCCATCCAAGTGGGACAAAAGACTATTCATACATTGTGCCACATCTTGGAAGGTGAGATGGCCTATAATATCTTGTTGGGCCGGCCTTGGATCAGGGACATGAAGTGTGTCCCTTCAATAGCTCATCAGTGCCTAAAGTATACATTTGAAGGATAGGTGCATGTAGTCCCGATAGACTTAGAGCCCTTCAAGTACTGCAATACGGTGCAGCTAATGCCGTAGTCGACCCTTCCATCAATGCATTTGGATTTTTAGTTGAATCCATCTAAACAGGGTCTGATTCCATAGGCATCCCCATTGACAAGTCCATCAAATCCCTAGTTGGGTCCATCTTCCTCATCTGGTCCTTCAACAATGATGCCACCTACGGTGGCCACACCAAAGGACAAGGGAAAGAAACCCCTAGAAGAGGAACCACCCCTAGTCTCAACCATCTCTACCGAAGAGATGCCTAGCCGAATGGAAGTCGAGATGCCTAGTTCACCCTACATGGAGTGGACTCTGGAAGAACTCCCATTCGCTCCCCCTCAACCACCAACGATCACCATTGAGATGGCCAACATGGGCCTGGGGGAGTATCTAGTGTGGAACATTGTAGCAACACCCGCACTTGAGTCCATGCAAGACATGGGGAGACCTCGCCTCCCCATCGGCTCTGTGGTTCCTCTAGGCTACCCACCCAATCAGACAAACTTTGTTTATGGGGGCCTGGATAATGGCATTGAACCTTACATGCAAGAAGATGAAGATGAAGAGCCCTTTGCTGAGGACGTCAACTATTTGTCCAACCCAGATTTTGCTTTGAGATATCTTGGCCAATGTAATTGGCATGGATATGGGTTGGGCCGGTATGAACAAGGAGTGCGTGTTCTATGCCAACCGAGATATCAAATGTCGTATGACAAGTCAGGAGTAGGGTTCAACCACCCCCTGCCCCTGGACATCTTGGTAGAGAACATGCAAGGCCTAGGGATAGGCAACAAGGATGGGTTGGCATTAGATCCATATGCCAATCCTAACACAACATATACATTGGGGGATTATCTCCCATTGCTAACAACCAACCTTGTTGACCTTAACAACCCTTTCCCTTCGGTCGAAAAGGGAGAAAGTTCGAGGACTCACCTACAAGAGGGATATGGACAAGACCAAGAAGGGTCTTCAGAAGATGAGTCAGAGTACGAGGTAGCACCTTGGGATCCTTTCGAGTCTGATAGCAATCATTCACAAGTGACTCCCATGGATGATTATCAGGAGAGCTTCCGACAATGTTCCCTTTGGATGCTCCAATTGAGCATATGCCACCTCAAGAGAATCAGGTCCCCCGTAGAGAGCGGAACAACCTCGATGGGACCACATTAATTTGCTCGAGCAAGATGAGCCTCATATGTCGCAAACAGCTATTGGAGCCAACGAAGGCCTTTGGATCTCTGAAAGTGATTATGAAGATGAAACTGAGATGGCTTATCTCAATCATATGTGACAGCAGCAATATCCCTTGGACATAGATGACATGTTTGAACAATTACACATAGGGCCGAGGCATAGGTGGCACCTCAACCCTGTAGTTGGACCAATTACTGCACCCGCCACTCCAGGTATACAGAGAGCACCTTCCACCTGGAGACCCTATAGAGCCATCAGTGCCTAGGGTAGACCCTATCCTCTTATCCGCACATAGGGCCGATCCATTTGTGCCAGTACCCACAGAGCCAGATCCGGAGCACAAAGATCATCTAGGATGTCCGAGTAACCACACCCATGGTAATGGAGACCAAAATCATTTCATTAACATGATCTCCATTGACTTAACCACCCCCATCCATAATCCAACCGACCCAACATGGTCATTGCATCTAGACCTAGATGCTATAGACTGGGATCACGCTGACGCACCGCCATCCCCATCAGAGTACTGGCCTTGCGGTGGGATGTTCCATTTCACCCCAGGATAGACTCAGGATGTCTTCCATGCTGAAGAGGAACCTGACGTTCCGAACGATGATCTAAATTTAGCAAATGATATCCACTTGATCCCAACTCCACACCAGTTGGAGGACGGGTCCCACATGTCGGTCGAGGAGACGACTGACGTAGACATCGGCTCAGATCCAATGAATTTGCAAATCATCAAGTTGGGGGTAAGTCTATCCCCCGAAGAGCAAGCCGACTACATTGCCCTTCTCAAAGAGAAGAAGGAGGTTTTTGCATGGTCCTATAAAGACATGTCGGGGCTAGACCCATAGCTAGTCATGCATAATCTTACGCTTGATCCGACAATCAAGCCATAAAGCAAAAACTACGTAAGATGCATCCAACAGTAGCCTTAATGGTCAAATACGAGCTACAAAAGCTATTGGATGCATAGTTTGTCATCTACATGGATTACCCACCATGGTTGTCTAACATGGTGCCCATCAAAAATCTCGATGGGAGGATTCGCATATGCATCGATTTTTGAGATCTAAACAAAGCGAGTCCTAAGGATGATTTCCCCTTGCCTAGCATCGATGCATTGGTAGACGCTACAGTGGGCCATGAAATGCTTTCCCTCATGGATGGTTTCTCAGGATACAATCAAATTCGTATCAATCTCGAGGACCAACTAAAAATGGTGTTCACAATGCCTTGGGGGACATTTTGTTATAAGGTCATGCCCTTTGGCCTTAAAAATGCTGGCGCCACCTACCAACGTGCCATGACATACATCTTCCATGATCACATGCATAAAACTTTGGAAGATTACATGGATGATTTGTTGGCCAAATCTCTTTTGTGCCCAGATCATCTCGATGACTTGAGCAAGATCCTCGATCGCCTCATTGAACATAAAGTCAGACTAAACCCCAAGAAGTGCGTATTTGGCATCACATCTGGAAAGCTCTTGGGTTACATAGTCTCCAAATGAGGAATCGAGGTAGACCCACACAAAGTCAAGGCAATCCTTGAAATGCTTCCCCCAACTACCATCAAGCAGCTCAGAAGTCTGTAGGGAAAGGTCGCGTCAATCAAGCGCTTCATAGCGCAGCTATCTGACAAGTGTCGACCCATGAATAAATTATTGCACAAGGGGGTAGCATTTCACTGGGATGACGAGTGCCAATCAGCCTTTGATGACATTAAACAATACTTGGCTTCACCGCCAGTATTGGCACCACCTAGACCAGGAGTGTCATTCTACTTATACATCTCAGCTATTGAGGTGGCACTGGGCGCCATGCTATCCCAAAAAAATGAACTACACAAAGAATAGGCTAATTACTATCTTAGCCGCACCCTGGTCAGTTATGAACTTAACTATGCATACGTTGAGAAGCTCTGCTTGGCAGTGGTGTTTGCTACCAAAAAGCTATGCCACTACATGCTCAACAATATGACGTATGTTGTGTCTAAGGAGAATCCATTGCGATACATGATGAGTCATACTTATCATAGTAGCCGCACGGTGAAATGGATCATGTTGTTGATGGAGTTTGACATAGAATTCATTGGACAGAAATCCATAAAAGGTCAAGTCATCACCGATCAACTGGCAGAGGCTCCTCTTGAAGATGATCAGCCTTTGACCATAGAACTACCGGATGATGGGGTCTTCCATGTTTTAGAATCGCCAGATTCTGATGAGCCTGAGTCACAGGCTGACATGACCCTATTCTTCGATGGTTCTAAATGTGAGCAAGGAGGTGGCACGAGAATTGTATTCTTCACTCCACAAGGGGCTCCAATGCCTCTATCATTTAAATTAGACTTCTCATGCACCAACAACAATGCAGAATATGAAGCCTTGCTCATAGGTCTTCAAACAGCAGTCACCATGAACATCAAACGTTTAAACATCTTTGGTGATTCACTGTTAATTGTCAATCAAGTCAAAGGGGTATTCCAATGTAAATGCCTAGTTCTGCAGGCCTACAAAGCCCTTGTGGACAAATTCCTAGCATAACTTGAATGGTATGACATCGAGGCACTCCCTCGATCATCGAATCATTTTGTGGACACTATGGCCTCCTTGGGGTCACTAATCCCGCAAGACCCTTTCGGTGAGATGACAACCATTCAAGTCAAAACATTATCGCAATCCATGATGGAGCGTGCAAGCTCTGACCTAACGCCAGGAATCCACCTGATCCAGATTGAACCATCTCAGGATAGGTTCTCTCGAATCCATGATTGTCTGACTCAAGCCAACTAGGGGTCCTTGTTCTCCCCGACCCCTCTTAATAGCAACACAACGCTATTTTTACAAGTTCTTTCCCGCTCAGCTTTTGCTAGGGATGAACTTCAAGAGGGATTGGTCATTCATACCATCGAGGTTTCTGATCAGCAGGATTGGTATACACCCATAAGGGATTACCTCAAGTTAGGTAACCTCCCACTTGGATTGACACAAGCCATAAAAAGATCATTTAAATAGAAAGTGGCAAAACATGTCTTGTTAGGAGACATTTTGTATCATCGGAGCTATGAAGGAATCCTCCTCCATTGCTTGGACCAGTAGGAGTCCGCTTGGGCGATCACCCAAGCCCACGATGGTACATGCGGTGGCCACTTCAGCGGTATGGCCATCACAAAGTGCATTCTTCGCATGGGTTATTATTGGCCATATTTAGAGCGAGATTGTTGTGCATATGTAAAGAAGTGCATGAAGTGTCAACACCATGCTAATTTGACACATGTACCTTCTCAGGCCTTGCAACCGATCCAATCAACTTGGCATTTTTCGTAGTGGGGCTTCGATCTAATCGGAAAGATCTCCCCTACATCGTCAGGTCATCACACGTTCATCATAACGGCCATAGAGTACTTCACCAAGTGGGTGGAAGCAATTTCGCTAACCTCTACGACTGGAACCCGCATTACGGAGTTTATTTTACATAACATCATATGTCATTTTGGTATTCCATCCAAGATCATCTCGGATAATGGGATGTCATTCAAGAACAAATATGTGCATGCTTTGACAACAAAGTACAAAATTTAGCATAGTTTTTCAACACCCTATTATCCGTAGGCAAATGGGCAAGCAGAGGCATCAAACAAAATGCTAGTCGCCATCCTCAAAAAGACCATCGTAGATAGTCATAAGGATTGGCACATTCAAATCCCGCTTGCCCTATGGGCTTATCGCACTAGCATTCGGATGCCCACTAGGGCAACTCCATTTTCGTTGGTGTATGGCTCCGAGGTAGTCATGCCTCTCGAGTTGGAAATCCCTTCACTACGCATTTCAATGCAAGAGTTCATCGATGATGACACTGCGTGGTAGGCCCGGTTAGACCAACTGACGTTGCTCGATGAACGACGCGTCAATGCTCTCGAGCATTTGCGTATCTATCAAGAGTGACTTAAGAAAGCATACAACATGAAGGTTCACCTAAGGGACTTTCAGGTTGGTGACTTGGTCTTAAAAGAGAACCAACAAAATTCTAATTTGTCATCCCATCTAAGGGACAAGTTCATGGCAAACTGGTTAGGTCCTTATGTGATTGATAGTAAAATAGGACCTGGAACATACCGACTCACCTCTCTTGAAGGAATCAAGGAGCTAGAACCCTTGAACATCAGTCATTTGAGGCCATTCCACATTTAGAGAGCCATAGTCCAACCAAAAGCTCCAAGGATTCTCACAATCACTTGGTCAAACCCAAAAGCTCCAAGGATTCTCACAATCGCTTGGTCAACCCAAAATGCCCCAAAGGTATCCATAAACCCTTTGGTCAAACCAAAGCTCCAAGGATTCCCAACGCAAAAAGTACCACAAGGCGGCAATCAGGCTTGGTCAACCCAAAATGCCCCAAAGGTATCCATAAACCCTTTGGACAAACCAAAAGCTCCAAGGATTCCCACAATCGCTTGGTCAACCCCAAAATGCCCCAAAGGTATCCATAAACCCTTTGGTCACACCAAAAGCTCCAACGGTTACCATAACCGTTTGGTCAAAACAATAAATATTCAAAAACAAACAAAAACAATCAAATATTCAAAAACAAACAAAAACAATAAAATCATCAAAAATAACAAAAAAAAATTGCATCTCCATTCCATGCATACTCGTAAAAAAATCAAAATACAAAAATATAAGTTGCATTAGGCATCGCATCCATACATTGCATATTTGTTGGTCATACATGTCACAAGCACCATAGACTGTAATTGCTCGACAATTCCATCATTTTCCACATCAAATCCATTTTATAAACACATACATCCAGAATAACACCATCCCCATTTTTAGCATAGTCAGTTGTCTCCTAATGTATATAGGGTTTTCGTCATTCAACTGTCTTTAAATTTCTAGCCAAAAACTGTACAAAGTTAAACGGATTTTACAAGGGAAAGTTTTACTTGGGTCACGCCTCGTTATGTAACATCCCTACACAAGTTAAAACACATAAAATAATTCCTAAGTTGTGTGAATGCAAGAGAAACTACAAAGCAGTCTAGGGTACCATAGGTGAAAGATTAGCCTGCTCATCCCCCTGTGCGAATGGTTCAAGAGTGCTGAGAATTGACAAAAGGACAAGCTCTTCCCCATCAATTCCCCCTAATAAATAATGGTTTTCACCACTAGCAAAAATCCCAATCACCGTTGGTCCCCAAAGTTGTAAGGATTCGTACTACACGTCCCTGAACAGGATGGGTAGTCATCCCCAAGGCCTAAAAGGATCAATGCCATTCCAAAGAAAAATCCCAACAAGCCATCATCACAATCACCTTTGGTCTCCAAAGTCATAAGGATTCATACTACACGTCCCTGAAAAGGATGGGTAGTCATCCCCAAGGCCTAAAATATCAATGCCCTTACTTCATAATATCCCTAATCCCCTTTGGTTCCCAAAGTCGTAAGGATTCGTACTACACGTCCCTGAACAGGATGGGTAGTCATCCCCAAGGCCAAAAGGATCAATGTCATTCACAAGCCACAAACCTACAAGCTCAACCTTACGAAGCTCAAAATCCAAAATCAAATAACAGTGGTTATCACCACTATTCAAAATCCTTGCTCAAAAAGAAAAACAAAAGAGAAAAATAAACAGTGATTTTCATCACTATGTATACGAGCAAGTATCCTAACACATTGAGAAAATAAAAATCCTGAACTTGAATCCCTAGAATTCTCAGCATTCGAAAACCATCTAGGTGATCCTCATTACGGGTTTGGTGGACAACCTACCTGGCAATGGCGGTATCCTAAATGCATGATGATATGTCTATCACATTAGCTTTGCGTGTGAGCAGACCAATGTTTGCATGTGGATGAGCTAGCTTATGGTACCTTAGATTGTCCCATGGATTAATCTTACTAAATACAACAATGGAGTTAGTGGAGCTAATTAGGTGATCCTCAGTACAAGTTTGGTTGACAGCCTATCTGGCACTGGCGGTATCCTGACAAATACCACATAAACGAACTCAATTGCACACACAGGGATGTGAAATAACTTGGTCAAACTCAAGTCGGATTTATACCTTGTTCAAAAGTCTTGCGAGATAAATGTACAGTCTTGGCTAGCTAGTTAAACTATCTGAATCTCCGAAAAGCTTAACTACATTTTAAAAACAACTGGTACATTTCATTACGTACATCACCATCAAAAAATATGCAAAATACAAAAACAAAGTTATCACATGCACAGTCATTCCACAAAGCCATCACATAAGTACAGAAATCCAGTCACTCTTGTACAGTCTATGGTGCCATCGACAAGTTATCAACAACTCATTTCATTCATTCCATATGCATACATCATCTAATTCGACACATCGCATTCATAATACCACATGCATACATCAACATAAATAACTATGCATAAATAGAAACAAAAACCATGAAAAGTGCATAAACACAAAGAAAGTCATCTGTATATATATCATCAAAAATGCCCGTAGGCTACAATAACCGGTCCTCTGACCCCGCAAAAACAAAACAAAAACTCAAAAACCCCCAAGCCTAGGGCATCGGCCACCATGATCACGCAGGATCGGTGCGACGAGAACTACCCCCATGGTGTGGGTCCTATGGGACCCCTCAGGGCGGCTTCTGCTAGCCCTCGCATCATGCCTACTAGCGCCTCCCTCATCCAGTCGCCTGCATCGAGAGGATGCTGACTACTTAGTATCGCTCCCTCTCATGCGGCGCGATGATCCACCTACACTAGCCATAGGAATCCACCCCCGAGGTGGATAATCTCTACCTCCATCTCAAATCGATGTCGAATCAAGTCCATCTCCCATTGATGAACTATGGCCAAGTTCTCATCACGCTGTGCCAATGCCTTATCCCTCTCCGCTAGCTGCGTCCGTAGGAGATCAATCTCCCATGCAACATCGGTATCCCCATCCCATCGATGGTACGTAGCCAATGCGTTCTCCTCTCTACCAGCTACGTTCGTAGGAGATCCCTCTCCCGTAGCGCATCCCCGAGCTCCTCATCCCACCTCCGAAGCAGCCCCTCCAATCATGCATTCTCAGCACGCAACCCTGCCTCCATATCCCCCGAGACTGCCTGAGGCATTGGCATCTCTAGCGTAGTAGCCTACTCTGGCTCCCACTACTCCGGGACGTCCTACATCTCCGACTGATCCGAAACCCCAAAATCCTCCCCAAAATCATCCACCTCTACCATGTCTGCATCCTCCAATGGAGCTCCCCAATCATCTCCTGGTGCCTCTCCACCCTCCCCCAGCTGTTGCTACCTCTGCACCTCCCAGTGGTCCCTCTCCCCATCATCATCGTAATATCCACCACTGCTCATACTCAGTAGTCACCCCGACATCATCCACATCAGGTGCATCAATAATTGTATCTGAATCCTCACCCAATGATGCAATGACTAGCCAGACCAGAGTCCTCTCATCCCCTCGATACCGATAGATCAAGGGCTCACCAGGTAACCCCTGGCGCACCCCAAACTATCATGTCACCCGACCATATGGGAAGAACTCCTACTCAGTCCCATGTCGCCCAATCAGCCACCTCCCCTACGAACCCGTCGTAGCCACTCTCTAGGCCAGGACACTCCGGTATGGGCGCCAGAACACCTCCTCGAGAGTAAGCCGAGCGAAGGCATCGACATAGTGCCCTACGACACCTGCCCACCATCGACTCTACCCTTGCTCCTCAGACCACCGCCATAATGCCCCGTATCCGATCTCTCGGTCTACCATCTCCGCCTGAGTCATCCAGGGCAACCCCACCGACCTCTCCACTGCTATGTGCTGCCAAGCCCAACACTGCAACAAGTAGCTACAACCAATCCCCTTTACCTCCGATAGTGGACCTCGTACAACTCATCATAGAGCTATGCCAAGAGTCTATCCCCATATCATGATCATAGGTGCCTCCATAGGACACTCCACCAACCTAAACACCACCTCCAGTAGGTTCCATAAGAACCTCACACCCGAAGAGTCAGGTAGCAACATGTTGGAAATGAGGCCCATCAATACTACATGCCTCACTCCCAACACACCCATCTCTAACCACCATCGAACCAAAATGCCACCAATCTGGCAGTCACCCTCTACCCTCTCCACTAGGTTGTCCACACCCAACTCCTCCCCATGCCCAAAGCAGCGTGTCAACATGTTGTCCTCTGATCCCATGGCGTCGTCCTGATCGATAGCCCATCTATCAAAATCCATAGAATCCGATAGACATCCTCCAAGGTCACCATCATCTCCCCTATTGGGAGATGGAAGGTGTTGGTCCGAGGATCCCACAAGTTGATCAGGGCCGTCAGATAGGCCCGATCCTCGACCACAGGCTCCAGCCGAGTCACCTGCTTGAGCCCAAGGGCATCAAGCCACTCCCAGTCAGCCAAAGTCAGTGCCTCCCATGCTTCAATGAAAACCATGGGCACACGGTACCGACTCTTCACAACCTGCACAAGAAAACAACACAAAAACATTAAAACCATGAAAAAATATACAACAATGCATAAAACAATGTACAACTAAAAATAGACAAATAACGAGCGACAAAATTCACAAAAATACAATAACATTCAAAAAATAATTTTTTCCTAGTTTTTAAAAAAAAAACAAAAAAAAAAAAAAATTTTTCATTCCTAGGGTTTTTAACTCTAAACTGATAAATTAAAAACAAACAAAAAAATTCAAAAAATAATTTTTCAGTCCTAGGGTTTTTCACTCTAAGTCTAACACTGATAAATTAAAAACAAACAAATACAATTCAAAAATATTTTCATTCTAGGTTTTTAACTTAACGATAAATTAAAACAAAAAAATTCAAAAAATTTTTCATCCTAGGTTTTTAAAATAAAAAAACAAAAAATAATTTACAAATTAAATAAAAAAAAAAAAAAAAATTTCTCAGTCCTAGGGTTTTTAACTCTAAACTGATAAATTAAAAACAAACAAAAAAATAATTTCTCAGTCCTAGGGTTTTTAACTCTAAACTGATAAATTAAAAAAAACAAATAAAAATAATTTTTAGTTCCTAGGGTTTTTAACTCTAAACTGATAAATTAAAAACACAAACAAAAACAACAAAAAAATAACTAGGGTTGAGCTACGTTGTTAAAACTAGGTTTAACCTAAGTTTTAAGCTAAGTTTTAATTTTTGATAGATTAGGGTTTCTTTTAGTTTACACCAAATACAAAAACAACATGGTTTCCACTAGGGTTTCAACCTAAGTTTTAATGAAGCCATAACACAAAAATTCACACATAATAACAAAACACTTTCTATTTAGGGTTTCATTTTTAATTTGAAAAACCAAAATACAAAAAGAAAAAACAAATAACTTGCGGTTTTTAATACTGCACAAAAAAGAGGAAGAGCACTCACTGGTCTCACTTCGGCTCCACCGCTGGATGATCCGGTCCATGAACTCATGGTGGTGGGAGAAATTTGGTAGCGCTTCGCTTCGCAGACTTGACCTCCTCCTCCTCAGAGCTCCAAATCGCCAGGAAAAACAAATGCAAATGAGCCCAAAACCAGTTTTGGCCCTTAAATAGGCTTTTTGAGCCTGTAATCATTCCTCCCTGGGATGAGCACTCTGTTTAGTGCTCGTCCCACCCTGGGACGATTACTAACTGGTATTCGTCCCACCCAGGAACGATTACAGAGCAAAAATTTCAAAAACAACAAAAACTGCACAAAATGCACCAAAAACAAGCAAAAAAAGTGTCCGATAAGAGTGCTTTTGCACTTGACATTTCGGGCATGCAAAATAGACGTCGGGGTCACAAATCCTCACTATCCTACTCCCTAAGAAGGCTACCATAGCCGGACCGCTCCACGGGATGACGGATTGTCGAGAATTTTATCCCCAAACGATGTCACAAAACGGGTCAAAACCCAACCAAAACAAAGCAATAACATTGCCGAACGAAGGCGCCTTTGCGCCTGACATTCTTGGCATCCAAAATAGACGTTGGGGTTACAAATTGTCACTATCCTACTCCCTAAGAAGGCTACCATAGCCGGACCGCTCCACGGGAGGACAAATTCTTGACAATTTTAGCTCCAAAATGCATCACAAAAAGGGTTAAAACCCACCAAAAATAGGTCAGAATGTTCAGAAACTGCTTAAGCATTCAATGGTAAACAACTGAAGGCACCCTTACCTAAGTCATCTTGGGTCAAGTGACTCGTCACTTTTCTCATGTCGGTCATTCCCTCATCGATTCGTCGCTTGAGGGGGTAGTCACACTTAGTCACCAATCAACAAAAATATACCCAATCAAGGAAATAACACGCATTCAAAGGATCATTGATAAAGACAATCACGCCCTTGCTTGGGGCAGCAAACAAGCAATAATCACAAGCTGATCAAACACTTGGCATTCATGAATCATGAACTCAAGGTTCCCACAGACAAAAGGTTGCGCCCTTTGCCTATTCATGACTGATCAATGTCCAAGCTCAAGTAACACCTCACCGAAAAAGGTTAACACTTGAATTAAGTTCCTTAGCTCGTCAGAAGCAAGGATTCAAGAATGCATGCCCTTTCCATACTTGGGGCATCAAGAATTGGTTAGGTTACTGAGAAACCCTAATCATTAGTGCTTTGGTTATCTATTTTTGCTCAGCGTTGTGCCTTGAGGCACAATGCTTCCCAAAAAGGGGCATCTGTAGACACCAAAATAGCACCAATCCGATTATGTGACAACAAGCACCGATCGCATTGACACACACAGCCCCTAGGGCAGCCCCCAGAGGTTAAACAGTGGTCCTAACCACTCCCAACAATAGTTTGGAAGGTCAAGGGTCAATTTGGCACCTTTTGGCACTTTGCTCCCTACTCGTCCCACCCTGGGATGATTACAAACTGGTATTCATCCCACCCAGGGATGAATAGAAGCATTCGCCCCAGGGTGAGGCGAATAGCAGGTTTGACTGGAAAAAAGTCAAACCTCGATAGGTCCGCCAGTTAACTGCAACTTCAGGACATGCAATTGCGAGGAACGACTTCAAATCAAGGAGAGAGACTTCAGTCATGCATGTCTTTATTTTAGAGGCCTCATGCAAGGAGACTCTAAATCAGGGAATAATATTTTCTCTCAAAATAGGACAAGCAACTCAAGTGGCGCCCTCGCATGCGCATTCAAACAGAGAGACCCTAGGTCTATAAATTGGTGAGTCTTCTCACCCAAAAAGAAGAGACAGAGAGGAGCCTTTGGAGCAATGAAGTGCTGCCAAATTATATCCTCACCCATCGATTGTGCTTTTACATCCTTGATCTCTCTTTTGGAGGGAGGTTATTGGGTGATTATTGGAAGCGCAATCTAGACCCAAACCCAAACATTTGGCCACAATATCCTACCAAATTTTCCGACAACACCCCATAAGAGGTTTTGGACCCATCCCAAGTGGATTGGTGCCGAAACAGAGTCCCAAACGGCGGGCGTCCTGCCCCCGAGCGCCCCCCAAACTGTCGTAGTTCTAAACGCCCCACCCCAGAGTGAATAGAAATCTATGGCATATTTCCTTTCTATTATTTTTGCATCTAATTCTATACTACTTAGATAGATTGTCATTCAAATTTCACATCGTTTTGAGCATTTTTGATCATGTTTTTATCATTTCCCGCCTTTACTAACTTGCAGGTAGCATCATCAAATTCCTGGTGATAGAGGCCAAATTGGGAAAATATGACCTTCTGGGTCTTCCCAAAATACCCCCAATTAGCTAACCCCAACTTTGCAGGTGATTTGGAGCTTCCTGGATGTGACATTTGGGACTGTGCTTTTTGACACTTTGTTGTAGGTCTATTCGTCCCGCCCCGGAGCGAATACGAATCTGTGGCTAATTTTTTGACTGTTTATTTTTGCAGTGCCTCCCTTGTGATGTCCTCATGCCCCTATCAAGTTTTTAGTTCATTTGGATCTATTTCAGTTACCGTTTTATTCATTTTTTGCATTCACTAATCGTAGGCTTGGGGATTGCATGTTTTATTTTATCTACAGGTGCTACTGACTATTTTCTGTTTCCTTGAACGTAGGATCTCGACATTAGAGGAGCAACAAGGAGTCAAGACTCATCAACGCAAGCGGCGGCGATGTTTGGTCCACCCATTCTACATGTGGGCACGCGGAAGAAGGAATACCATCTATGGATGTGACAAGAACACATTTAACGCTCCTAGCCCCTAAAAAGGGAGGAGGCGGATTGTAACCGAGTTCTAAAACATATTAATAAAAAGGGTTGTCTTCCACATTGGCTTCCTATTTGGTTTCGATTCGTTTATGCTTCTCTCCTTTCATGCACTTTCAATTCATAGGATTTGGCGTTATCTTTTGTTTCGTTTTGCATCGCATCTTGGCTTTTCCTTTTTGTTTCCGTATCCTCGTGCTTTCACTTACTATATTGCAACTATCTCATATATTTATTCTTGTTGAGTTTATCCTATGAGTTTATTATTAATATTAAGGCTTCAAAAACCATCAATTTTTACATGAAAGGATGAGTTGGTTTGGAATCTATCAAAGGATGGTGGATACTCGATGAAGTTGGGATATGAGGATTTAGAGAAATTAAAATTTCTTACTCCCAAATATTTTTTTGGAAGGATGCTTTGTTGGAGCATATTACATTATTTGGTACATGCTAATGTACCCCCATGGTACTTTCATGGTACATATATAAATATTAGATTAGGATTGAGTCCTAGTTTAGAGTGTGAGTATTATTTCCTCTTTATGTAAGTGTCAATATGTAGGATATGCACAAGTGTCATGTAAAGTTATAATGTGCAAGAAATGTACAAGTGCCATGTGAGTGTGTGTGCAAATTTAAGTTGAGTCTGTGTAAAAATATCTTATATGTAAGAGTGTAAATATGTAATGTAAACATGTGCACAAGTGTATTAGGTTAGAGTGTGCAAAGTGAAGGTCAAGAGTCATGTCTAGGTGTGCATACAATATAGTGTCAAGTAGAGAAGCCAAGAGTTATGAGAATTAGCATATGGAAAGGAATAGTCAAGTATCCTAACAGTCATACTACTATCGATATATACTCCATAAGGATACTCAATATCAATGAAGCTAGATCAATATCAATCAAGATCAATCAATCAATATCAAGTATCGAGTATCAAGTTCTATCATATTTGTAAGAGAAAGTGAAGTAATAAAGATTACATATATTTTGAGAAATTAATATTGTAAGTTGTGCTACATGATTTGTACATGTATGATTCAAGATATTTATATTCATATTGTTTTTTATTAATGAATATTATTTATTATATTATTATCCTTGATATACATATTAATTTGCTCATATTAATCTACTCATATCATTATCTTGACCTTATTTCTTTGTGGCTATATTATATTTGATCCTATGATATTTAACCTATGATATTTATGGTAGTATTAAGGCTTAAAAAACCATAAGTGGTATCATAGCTACCATTAGATTCTATCCAATTTTAAAGAATTTAATCTAGCTACTTGCACAAATCAATTTTTTATAGTTTGATAAAATTGATTTAGAGTCTATCTACTTTAAAGGGAATAAGACGTAGACTCTATTATAAGGTCATAATAAGTATAAAGGCTAGAGTATTTATATGGTTGGATACTAACCAATGAAGACTAGAACTCAACTTTAGAGTCTTTCCACGGTTGAAGAATAACCATCGAAGACCAATACTCATCTATAGGATCTTTCCACAGTTATAACCAATGAAGACTAGGACTTAGTTATATTGGAAGGTGTGTAAAATTTAGGATAGTTGATCATTCAAGGACATAGCCAACCCATGAATTTGATTTTAGATATAGTTGAAGCATCAATGATATTAAGGTCACCTTAACATCAGAGATAGAAGCATCGGGGACATTCAAATCACCTTGACAAGATAGAGAAAGAGTTGCAACAAAGATTAATCATTAGAAGTGTGAGAAGCTTCCTACATTAGATAGAGAAGAGTTTTAGCTTTGGGGTGTAGAAAAGAATAGATAGCAATATATTGAGAAGCATTCATATCTTCGTAAGTAAGAAGAAAATATGCAACATATTTAAGAGAAGAATCAAGAGCAGTAGATTGAAAGGAAGAAGGAAGATGTATTAGATATTAAGAAGGATACAATATTCTTGAGATAGATATATCATCCTTCAAGACTAAAATTAATATAATAAAAGTATTTAGGTCATAAGGATACTGATCTTGATACAAGTCATCAAGACCTTAACATAAGGAAGAAGAGAAATCATCAAGATCTTAACATAAGGAGATATAGGTCATTTTGATATTGACATTGACATCAAGAAGGCCAATAGAAAGAATTACAATTCACAATAATATTGACCTTGACGTAAAAGGACAATTGAAAAATAATATAAGGCTCAATACTTAGAAGGAAGAGAGTCTAAGATGTAGAAGAGAAAGCAGTGAAAAAGAGTTTGTTATAAAGTTGAATACAATCTTGAGTTTGACCCAGGACCAAGATTTTAAGGTTTTAACTATAGAAACAAGAAACATTTTATCCTTACAATAGGTGAATATATTCACGTAGATTTCTTCATTCCACATCTTCAAGTTGTCTTATCTACAACACATCAAAGTTAATAATAAGTAGCAATATTGTCATTAAAGGACCGAGTAACATTAGCATTAACAAGTTCTACCAAACTTACTAGGTCGATAGAGCATAAAAAATGTATAGAAATTTAAGCTATAGTAGTGTACGACTTAAGGGAGACTAAACATTAAAGATGTGAGAAACCAAGAGTCACAACAATGCAAAACATTCAAAGGAAAGAATTTTTTGTGAGCAACATTAAGAAAGTCGCATGACATATCGTTTCCAAATTATACAACATTACATTCAAAAGCAACATTTGGGAGGTATAAAGCATTACAATTGAAATGACACTAAGAAGCAATACAAAGAACAATACAATAGAAGCAACACAAAGAGATATATAATGGAAGTGGCATTTAATAGCCACATGTCTACATGATAATTGAAGCAAGTCAGATTGTTATTGGTGTTACATGTATTGGGAGTGCAATTGGTTGGTGCAAAATAATGGAGAAGCGTTAGCATGTGAAACATCTCAATTCCCCATGCAAACACACAAGTGGCAGAAGACAAACTACATTCTATGAGATTGAAAGGAGCATCAATGAGAGTTCAAATACATCGAGAGCACACATGAAATTTACGCACAACAGAGAAGAGATAAGTTAGAAAGTTTATTTAAATTAGAAGCCTTAAGCTTATAAAGTTATTTTAATTTATTTTTGGAGAGATAATCAAAGGTTATAAAGTTTATTTGAATATTGGAGAGATAAGTGAAGGTTATTAAATTATTTTATGTTTTTTGAATTATTGTTTTTTTATTTGGAGAAATAAGTTTTTTATTGGAGTGATAAGGTTAGTATATTTAAATAATTTTGTTTTTAGCATATTTTTAAGGTTGGAGTTATAATATGGTCTACTAACTAGATTAATTTTCTTAAGAAGTTTTTTGAAAGCTTTTTGAATTTTTTTGAAAAATATATTTTAGTAATAATAAGGTGCTATAAGTGTTTTGAATGATAAGGAATTAAATTATTTTATCTGGGTTTTAAAGTACTCGAGTTTTTCAAAATATATTTAATTTAGTTTTATTTTTGAGAAATTGAAAAGTTGCAAATTATTTTAATTTAGGAGACAAAAGGGTTTCTACATCAAAACCTAGGAAAATAAAATTTGTAAAATTCACTCTAGTTTCTAAAACTAGGGATACATAAGGATTACTACTTCATAGAATTTAGTTTAGAAACTTTGACCTTTTTTATTTACTTAAAATTAGGGATTTATAAGGTTGTCTACATCAAAAAAATTATTTAATGAGTACTACTATGTTTAACAACAAGTTTTTCCTTTTTGAACATCAATTTTTGAAAGGACCATATTTTGTTTAAACTTTAGGATATAGTTAGTGGAACAAAATAAAACCTACTAAAGATGTAAGAGAAATTCAAACATATGAAGAATGTGAAGCTAAAACACTTCTAATAACAAAATTTTGAATAACTAATTAAAAACAACCTTACATAAGAGTAGCAAAAACTTCTATAGAAGCTTGGAATACTCTACGTAAAATATTGAAGGAAAAAATAAAGATACTATTCTAAATTTTCAATCTCAATTATACTCCATAAAAGTGAATAGCAATAAAAGTATTGAACTATTTATTATAAATGTGGTAGATATAAAAGTAAGACTATTAACTCTAGAAGCAAAAGTAGAAGATATACTTCTTATTCAAGAGACATTGAGAGCACTTCCAAAAATTTACAAGCATCTAGTCCTATATTTTCAAGTTTTAAGAAAAGATACTACTTTTGATGAGTTAGTCAACATTCTACAAGAATATGAAGTAGAAAATTCAATCAAAAATGAAATGACTAACAATTCCTTAGTATGAAAAGATAATTCACAAGGTAATATTGCTTCAACTCCAAGATACAATTCCAAATGGAATATAATATATTGTTAAATATGCAAGAAAAAATGTCATAGCACAATAATAAAAAAATTAGTATCATGGAAAACAAAAGAATATGAATCAAGAAAATCAAACAAATAAGCCATTACAATAAATACAATATCAATAGAATATACAACGACAAAAATAATTACAGTCTAAACCTTTTGAATGTTAGTATCCTATTAAAAATCAATATAGTCAACCTCAGTTACAATATAGAGAATTAAATAAAAAATGACATCTAGCTAAAGAAATTTAGGAAATTTAAGAGTTGGAAAAAACCACTATAGAAAATGAATTCAGAGCTCTTTTAGCAAAATTGATAATCAATAAAAATATATTTCTCTCAATGATTTTGAAAGATACTAACTTTGTAGTTGATCGGGATATAGGTGGCCAACATGATAAAAACAAGATATAAAATATCAAACTGTAGAAGTAGAAGAAAATGATCAATAAAATTGAGATGAAATCAAAAATAGAATATGGGAAGCACATTATCTATGGTCATTTGAATAATGAATATGAAGATGAAGACCATGATTAAATACTAAAGTATTCAATAACCAAATAATGTAATATAGCGGGTGTTTGAAGTGTAAGTTGAGTCTATGTGCACAAGTGTCTTAGATTATAGTATGCAAAGTAAAGGTTGAGAGTCATATCTAGATGTTCATACAATATAGAGTAATGTGTTGATTAAGGATGCAAGTGTCAAGTACGGAAGACAAGAATCATTAGACTTGGCATATTGAAACAAATAGTCAAGTATCCAAAGATTCATTCTACTATAGCTATATAGTACTCCATAGAAAAGCATCAAGTGTCAAGTATCAATATCACATTATAGAGAGAAGTATGTATTTTATTTGTAAGAGAAAGTGTAGTAATAAATATTGCATATATTTTGAGTAATTAACATTGTAAGTTGTTCTACATGCTTTGTACATGTATGATTCAAGATTTTTATATTCATATTACTATTTAACGATGAATATTATTTGATATACTACTAGCCTTGATATACATATTAATTTGCTCGTACTAATAAACTCATATCATTATCTTGACCTTATTACTTTGTGGCTATATTATATCCATTCTTATGATATTTAACTTCTGAGATTTATGGTAGTATTAAAGGCTTAAAAAGACATCATGCTTGGGTACTAGAGGCTCTCCCTAATGCCTCAAAATTCCTTTTAGTTAGTAGTTCAAAATTAGATTCTTACAAGAGAGAGTCTACAAAGAAGAGGATATCATGGACCTTTCAGATGTGCCTTGTATGCGAAGGATTTAAAAACATGAGATCATTTACTTGATTATTATCCCTTTACTCACACCATTTGAGATTACGTTTTCTAAAATATGAAGATATATTGGGTAGATCCATAAACACTGAAAGAGTTTATGAAATATTGTATTAATTATTTCAAAGCTAAAGCATTATGTATTCTATGGACAAGTGGCCTATCATTATATATTGAAATTTATGGCTTGAAAGGAATAATAGAATTTTTTAAAATAAATCTTAAAGTCATGCTCAAGTTTGGAATCGTATTATTGCTTCTCTTGCAAAATGTTTACAAATATGATGCTCATCATGGGAAGTCTCAAGTGTAAAAAAATAGGTGGTAACAAATTGGTTACAAGATTTAAACATACATGGAAGAGTCATCTACAATAATGAAGTTAAAATAAAGGATTGACTTTGATCTAGGGTAAAATGGTAATGTCCAAAAATTGGATTTATCAAAATCAATTTTGATGGTACTTCTAAAGGAAATCTAGAAAAAGTTGGTGGAGGTGGTGTTTTTAGAAATAATGAAAGCAAAATTCTCCTCACTTAAAATCATATGAAACTTCAACTAACTATGCAAAGGCTAGGGGAATTCTTACACAGATTAAAACTGCTATATAAAAATAATGGAAATATATTTCAATATAGAGGGATTCACAAATTAACATTAATATTTAAACAAAAAATGGATGTGGAGATTGGATAAAAAATAATATTATTGCTAATGTTCATCACCTATAATTAGAGTCAATTTCTTGAAAATGTGAGCATATTTATAGAAAAGAATATTGGGTAGCAAATTATTTAACTAATCCTAGTAATGATCTTCATCTTGATAAAATTCAAATTTTAGAAGGCAATTGGCCAAGTTATATTTTATCTCTTAATCAAAATGATGTCAAGTAGTTAATTGTGGAAACATAGCACTTCAAAGAAGTTCAAGAAAATATTTAATATAAAGAAAAAATTAAAAATATTTGTGATAAAAAGACACTTTGGATATGGTTTAATTGACCTAAAATCCAATGTACTATTTTGATATTTTGATGGGAGTGGCCCAATATAATTCAAATATAAATTATAAAAAAAAGAGTGTTAACTACTTGATATTATGATGGGAATGTGTCGAAGAATATTGATTATTAGGTTGGTTATAGACACTTCTCAATGGATCTTGGTGGTTTATTAACTACTTGGTATTGTCTCTACTTTTAGTCGTTCTAGAATTATGTAATATCCTATGGGTAGGCTTTTCTTTTTTATTTTATTTTATCTGCCCTTTTTGGCCTCTTGTTGTCTTGGAGTCTTTGACTACTTGTCAAATCCCTGTCTCAAACTTTTTGTACAAGGTTTGGGGACATTTCAACATCCCTTATTCAATATAATAGAAAAAAGGTTAAAGTCAGAGGTTAGAGTAAATAATCTTGCATTCTAAACTAAGGTTCAAATTTTTTAAGTAAACTTTAAAATTTTTAAAGGATCTATATTAAGTAGAAAAAGGAGTGTTAATTCTATATTACCAATATAAAATAAAGTAAATGGTATTTATATATATTTCACAAGGTATGTGATTTTTTAATTATTTACTTATCTGAGTTTTTCATTCATTTAATATTTTATAAAAATGTGTTATATTAATATAAAAGTATATTATATAGTTTTTTTTTTAATTTTAAAGTTTATCATTTAACTCATTAAATAAGTCAACAAGGTTTTAAGTACATTATAGAAAAGAGTTAAAATTTTCATAACATAAACCAACCTCTAAATTTTAGAGATAAAACATAATATTTTATTAAATAAAATAGGTTCACATCATTAAAAACATAATTTTCAATATAAGAACTTACATTCAATTATACTATATAATTTGTTAAAATTCTATAATAATATTATCATAATAATAAATCCGTATACATCAAGTGGCATTAGCTCAATTGGTTAGATTCCTCAATATTTCAAAGAGGAGACCTAGGTTCAAATATTTTTGAACGATACATGGATAGTATCCAAACTTTATTGTAACACCACTATGTGGTACGGGTGGGGCCTATTTCAGTATAATATAACCCATTGAAAAATAATAAATCCATATAATTAATTAAAATAATAATTAAATTTTGCTTCACATTTTCAAATAAAACATCAACATATATGTAAACATACTATTATACAAGTTCCATCCACATAGACTAATATATATAAACATATACAAATGCTATACATGAATGTATACTGATAGAAGATGTTGTAAGTAATATATGCATCGTAGTCTCCAAGGACTAGTGGATTGCTAAGATGTTGAACATTTACCAAGAGGAGACATGTTGGAAATTTTACCACACTAAATTTTGATTGTAAAATTCAAATAATATAAGATGAATGATGTAGTTGTTTTGATCTTTTGTCTTTACTTTTTTAATGTAACATTTTTGTTTCCCTCCTTTGATTGATTTCGCTAAATAAAGAAGGTTGATTTTGTCCCTAAAAATACACAATTTTTTGTTGGTAAAAATTAATGCAAATCGTGGGAAAATATAAAGGGGAAAATGTATGGTAAAGAATGTCTTAGGATCGAAGGGATGATGAAAATGGTCTAAGGCTTCAGCAATTATTATTAAAAGGAAAAGCACCAGTGAAGATAAATGGGAAGACGTTTTTGCCCTAGGGAAGGGGAAAAAATCGTTTTCGCCGTTCTTTTGGGTGAAATACCATTTTTTTCACTCCCACCTTACAATTTTGGATCATAGCCATATTTCCTATTCCTTTCTAACATTTCCCATCTCTTTATTGTTACCCTAATATTTAAACCAAATTAGATTAGTAAGGGAACCAACCCTCTTTGGAGATTGGCTCGAAGGACATCTCTTTCCTTTGACCTTTCAATGTTGGTCGGGTCTAGGGCGCATAAACATTTTGTACTTAGGAAAATTTGTGACCAACGAGTTTTGGAACACCAGGTGGAACTCTAAAAAATTTCCACTTTGAGCAGTATTAAGGTTTGATGTTTGTCTTTTTATTTTCTGACTAGAACCTCTGGTGACTCAATTTTACCCAGAAGCCTCCGAACGTGAAGTGAGCAAAATATTTCTTCATGATCACAATATCGAAGGATAAAAATTTCAAAAAACCCATTGAGTTTTATGAACTTGACACCCAAGTTTTAGGAGAACATCCTAGGTTAATCACTTTGACTATTCCATCAATCACAACTTCTTCACACATAGATGGTGTGTTTTTTGTTCCTTCAAGTCCAACTAGCATAACCACTAGCTTTCCTCTTCCCCAAGCAAATACTCTAGTCCAAATGGCTCAAAATATGCCACCCAACCACCAAGACAATTCCTGACCTGTAATCACTCCAAAGCTTTGAATTTGCAAGCTCAAAACCTAGTTCTGTAAGCAGTTTTGAAGGCTTTACCTACTTATGATGGTACGCGCAAGACGACTTATGAGCATGTCCAAGATGTGGCTTCTCTAGTGACCATTCATGGTATCACGGATGAGGATGTCATGGTAATATTTCTTGTGATCTCTCAGAGGTAAGTTTCTTTACTGGTACCGATATTTACAACCTACCACTATTACCACCTAGGACCAGTTGGTCAAATTATTGATCAAAGGTTTTAACGAACAAGCAGATTCATTATCTTTGTTGCATCAATTTACCACCATTCAGAGGCATCCGTTGGAGGAAATCATGGACTTCAATGTCAGGTTCACCCAAAATTTATAGAGAGTTCCTGATGGTCTCCAATTGACTCCTAAGCTAGCTGCATTTTACTACCTTCGAGCTTTCAACTTCGATATCGGTATGACCATCCAATAGTCCAATGCTAACACATTTCCTAATTTGTATTCTGATGTACAAAAGGCTGAGGCTGACCTAATTACTATCGATAAGATTCCATCGAATATGACTATGCTTATCTTTCTTGATCTTCTATAGTATATATATGCTAATGTATCTTCTCAATCCTTACCAATATCCCCATGTATCAAATCCCTTCATGGAATCTGAGTTCATCTCAAACCACGATAACAATTTCTATTTCGTAACTACCTAATCCAACCATTCCATAGTTACTCTCACTGATTCCATTCCCAACACTGCCATATTCACTTGTACCTCTTCCATTACTAGCTCCTTCAACACCCTCAAATATCTATCTCTAAGAGAAGTTGCTTAAGGAGATGCAATCAATGAACTTAGCCATAAGAGCGATGAGCAATGAGATCATGATGATTAAGAAGAAACAAGCTAAAAGAGATTTCCAAACTAGGAGATTTCAACCTCCATCGATCACCAAGGAGAAAGCTACTTCAACCAGTAAGGCACCTGAAAGAAACTTGACCATATTGGTAAACGAAGGAGATGGCTCATCGACAAAGCATATTGGTGCTCTATATATAATGATTCGCATGGTGAGGAAACTTGTATGCTTCACCTGAACTATGTATAAACATTGGTAGAAAGTTCTTCCAGTAACCAAATCATTTTGATTATAGAATTCGATCATAATTTCACGGTCTCTTATAAAGAACAAGTTTAAGTTCTCATAAGAGCTAGAATAAAACATGTCACCATGGACCTAGCTAAAATGGATCCCCTAAAGGTACCTGTTGATTTGAAGGTGCAAAATGAGAAAAAACAAGCACAAGCGAAAACACCTATCCCAAAACCCAAGACAAATATGACTGTCATATTAAAATATATTTTACCTTTGTGAGCAAAAAAATATTGCAAGAAAATGCTTCAACTTCACAAGTGAAAGCTGGAATGAAGGAACAACCCAGAGAAAAGCTCAAATATCCATCCTTGACTAAGTGTCAGAGTATAGGCTACACAATAGTATCAGGGAAAATATGAGGTTGCCAATGAAGTAAAAGAGTCTAGATCTTCTTCTTACAACATCGTTGAAGAGCTAAAGAGGATACCAGCCAAGGTGAGTCCCTATGATTCATTACAATTGCTTGGATAAGTCGACTTATTGTAAGAATTGTTGAAATTTATGAAAGATAAGGGGAAGAATTTGACTCAGAGGGTATTAGCTCAAACGCTGATGACTTTTACCACTAGAAAGGATAGACCACCCCCTTTCTACTTGTCTCTCAGGATGGAAGGCTGGATTGTGCACAATTGCATGATCAACTCCAACGTTGTGACGATTGTCATGCCAAAGGTAGTTTGTGACATTATGGGCATGGAATATACCAGAAGCAGCCCTAGAATTTTACAATTATATGGAAAACCTATGAGGACAATAGGGATCATTAAATACATCCCCATTGTGTTGCATAAAATACCTTAGATCACTATGATCCAAGAGGTGGTCATGGTTGATCTAGAGCCATATTTTAGCATGTACCTATCATGGGAGTTCACTGCCAATTTGGGAAGCTATATTTCTCTAGATTATTCTCATTTGGATATTCCTATCAAAGGAAGGAGAATCCAAATATATAATGAGAAGCCTTCTAATTATCACATAGAGAATATTGAAGAAGAAGATAAACACATGAATTCTATCAATTTGATGACTGAAGAATTAGAAGAATTAGATTTTATGGAAGAATTTTTGGACGAGCTTCGAACAAAAGATAAGTTTTCAATGCTCATTTTTTATGCCATGATGGAGACTAAAATTGGCTGTTACACCATTACTAAACCTGAAAAAGCTAAAGCAAGGGTGTCTGATGATCAAGGTCCTATTTCAAATCAATTATGAAAGTTGTACTTCGATGGTGCAAGATGCAAGAACAACGCAGGGGCTAGGATCATTCTCATTTCTCCTTCTAGCATATAGAAGAATTATTCATATTGGCTGACCTAGAGTTGTACCAACAACATTGTCAAGTACAAAGCACTATCCTTGGGTCTAAATAAATTAGAGAATATCGAGATCAAACAATTGCAAAGTTTTGGATATTTCGAGCTAATCGTCAACTAGGTAACCAGTAAGTATGTTTCCAAGAAAAACTACTTGAAGGTATACTGCAACAAAGTATGAGATCTATTTGAGTCTTTCACAGCATTGAATGTTCAAGTGATTTCATGAGAATAGAACACACATGTAGATATTTTGGCATCTCTTGGCGCTAATTTTTCTCCAATTGAGAATGTGGTGAGAAATCCCAAGACTTTGAGGTTAGTTTACAAACCTTCAGTACCTGATACAAACATCTACTAGTAAGTTTTCGATAGTGATGAATAGATTGTAAATTTCTTTATAAGAGAAGCTAGTACTATGGAAGAAAGAACACTTGATGAGGAAGAAGTTGAGGGATTGATCCAGTTACAAAATAATCATATCCCAAAAGGATTGATTAGCCTTGAGAGTCTCTTTGATTAGAATGATAGAGAAAAAAAGTACAAGATCAAAGTGGACAAGAAGGAGTACACTGAACTACAATTGAGACCCGAGAAGTCGATCAAAGTTGATACCGATTGCACTTAGGAAGAGCTGGAGTAGATCAATGAGTTGTGCCATGAGTACCCAAAAATTATCACTTGGAGCTACTAGGATTTGAAAGGCTACAACAAGGATGTGATCCAACATACCATTGAGTTGCAGGAAGGAGTGAAACCCTTTAGGAAAAAATAGAGGCTAGTCAGTCCCAAGATTGAAACCTTGATGAAAGTAGAGTTGCTAAAAATTCTAGAAGCCAAAATCATTTACCCGATTAAGCACTCTGTACCTAGGTAGCAAATCTGGTCCCTATGAGGAAGAAGAACAAAGATATTCTTTTGTGTGTGGATTTTCAAAATTTAAATTAGGCATCTCTAAAGGATCATTATCCTTTACCTCAGATTGAGCATATTCTTCATGTAGTTGCTAGTGCTCAGAGATTTCTTTGTTGGATGAATTCTCTGGTTATAACCAAATCTCGATCAAGGATGAAGACCAATATAAAATGATGTTCACCACAAAATGGGGAACTTTTGCTTATTAGTGGATGCTATTTTTTTTTTTTTTGTGGAAAACATCCCAAAAGGGATGCCACTTTCGGGTAAGACCCAAGGAGGCGGGGGTATCCATTTCGCCAAAAACGCCCAGGACTCAGACCTGGCCTACCACCTTTGACACACTCAAGGAGCAAACAAACACACAAACCCAATTAAAAATAAGCGAATAACAACAAAAATAATAAAATAAAATAAAAAACATGCTCCTTGAGTGTGTCAAAAACAAAAGCACAACCAAACACACACAATAAGATAAAAGAAACCACAACACAAACCACATAGAAAAACACAAGAAACACATAACAAAACACAAACAAGACAAAAACAAATAGAACACTACAAAGACATAACCCAAAAAAAAACAAGAAAAATAAACACAACCAAAACCTAAAAAATTAAAAAATAAAACAAAAATAAAAATAAAAAACAACCAACAACAGACAATAAAAAAAAACAAAAAATATAGAAAACACTCACCCATAAAAACACGAAATAACACAAACAAAGAGAAACCCAAGAACAAGAACGAAAAAAAACACAAGAACAATAACAAAAAACATAAAAAAAAAAACAAAACAACAAAAACACAAGAACAACAAAAAACAACACAAAGAACACAAAAACAAAACAAAATAAAAAAACCCACCCACCTTAAAAAACTAAACAAAAAAAACAAAAAGGAAAAAAGAAATAAAAAATGAACAAAACAAAGACCTATCTAGACCAGAAGACTATTAAGGCAAGAATCAACGGAGGAAACAAAATAAAGAATAGAATGAGCTAGGGAACTAAAAAAAACTGAATGAACCAAAGAGAAGCAAAAAAAAAAAAAACAAGAAGAAACTAGGTACCTTGAAGCTGGAGCCATCCAAAGAAATGATAGAAAGAAGAGCTTCCCTAATTTGAGAAGCCCACCATATAGGAGGGTGGCCATAACAAGTAAGATCACCTTTGTCCAAAGCCCAATTAGCTAAAGCATCAGCACTCTTGTTTTGATCTCTGACCACATGATTGTAATCAACTTTCAAAAATCCCATCTGGATTAACTGAATCTTCTCAATAATTCTTTTTATTCTCCAATCCACCTTATGATTCTTAGAAGGATTCTTCAAGAGATTAATCATAAGTTGAGAGTCAGACTCAACTATCACCTTTTCCCATCCAACCTTAGTAGCCTCCTGAAGACCTCCGAGGATACCATACCCCTCGGCAAGTTTATTGGAAAGAATACCCAAATTCTCGAGCAAAAGTAAAAACCGGGGAGCCATCGAAAGTCTACCAATTCCTCCCACATTGGCTTTTCAGGGGTTCCCTCTAGAGGCTCCATCGGTATTGACTTTTCCAAAATCCTTAGGAGGAGGTTGCCAATTTCTATTCCTATCCAATTTACTAATACTCACATTCCCTTTAAGATGGTTGCCCTTAGAAGGTTTAATATTCAATCTTTGCATCACTTGATCCCATATTTGGTGGGAGTTTTGGGGGTGATTAAGGAGATGATGGACTGATTCAACTAAGTTGGCTATGGTCTTTTGCCAAATATAGTGAATATCCTTACTATCTTGATTAAAAATTTGGTTGTTCCTTTCATTCCAAATATTCCAAAGAAGAATGGTAGAACCCATCCAAACTAAGCGCCTAATAAAATGATCAACACCCTCTTGATTAGGCCAATCCCTCCAAAGTTGTTCAAAAGTAAAAAAATTGGACCATTGTAAGCCAAGTAAAGTGGCCATTCTCCTCCACAGCTCAGAGGCTAAAGTACACTCAATAAAAATATGGTTGATATTTTCTACATTCTCTTCACACATTTCACATCTAAAAGGGCCATGAAAACCACGCTTCATAAGTTGCTCACCAGTAAGCACCCTACGATGCAATAAAAGCCAATTAAAGAACCTCACCTTAGGCCAGAGCTTTTGAGCCCACAATTGAGAAAATATGTCAGAAGAATGGTTGGGATTATTATGGCATAAGGTCAAATAACCTTGAGCAACTGAATACTCACCCTTAGTAGTGTTGTTCCATCCAAAACAATCTTTTTCATGGGACCAAGAGAGGGATCTCATATGAAGGATGCCTTGGATATCTTGTCTTTGCCTTTCTGGGATTTGAATAGGCCAGGCCTCAATAGGGATCCAATATCTACCAACCTTTGAATTACCGGTATGGTACCGACAATAATTAGCCACCTTTATCCAATTAGCTCGGTGAAGCTCCTCCATCCAAGGCCTCCAATCGGGAAATTGAGTTATCAAAGGCTTGTGACCATCCCAAGAATCTGTCCAAAAATTTGCATGTTGACCATTATGAATGATCCAAAATAATTTTTTCTTTATCAAATCCTCACCGAGTCTTAAGAGCTGCTAAAATGGGAGAACCTTTGGTAGGAAGTTGATAGCGAACAAGGTCTTCAGGACTTTTGTTCTCAGCATATTTAGCATGGAGATTATTGGCCCAAAGAGCATTGGGGTTATGCAACATCCTCCAATATAATTTAGCAGCTAAAGCTTTGTTGTTATTAATTGAAGACCGTAAACCTAACCCCCCTTCACTCTTAGGAAGACATAAAGTATCCCATTTCACCAAGGCCCATTTTCTTTTCTCCTTAGTACCACTCCAAAGGAAACGATGACTGATTTGATCCAATTCTCGAAGAACAACCTTTGGAATATTCAAAATGGAAGAAACATAAATAGGAATAGCTTGAAGGACTGATTTTACCAAGGTGATTCTACCCCCATAAGAAAGCCACTTGTTGGTCCACTTTCCAATTTTCTTCTTGACTTTGTCCAACAACCAATTCCAATATTTATTTTTTGCCTTTGAATATTTATGGGAATACCTAAATAAGTGATTGGAAGAGAGGTCTTCTTATATCTTAGCTTATCCAAGACCATGGATTCCTATCTAGCTGAGGAGTGAAAGAAAATAACTTTAGATTTGTCTTCATTGATCAAATGCCCAGTAGCCTTATAAAAATAGCTAATGATTTGCTTAATATTAGAAGCTTCCTTAAGCTGTAGCTTTACCTAAAATAGTAGAGTCATCCACAAATTGAAGATGAGAGATAGGTCTAGCTCCATGAGCAATGGTAACTCCCTCAAGGGTTTTGTTTTCCCTCTTTTTGGTTATAGTCCTACCCAAGCATTCAACAAGAATGATGAATAAATAAGGGGATAGCGGGTCACCTTGCCTAATACCTCTAGAAGCTGGGAAAGACTGAGAAGGCCTGCCATTGATAAGAACTAAGTAGGAAACTGAAGAGATACATCCCATAATCCAATCCATCCAATCCTTAGAGAAACCAAATTGCCTCAAAACTTTGATAAGGAAGTGCCAATCCACTCTGTCATAAGCTTTGGATAAGTCTAACCGAATGAACATGGAAGGAGAATTTTGCATATCCATGGAATGGATGGCTTCTGAGCAAGAACTATCTCATCTACTATTTGACGTCCTTCCACATAACCCCCTTGCTACGGGGAAATAATCTTATGCAAAAGAGGCTTCAACCTTTCTGCCATGATTTTAGTAATGATTTTGAGAAGAACATTACATAAAGCAATAGGTCTAAAAGCTGAGATATGATCAACCTCTTGAGCTTTTGGAACAAGAGTAATATAAGTTTTATTGATAACCTTCAAAATTTCTTTGGCTTTCTGGCTTCTTCCACCACCTCTAATAAATCAACATGAAGGATATCCCAGAACTCTTGGTAGAACTCAATAGGAAAACCATCGGGACCTGGGGTTTTCCCTTTTTGCATTTTAAAAACTACTTGTTGAAGCTCATTGATAGTAACAGGAGCGAGTTAAAATAGAGTTCTCCTCGGAAGTGATAAGAGAAGGGATTGCTTGAAGAACATTATATTGTGAAGCTGAGTCAAGGGGAGTAGCAGCAAAAATATTGGAAAAGTAATCAACAACAATAGAGTTCATGCCATCCCAAGTATAAACAACATCTCCAGAATCTGATTTTAAGGAAGAAATAAAGTTGTGAGATCTTCGAGCTAGAAGAGATTTGTGGAAAAAATTTGTGTTTCGATCTCCTTCTTTGAGCCATTGAATTCTAGATTTTTGCTTCCATAAGATTTCTTCTCTTTTTTCCCATTCCTCTAAGCTGAGTTGTGAGTTTAATTTCATCTGCACTTCTCTTCTCTGTGAGGCCATCTAAACGGATTTTCTTATTCAAATTTTCAAGATGAGCAATAACTTCATGTTTTTTTTATGAACATCCCCAAACTCTTTCCAGTTCCAAGTCTTGATTTTGGATTTAATGTATTGCGAGTCTTTTGACAAAATAGAACATCTTAGTCCCATGCCTAGGTTTACCTTCCTTCCACCATTGTTGCACATGAGGTCCGAAGGAAATGTCTCTAAGCCACATTAATTGAAAACGAAAAGGAGAGAAACTCACATTGGTTTTCCACATTTCCACCATGGTGGCCAATGATCCGAACCAGCATTATTAAGAGTCTTCACTTTAGGAATGTGACCATGGATTAAGAAATTTTTAGAGAGCAAAAACCTATCCAATCTCTCCATTATACAAGCTAAGCCTTGCCTTATGTTAGACCAAGTCATAAGGCCATTATCTGGTTGGATATCCACAAGATGGAGGTTTGCAATATATTCGCTCATGAGGTCAGTGCTTTTGTCCAAATTTCTATTTCCCCCCTTTTCTCATCCAGAGAGAGGATGGTATTGAAATCTCCTCCGATCAAGATCCAAGCTTTAGGAAAATGAGAGATAATATGAGTAATATCCTTCCACTTGTCTTCTTTTTTCCTCCAAAGAAGTCAGAGCATAAATAGTAATGCAAAGCATAATCTGGTTGGAATGTCTACTTTGAATAGCTATAGCCAACAAACCCCAAGTGCCAACCATATGGTGAATAACTACCTCTTTTGGATCCCAAAGACAAGCAATGCCACCCGAAGTCCCTTGGGAGCCGAGGGAAACCACTTTTCTAGGTGGCCAAATTTTCTTGGCAATTAAGTCCATATCCTCCATTGACATCTTAGTTTCTTGAAGGAAAACAAGATGTGGATGATTTACTGAATCATTCTTCTAATTTCATTTTGTTTTGAAAGACTCCCTTTGAGTCCTCTAATATTCCAAGTGATGATCTTCATTAATACCAGGGCTAAAAAAGTTGGGAAGGGCATTAATCTTACCTTCCTCTACAAGCTTTTCACCTTCTTTTACCATATGATATTGATTGGTCTTGCGACCTACTTTTTGATTAGAATCCATCTTCAATTTTTTTTCCTGTTTCTTGACTTATTCCAATTGAATCTGAGATGGCTTCTAACCTTGAAGAATGCTCGTACACAGCCAAAATTTTACTAGATGGTTCAATAGAGTCTATATTGGGACCTGCATTATTTGAAGTTTTGACATTTGAAATATTGTTTTTCTTGTGTAAATTTTCTCCTTTTTTTTATTGAAAACCTTTGATTTGTTGGTTTGTCTCTGAGTTCTTCCCTTCATATTTAAATTGTGTTTCTAAGATTTCAGTTTCCATTATTTCCTCTTCCTCACTTGGGACATCATTTGTGGAAAGGATTTCAAACATATTAGAAGATGACTTTGATTGATCCTTCATAACTGGTTTTTTGAGTGTTCTTCTTCTTAGGTATTTGGAAACCTGCTAAGTTTATATCTTCTTTATTTTGATCGGGAATTTTATTTGGGCAAGCACTGGCCAAATGACCATATTCATGGCAAATTCTACAATGAAAAGGAATGTTCTCATAGTCCACTACTTGCTCCCAAGTGTCTTCCCCAAATTGTAATGTGATCTTTTTAGGTAGGGGTTTGTCAAAATCCATTAAAACACAAATCCGAGCATAAATAATATGTTCAAAATTTTGAGTACAATCAGCGAGTCATCATAAAAGTTCCTAAAGAGTTTCCAATTGAAGAAAAAATAGTAGGATTCCAAAATTCAATAGGGAGGCCAAAGAGTCTAACCCACACGGGAGCAATAGAAGGCATCTCTTCTTCGACTTTAAATTTAGTATGCCGGGGCTTCATGAAAAGCCCTGCCCTTCCAAAAAACCAAGGACCCCCTTGAAAAGTTTTCTCTCTATCTTCATTATTAGCAAATAAAACAAGAAAATAACCATTTGGATAAATAGAGATTTGTAACTCACCTTTAGTTTTCCAGACTTTTGCAGCCCAGACTTTGAAAGCGAGATAGACTCGGACGAAAACCCATGAACCAGACAAATTAGTCCTCTTTTTTCCAAATCTTCAATGCCAGTCTGAATGTTATCCATATCAAGCTTAACAATAGGAGTTCCATCAGTTGCTTTAAGACATCCTGACTCTGTTTTCCTGGGATCAATCTTAGGCATTCTTAGAGGTTTATGGGAAGCCCTAATATTGATATTAGCATTGGGTTGAGGCTGTCCACCATGAAGGGCATCCCTAAAATTCATTTTTGGGACTGAGTCTTCAAAATTCTTACCCTTGATAGGGGTTTTCACAGTAGAATTATTTTGTGGGTGCACCTTAGCACCAGATTCACTTGAGATATGAGCCATTTTTTGATCAACTGCTTGAAACTTGTTTCGTGATCTCTTTAATCCTTGCCCTAGACGTCGTGGAAAGGTATGGTTTTCACTTTTCTTTTGTGCAGCAAATTGGAAGCCGTTGTCACTCAAGTTCATAGTATGATCTGTTGAAAGACAAATTTCTAACCCATCTTGTATCCCCTGCAACATTTCCTGCTAAAATATTGAGAATAAACCACAAAAATATTGGTCGCTAGGGCCCGAAGGCCCTAAAAACCAACCTCTGGAGCTGCTTGCACTCAACCCAGATGAAACCCTCGCATAGCCGCTTGCCAAATATGTCGTTCACACATAGGGATGCACTAGGATCTGTGTTGCTCCAAATGATCGTGGATGCTATTTGGTCTCTCAAACATTGGAGCAATTTTTCAAAGAGAAATGGATGTAGCTTTTGATGAGTTGTTAAATTGTGTCATTGTGATTTATTTGGATGACATGACTATTTATCTCATAATAGGGAGGCGCATAGCCTATATTTGAGACAAGTGTGTCAGAAGTTTCGGGAGTTCAGAATATCTATTAATATGAAGAATTCCATCTCTACGATAAAAGAAGGAAAGATCTTGGGCCATGCTATTTTGGAGAAAGGTTTGGCTATTGACCCAGATAGAGTTGAGGCTCTTCTGAAGTTTCCAATGCTAGCCAATAAGAAGGATTTGCAGTCATTCTTCGGGTAGATAAACTTTGTTCGAAAGTTCATCGCATATTTTGCCCAAGTATTAAAACCGATGACTGAGCTTTTAAAGAAAAATGTTGAGTTCAAATGGACTAAGTAGAGGAAGCAAGCATTCAAAGAAATTAAAGAAAGAATTGCTTAAGCCTCAATCCTGGTAAACCCTAATTATTCAAAATGTTTTATCCTATATGCCATTGGTGAATAGGAGAGTTACGCAGTGGTTCTTACGCAAAATGGAGATGAGCAGTCAATTACTTTCTTAATCCAAGTCATCCAACCGCATGAAGAAAAATATAATTTCACTGAAAAGCAAGTATATACGATGATGAAATCCTTGAAGAAGTTTTGATATATTTTTTATCAAAGCAAATCAATAGTATATGTTGTTCATCTAGATGTACAGAGCTTCATCATTCAAGGAGACCTTGGAGACAAGAGAGTTGGTTGGGTCTCTAAAATCTAGGACTATAATGTTGAAATCCATCCAACCAAGCTAGTTCTAGATCGAGCATTATGTTAGGAGCTTGCAAGAAGTGCTACTTTTGAATCCATTATTTGCCAATTTGAGGATTCAGTAAGCGAAAGTAACTTATCTAATTGTTCTACAGGTGATTGTGATTGGACAGAAGACCTTGAATATCTTCATTCAGGAAGGTGTCCTCCACACCTCAATGCTTAACATAGAAGAAGATTCAGACTTCAGGCCCTTAGATATGTAATGTTGCCAAATGGTTTGGTCCACAAAAACATTGATGGAGTACTTCTCAGGTGCATTCGAGAATTAGAAAAGTAGAAAATCCTAGAGGAATTCCATTCTGGTTTGTCAAGAGGCCATTATGTAGGGAGAACAATGGCATTGAAGATCATTGAATCAGGTTATTTTTGGACCACTCTCTTTGCATATGCTTTCAAAGTTAGCCAGAGTTGTGATAAATGCCAAAGATATGTCGATAGAAGTAAGAATGCATCATTGCCCCTTCATACGATTCAAGTAGAAGCACCATTTTAGCAATGGGGCTTAGAATTTATTGGGATCATTGATCCCAATTCCTCTATCAGATACAAATACATCCTAACTACAACCGACTATTTTACCCGATGGAAAAAAGAAATTTCAACCAAGAAGGCAAACCAGAAAACAATTATCTCTTTCCTTGAAGGTTTAATTACTTGTTTTGGTATATCTAACATGATCACAATGGACAATGAAAATACTTTCATCGATGCCAGGATCAGTGAATTTTTGGGTAAGTACGGGATTTATTTAAAGACATCATCAAACTATTATTCATAAGGAAATGGCTTGGTTGAGTCCACAAACAAGAATTTATTGAGAATTCTAAAGAGAAGCCTTGGTGACAACAAGCGAAGATGACATCTGCTCCTAGACCAAGCATTATAGGTCGATCACATCTCAATAAAAAAATCCATCAAAACATCCCCCTATTCCTTGGCATACGGTAAAGAAGCAGTCTTGCCCATTCATATTGAATTTTCGGTCCTTCAATCATGGCACTTAATGGATGGTGAAGATGATGAATTTGATCCCATGAGCACGCGATTTGCTACAACTTTTATAGATGAAGGAAGAAAGGGATAAATCGTAAAATACCTTAATGGAACATGCTCAGATAACACATAAATGGTTTGGCAAGAAAACTTCTGAAAAGTCGTTCTAGGTAGGTGATCTGATGCTAAAATAGAACAAGAACAAGGCTAAGCCTAGCAAGCATCACAAGTTCAAAGCGATATGGGAGGGCTCGTTCCAGATTTCAAATGTGAATTAGGTCAACTCATTTTATTTGAAGGATACATATGACCGTGTGTTGTCAATACCAGTAAATGGTCTTCATTTGAAGGCCTACCATCAATGACAAAATTTCGATCAAGTATGTATATATGTACATAATGTTTCTTTGTTATTTTATTCCGAGTCAAACATTTTTTTAAATGGTAAGAAAAAAATGAAATATTTTCATCGATATAATTTAATCCTATCTCAAGCAAGTGTTTTCGCCCTGAAATCATGATTTTACTAAGTAAAAATGTTTTCGCCCTAAAAATGTTTTAAAAGGTTTTTCAGTCATATTCTGGGCGAAAATCATTAAAAAAGAAAAAATAATTCTTTGGAAATTAATTTCAAAGGCAAAGTCACAGTTGGATTTTAAAATTTGTCCAAGGGCATGATTTGCTTTAAAATTGCCCCTATTTTTAATTGCCAAAAAAGGAGATATAAAAAAAAGAGAAAAAGAGGGGAGAAAATAATATAAGAAAAAAGCAAAAAGCAAAAAGCAAAGCAAAAATTAAAATATGAAAACTTTTATTTTCACCCAAAAAAGGGGATTCGCCATGTTTTTCTATTTTCGGGGTGAAATTCTCATTTATTTCTCCCAAAGATGTTTTCGGAGCGAAACTCCAAGAAAAGAAAAAAAAAAATCACATGCTTTTTTGAAAACTCTAGTTGACAATATTATTTTTGGCAAGAAGGGGGCAAAATTAATTTTGCCTTGCTTTTTCAAGCAAAGCACTCACAGTTAAGCTTGTTTTTAGCAATCACCTTTTTGGGGAAAAATTAAAGATAAATTATTTTAAAATGGCTGCAAAGCATGTAATTTCGCCAAGCAGGTAGGGAAGAGCATTTTCAGAGCGCTAGTTGCATACGTATTTTCACCCAAGGATATATTTTGCGAAGCAAGCACTTTCAGTTGATATTTTTGCTAGCCTAAGCTAATTTAGGCATAAAATTCAGTTAATTACATGAATTCAAATTAATTTCATTGATAAAAATTAGGAAAGACATCTTTGGCATTATCATGCAGCAAAGTTAATGATTTTTACCCCAAAAAAATGCCCCTCACTCCCACGTGGCATTTATTATTCCCAAAATGAGTTTTTAAATACCCAAATTATGCCCTCCAAGTTAAAAAGTGGCTAGGCACAAAGTTTGAGGAAGATTTATAGTGCAAGGGCATTAATGGAAGTTAAGTTATCATGAAAAAGCATATCGAGTGAAAGCAAAAGTGCCACTTGAGAGCACATCCACCCGAGTTCATCAAAAGTGCCACTTGCATTCAATTGGGTAGTTGGGAGCAAAAGTTTTAAATACAATGTACCAAAAGCTTGCAGTTTTAAAAAGGATTGAGATTATTTTTTTGGAGTAGTGCTAGATTATCATTTTATTGCCCCAAATTACTGCTTTGTTGCAGGATTATCAGATTGTTGTAGTAAAGCTAATTGTATGAAGATGGGAAAGAAGTTGTTGAGCCCAAGAAACTTGTTGAGCCAAAGAAAGCACGAGGTAAAACAACTAAAAAAGTTAGGCAAAATGAAAATATAGATCTTGACCCATATTATGATGCGCTAGCTCAAATTTGAGAATGTGCTATTTCGAACAAGGGTACGAAAAAATTGTGCTAGGATGTGGAAGCTACTATCGGGCAGGGATTGATGCCAAAAATCTCGTTAACTATTGCCTATCATGCACAACTTTCCTAGTACCTGTTGTGACTGTCGCACAACTCACCCCAAAATTGGGGACCCACCTTTGATTTTTGATTTTTGGAGAATTTTGTGCTCTTTAGGTGTTGATTTTAAATAGATCCCTCCTTTTGAATTTTATTCATAGATTCCATGGATGCATTGGGATTTTGTGGGGTGCTAAGTGTCCTCTTTGTCTTTATTTCCTAGTTTTTATATTTTGGTTTATGTTCAGGTTCAACCTTTGGTTTCAGTGTGGTCTCCTGGTTCATTTGGAGTTACAATAATGAGAAGCTAGAAAGCCTATTTTTTCAATTTATAAAATCAATAAAATAAATCTAATGTATATATATATGTTATATATCGAAATTAAGTAAAATTTAAACATTATTTCATATATATATATATACACATATAAATAAATAAATAAAAATAAATCATATATATATATATATATGTTATAAAAACTTCAAAATAAATGGGGTAGATGCTTGAAAAACCCTAGAACGTCTCCACTAATTTTCAGATCATTTGGAGCAACACAGATCCTAACACATCCCTATGTGTGAACAAGATTTTTGGCAAGCGACTGTGCGAGGGTTTCATCTGGGTTGAGTGCAAGCAGCTCCAGAGGTTGGTTTTTAGGGCCTTCGGGCCCTAGTGGCCAATATTTTTGTGGTTTATGCTCAATATTTTAGCAAGATATGTTGTAGGGGATCCAATATGGGTTAGAAATTTGTCTTTCAACAGATCATGTTGTGAAATTGAGTGACAACGGCTCCCAATTTGCTGCATAAAAGAAAAGTGAAAACCATACATTTCCACAGCATCCAGGGCAAGGATTAAAGAGATCACAAAACAAGTTTCAAGCAGTCGATCAAAAATGGCTCAGATCTCAAGTGAATCTGGTGCTAAGGTGGAACCACAAAATAATTCTACTATGAAAACCCCTATCAAAGGTAATAATTTCGAAGACTCAACCCCAAAAATAAATTTTAGGGATGCCCCCCATGGTGGATAGCCTCAACCCAATGCTAATATTAATCTTAGGGCTTTCCATAAACCTCTAAGAATGCCTAAGATTGATCCCAGGAAAATGAAGTCAGGATGTCTTAAAGCAGTGGATGGAACTCCTATTGTTAAGCTTGATATGGGTAACATTCAGATTGGCATTGAAGATTTGGAAAAAAGAGGAATAATTTGTCAGTTCGTGGGTTTTCGTCCGAGCCTATCTGCTTTCAAAGTTTGGGTTGCAAAAAGCTGAAAAACTAAAGGTGAGTTACAAATCTCTATTTATCCAAATCGTTATTTTTTTGTTTTAATTTCTCATAATGAAGATAGAGAGAAAATTTTTCAAGGGGGTCCTTGGTTTTTGGAAGGGAAGGGCTTTTCATGAAGCCATGGCATACTAAATTAAAGGTCGAAGAAGAGATACCTTCTATATCTCTCGTGTGGGTTAGACTCTTTGGCCTCCCTATTGAATTTTGGAATCCTCTTATTTTTTCTTCAATTGGAAACTCTTTAGGAACTTTTATGATGACTTCTAATTGTACTCAAAATTTTGAACATATTATTTATGCTCGAATTTTGAACATATTATATTAAACACATATGAAATTATATTCTTCATATGCCGCTCTAGCATTTCTTCAAATCTTTAATAATGACCTAAAAATCAAGTCGTTTATACATCATACCTAGCTATCTCTATTAGGCTAAGTTCTTATCTTAGACACCTTCCAAAATTGTCAACCAATATCCTTTAAATTATTGACTTCTAAGTTTATTAAAAAGTTGATTTAACTAGAGTAGATTAAACCCCCCAGGTAGAGATATGGACTAGTTGCAATGCATTGCTCTCATTAAATTCCTGTACTAAGCATGTACCTAGTTTAATCTGAAGCCCCTCCTTTGAGAGTTCATTTACTTCCCTATTCAATTCTCTATAAATATGCCAAAAATTAAAAGCTTCACTTTGATCCATACCCTCATCTATTTTTTCATGGAAGTTTAAGAAATTATCAATCTATTGATCAAATAGATGAGATAATGTTGCTTAAATAACGAATCTTTAGTTTTTAGCTCTAAAATGCATGATCTCCACTCAAATTTTTTCATCCTTCAAATCTTCATGTTTTGGATTGATTTAGCTTAAAAGTTATTGTTTGGATGAATTGACTGTCTTGGGGTCATTTGAACTATGGATCAATGGTTTTTCCTGCCTGATCTCCTTTTCAAATGTTGGTCAATCAATGACTTAGCCAATGTTAACCCGATTAGTAAGTAGATTTTGTATCTTATTTTCCTTGGTCACTCCATTTTTTTGCAATGAACACGTTGATGGGTGGTGCTTATCGATCCATTTAAGACTCTTTGCATTTTGTATTCTTTAAATGTTGGTTTTTTGGCTCTACTTTTGAGGCTTTATTAGACAAGTGAAACCCTTCAAGCTATAGTGGTCCTCTATAAGACTTGGTAGACTCCTCTTTTCTTCTTTTGCATGATTCATTTGACTTACCCACAAATCAATGTTTGATTCTTATTGGTTGGTAGGACCCATGATACCCTTGGGTAACTTTAGGAATAAATAGTTTGATTTGTTCCATGCTAATTTTTTTTTGCTTATGGGGTCCACTCATGAACATCTTCCACATTCATGACAAATTGACACCCCTTCTTTGTAATTCCTCAATTAACTAATCATAAACGCTTTACTTCAACAATGACATCAAATGGGATAAATCAATTATTTTCTTTGAATTATCTAAGTTCTACCTCAAATTGATAATTTTGGCTTTTGATTGGTTGCTTTTGTCATGCTTGCATTAATAGTTTTTTTTTGGGTCTCAACCATTAATCAATCCATTAATTGAAACTCAATGGTTCGATTGATTTGTGAGTGCACACCAACACTTAGTATTTTGTTTTTGCATTTTGGCACTTTAGAGTTGATGCCTATAGGGATCAATCTAGTACTTGGAGAGTGATTCCACTTACTCGTTTCTTCCTCCTTTGATTTGAAACTCAAAATTTTAACTGATCCAAAACTCAAAATTTCAAGCTAAGAAAGATCTTGAAAGAGTGCAATTAAAAAACTAAAATACAAGAGTATACAATCAAAATAACATAATAATTTTATTACTTATAAAACAAAGTACAATGCAAGTAATCTCTAAAAAAAGATACGAGGCTATAACATTACATCCATTACTTATGTTTTTTTTTTGTTATACGAGACTCAAACAAGTCCCACTCGTATTACATCATCACCATGTAGTGGTATTACAACAAAGCTTGGATATTATCCATGTATGACTTGGCAATATTTGAACCTGAGTGTCCTCTTTGAATGTCGAGGAATCTAAGCGATTGAGATAATGCCATGTGATTATTACTCATGCTTTTTAAAGTCAAGGTGCATCTCTTTTTGTACAAGAATTGATGTGTTGGAAATCCATCGTATTGAATATGGAAGGTCACCCATATTGAAAGGTGGTGGTTCACCTTTCATGCGTTAGGTCATCTATATAAAAATGTGGTCATTCACCTTCCATGTATTATAAAATAAATGTTAAATGAAAATTACATACATATAACTTGTCCTTTTGTGTTTTGTTTTCTATTGATGTGTAAACATAGTTAAATATGCATTTTGACTATAAAAATCTAAAAATAGAAAATTACTATTTTAGTAAGTATTTTGTTTTGCATTTCTAAGAGCCTCCAAAACCTTTTTTTTTTTGAAAATTGTTGTTCTCTGTAATCTTTCCAATCCTTCTTAAATAGATCAAAAGGGAGTCTCGAGCATAAAGTTATGCCTTTGACAATGTTAGGAAAAAAGATTTTTAAGTATTTTGAAACATAACCATGTTAAAAAAAAATCACATTTAACACTAAATTTTGTTCCATTTTCATAATGCAATCAATTTTATAATTAATTATTCATATTATAATAAATTAAATTTGCACAACCCCCCCGGGGCCCCCCCCCCCCCCCCGCCCCCCCCCCCCCCCCCGGGGGCGCCCCCCCCACCGCCCCCTATGAATAATATTAAAAATGAATTGAGGGGGACAATGCAATGGTTTCGGCTTTGGCTCTTCTTAGAGAGGTCCAAGGTTCAAACTGCGGCATGGGTGAGTGTCTAAGGGGGTGGGCGTGTGTATGGTTGTGTGTTTGACCCATATTGATAAGTTCAACTCTCACCTTATTAGAGGTCATGGTTAGGATGGGGATGCCCGTATTGATAAGTTCAACTCTCACCTTATTAGAGGTCATAGTTAGGATGAGGATGCCCAGCCCCTAGGCATTGGCCATAGGGGTTTGTCACATTAACTTCAATAAAAAATAAATTTAAAATGATCTAAATTACTTGAAAAAGAATATAAAATAATTAGTAAATAAAACACATTGGCCTAGAGGTTTCTCACACTAACTTGAATAAAAAATAAATTTATAAATAAAACAAGTTTTAAGAAAAGAATAAAAAGATGAAAAATGTTCATATATAGACAATATTGATCAACCAATACTCAAGTGAAGATCCAATATTAACTTTGTCTTTATCCAACAAACTAAGGTTTATAAAAACTTTTGTACAACTAAAAATATCATATTTATAAATTAAAAATATCAAAAAAATTTAATTGTGACAAATTATATTTAACGAAATCAAACTAACTGATTTAAGTTAAACGCCTACCATTAACATATATGAGATCTTTCTGTTAAACCTCCTGATTATAAACAAGCAGCTACTCACTATGCTTAACAATAATTAAACCTCTGTTGTAAAGAAAAACTCGGTTTACAAATGTATACATTACAAGCTTTTCAAGAGAATAACACATAAAAATAGCATCCATTAAAATCTTTTTGCATCATAGACGAGCTAAATACAATGTAAATGTAAACTATGATATAATCCCCGACTTCGGAGACAAGGGCCATAATTGATTGCGTGTTGTGTGGCGACCCTTTATATAAATCATCTCCACACAACAAATTGATCATCTCCACTGAATATAAATCAATGAAAATATTTCGTAAGCTCGAGTTCACCGACATCTTTGCCAAAACAGAGCAGTAGAGACCCAGTAATTAAACCAGTTCCACAAAGTCCCATATGCAGAAGCAGAGTCAACTTTGAAGGGAGATTCGCCGTTCCAGAAATTTGTGGACAATTCTGTGAATGAAACCATTTTTTTTTTTGGAAAGATTGCACATGAAACCCTACTACAGCAGGTATCGCAGCAAACCCTAGGCGTTAAGCGAGGGTTCCCGCACTGGCAGGGGACAAGAGGAAAACAAGACTGTTATTTGGATCTGTATCCAAGGGTTGGATGTTTGATAACCTGAGGGATTGCGGGTTACGTATCAGGGTAAGTCAAAATGGGGGCCAGCCGCAAACTCCAGGGCGAGATCGATAGAGTATTAAAGAAGGTTCAGGAAGGAGTAGACGTTTTTGACAGCATCTGGAACAAGGTATTTATTGTTACTTCATTCCTCCTTTCTTTGTGTTTATTTTTATTATTTGGCTTAATGTTTGCATTGCGTGGGGACTCTTTTTAAATCTGTATGTTAAATGACAGGTGTACGATACGGAAAATGCCAACCAGAAGGAGAAATTTGAGGCGGATCTGAAGAAGGAGATCAAGAAGCTGCAAAGATATAGAGATCAGATAAAGACATGGATTCAGTCCAGTGAAATTAAGGATAAAAAGGTTAAGCCCCCGCTTTCTTATAATTTATTTCTCATTTGAACTTACAGGGCTGTTGTTATTTTATTCTATTTTATTTCGGGGCTCATTTTGGAGGTTTCTTTGTCCAAGCAAAATTCTGGCTTTTGCAGTGGGATGTGCTGTAGTTGATCTTAGTGGTTGGAAAGTTTATCGAAGAAGTTAAGTGTTGTTTGTTTATCTATTCTGCTAAAATTCGCCTAGGAGTTTCACTGGTTTCAATTTTATTATTATTATTTAATTATTTTTTATTTTTAATTTTTTTTTTTGTGGTTTTCACGCCGCATTCCTCATCCAGAGTGGAACCTTGGTGTGTGGCTTGGAAGTCATCGACCTCCAATGCATTCCCAATACGCTAAAGCTGGCTAACATTGACTGTTCCTTCCTTAATCCCCAAATTATTCAAATAAATGTGTAGTTGGTCATTCGTAGAGATTTTCAAGTGACTGATGCAATTCGTAGTAGCTAGAAATCGTTTCTTCTGTTAGGATGCTATTTGGAGTTATCATCAGGATTTAAATAAACTTCAAAGGATGAGTGCCATCCACAAAGTGATTCTTGAATACAATCCTCGAATTCTAGAAAAGGTCGTCTCCTCAGAATATATTGCATGTTTCAGGTCTATAGTGAAGGGACTGAAGATGGAGTAAGGGGAAAATCTTTTACAGTAATTCTTGTTTGAATCGACTTTAAAGAGACAACTATTCAAAAGGGCGACGGCAAGTGCACTGTCAATCAATCTAGAAAGGAAAGACTTATTTCAAGCTATTTTTTTTTTTTGACTGGCTTACAGTACACTATGGGTGGCTGTTAAATCTCCTCTCTGCAGAATCGGTTTTAAAGATTCTTCTTGCATGTTTTGTTGATGGAGAAGATGACTATCTATATATTTTGGAGGTGCAAATCTGCTCTTAGTTTTTTTGGGACAGGGTTAGAGGCAGAATTTGTTTGTTTCTTTACTGTACCCTTCTTTGGTGTAGCGCTTTAGTGCTTTACTTGGAGATCCTTGGTGAATAGCAATTGCTTACAAATATTTGTTGCCAATAACTTTCTACCATCGCCTGGTCTTCTCTAATTTCGTTTTTCAATGAGTTTACACAGGTTTTTTTGAGGGGTCCTTGTCCCCTCATACTGAGTGGGGTTTGAGCCTTGGACCTCCCAAAGAGAGTCCAAAGCTCTTACCACTGCAGTAAGCTTGCAGCTGTGTTACAGTGCCAAAAATTAAATTAGGGGAAAGGCAAAATTAAATGTCTCAGTTAATGGGACACAATCAACTCTATGCCTATGTCAAAAGGTTCTAGCAGAATTGGCAAAACCAATAAATGATAGCCATGGAACCAAGAAGGGGACTATCAATAGTTGCTATAAAAACAAGGTTGCCCTCTCTCACCCACATTGTTTGGTTTATTCATAGATGAATTAGAAGAATGGATTAGAAAAGATGGGCAGGAGGTGTTCGTATTATAGGGTATTCTTTTTTATTGTTGATTTATGCAGATGGTGTTTTGCTATTGGCAACATATAAAGATAGCTTACAAAGACATCTGACACCTTTAGATAAATATAACAACTATGGTGAAATGGAAAATAATGTAAGCAAAAGAAAGGTAATGGTTATTGGTTTCCAAGATGGACACAAACATCACATTTAAGGGTGAGAAGTTGGAGGTCGTTCCTTTGTATAAGTACGTGGGATTTGAATTTCATTCTAGCTACAATTGGAATTCTTGTGTAGACAAATGCATAACAAGATGTATGAAAACTCTTTATGCCATTCTAAATAAATGTGGACAAATTCAAGTATGGAATTGGAAATTAATGTAAGCAAAACAAAGGTAATGGTTATTGGTCTCCAAGATGGACACACATATCACATTTAAGGTTGAGAAATTGGTGGTGATTCCTTCATAAAAGTATGTGGGACTTGAATTTGATTCTTGCTAGAATTGGAATTCTTGTTTAGACAAATTCATAACAAGATGTATGGGAACTCTTTATGCCATGCTACATAAATGTAGATAAATTCAAGTATGGAATTTAAAATTAAGAAAAATATATTTTAAAATATTGGTACAATCAGTAGTTTTATATGGCTGCTCTGTTTGGGGACTTGGTCAATCAAAAGAACTTTGGAAACAGGTTGAGAGTCCATAAATTATTTTTGTTAGAAAAACTAAGGATTAAGGTTCAAATTCCTTACCCCATGATATTAGCAAAAACAAGAATGTTACTATTAGAAGAGAAGCATTGTGCCAAATATTTATATATATAATCAAAATTAAACATATGGATAAAAACGGATTATCACATCAAGCAATGCTTGCAACTCAGAAGGGTTGGTACCAAGATCACATAAAATAGATAAAAAAAAATTGTGGAATTGATGAAAGTGATTTTTCAAAGGACTCAACAAGAATTTGATTATTCATATTAAAAAGAATAATAGTTATTCTTTGGTAAGCTCTTAGTGAGAAAATGAGATTTTACAAATGGAAGATGAATCCAATGGCCACCTACAAAAAGCAAAATTATTTCTAGGAGAAGATTTCAATACAAAAAACATATATCATTAGCGAATTTAGACTATGTTCTCATCATCTTGAAATTGAAACAGGAAGATGGAAAATTATTAATTGAGAAGAGTGCCTCTTTACTCTACAAGAGAGGAGAAGTTGAGGATGAGAAACATATGATGTTACATTGCATACTGATATCTTAGACAAAATGACTTATTGCAACATAATGACTTGAGTAGCTTATACAAGTTGTTAAGTTTACCATTTACAAGAGTGGGTGGATATCGGGATGTTTTTTTTTTTTTTTTGAAGCGAAAAACCCCTTGCGGGGCCGCCTTGGTCTGAGAGACCACGAACAGGGGATTCTACACCGTCAAAGTCACCCGGGAGTCGCACCTGACCCTGCCCGCACCAACATTATCAATTGGATTTTGGATACCCAATTCAGCTTTTTGGTAGGGTGGAGATTTGAACCTGGGACCTCTCTTGGAGGATTTCCCTCTCCTCTCCAACTCACCTACAACACCTGGGTATCTTCGGGATGTTTTGGAACATCACTGAATGAACACAAACCAGATCTTTTTGGATTAATGTAGTGACAATGCTGAAGTGAATTGCAGTGAAGGTCTAGAAGAAGAGGAAAAATCTTGTTTTTGTCATTTATTGTTTTTCTTTTTTCTTTTTCTGTCCCATAGATTCTATAAAATCTCCCGTGGACAAATTTTAAAATATTTCATTGCATTTTAACTCAATTTTGACCTTTTTTAAAAATGCATAGAATGAGATGGCCCCTATTGTCAAGAATTAACTTTATTGTTTATGAGAATAAGTTGAGTCCTTTGGCCGTTTGATGCTAAATTCCATGTACTATATTTTGTTGCCTATATAGGAAGGAACTTTCCATATAGTTACATTGAATGCTTGATGTAACTGTATTGTGCTCAATGTAACTGTATTGTGCATTTAAGTGATAGTAGAAGCAACAAAAAGGAAAAAATGGATTTAGCTCAGAGTGGAAAAGATTCATATGCCGAGTCCATTGGGGCCTGGCAAAAAAGGACTAAAATTTAGAAAATGACTTGACTTAGGCCAAACAAGGTTTCTGATCCACAAATGAGGGTGTAGTCTTCTACTTTTGTGGTTGTCAAGTTTCATGCTTGGGCTCTTTGAGTCTTGCCAAAAGCTTACAAAGTCTTTGTAAGTTGATCAACTAAAGGCTCTAATATATTTTGCACACATGTACTTGTTATTGTTGTGGGATTTGTTGGTTGTGGTAAATCATATCATGAATACAACCAAAGAATGCATGTTGAGAGCATAAGGAGATAGTAATATATATGAAGAATTCGTGTTGATAGACTAAGTTTTTTCTCCGTAGAATTCATTGGAATAATTTGGACACTATGGTGTACAAAAATTCCAAGGTTTCACGAGCCTGGGGGACCGGGGTTCGGGGACGGCAGTCCGATTTTAGAGGACGGTTGGGGGATGGCTGGTACAATAGTATGATTTTTTTTAGAAATTTAGAATAATCTACAGATTCTACACACAACAAAAATGAAAAATACTAAATACTAATAGTTTACAATAAAAATAGTCTACAACAAAAATATTTAGAACTTAGAAGCCATTAGATATTTCGAATAATTTAAAAATAAAATTTTACAAACAAATGTCAAAATGAAAAATAGTTGCAAAAATACTAATAGTCTCAATGCTCATTTACAAGTTACAACAAGAAGAGTGAAATACAAAGAGAACAAAAATACAACAAAATAGTGAAATCAGAAGTACTAATAGTAAATAGTCTCAATGCTCATTTACAACAAAAGAGTTTACAACAAAAATACTAAATAGTCTCATTCATATGGAATTTCTGTTGGGCTATCACTATCAGTATCTGTATCTCATGAGCTGCCCTCATCATCTGAGTGAAGAGCCTTCAAGAGGTTTTTTAATATTGAATGGACCCTTGGCATATTCTTTTAATAATGGTGATGGACAATCAAAACTAGTCCTAGAAGCAGTGCTGTTCCCCTTGGAAGTTTGAGGTGGGATGGTAGAGGCAGAATGATACAATTAGGCATGAAGAAAATCAGGTAAGCAGTTGACTTGCTATCGTTGACCAATTGATGTAAAGTTTATCAATTATTGGAATATGATGAAATGCATTCAGAAGTTAGTGGTGAGATATCTTCCTACTCTTTGAACTCGTTCATGCTGAACAAGTATCTTCTTCTTGGTCATTCCACAAAATTATTACTTTAAATAGAGTGCAAGATTTTGGTGGACCTACACTTGCATTTCCTGGTGCCAAGGGTCTTCTTCAAGATAGGTGCGGATTCATCAGGATGTGCTATGGGAGAAGTATTATACGAACAAGGAAGATTGTTCACATTTCATTTGGAAAAGTTTCTTTGAAACAGTTCAACATTATTCAACTGACAGTAAGGAACTGTATGCTCTGGTCCAGCTGTCAAATATTGGCAGCATTATCTGTTGGGAAAGGTGATATATTCTTACATTCTGTCCACAAGTCACTTAGCTACTGATTTCTTTACAGAATGCCAGACACATGGTGAAAAAAGGCTATACTTTACTGTTCTTAATGATCCCTGTAAATGTGCACTGTGCAGAGATGGTGATAAGTTGCTTTATGGTATACTGCTATATAGAGGTTCAAATATTTTCTTTTTGAATACATGCAACTTGACGTACAATGCTAAAATTGTTTGTATGAGTTTAGTGTTCTTGTGACATTTATGTTTGGGTCATGGAAACTATAATTTGCTGGAAGCAGTAATATTTTTTAATAGCATTAGTTAAAACCCTGGGAATCTTACAAGCTCATTTTCTTAGACATGTATACAATTCTAATAAGTTGTTGCTGGTGTTCTTTAACGGTGCTAAGAGTTCACGGTATTCTTTAACAATCTTAGAGTTCATGGTTCAGAAGTTAACAAATTTTGTGACACATGTTGACATAGGTTAGTGCGTCTTATGAGCAGGCTCTGCTAGACGCACGCAAACTCATTGAGCGTGAAATGGAGCGGTTTAAAGTTTGTGAAAAGGAAACTAAAACAAAGGCATTCTCGAAAGAAGGCCTTGGTCAGCAACCAAAAACTGTAAGTGATTTTCTTGTTATTCTCAGTACTTTTTGAATTTCAGCCCTACTCTTGTTAAGAAGATTTTGTCCTTGTTTCTAAGTTTGTAGAAAACTTTTAAAATTTGAGAACTTACTAAATATAGGACTTTATTTTAAGATCCTGATGAATGACATGATTTATTGTTATGTTGATAGTTGATGAATGACATGATCCCTAAACTTTTATTGTGTCACTCATTTAGGTGACCTCAACAATAACAGGAGTTCAAGAAGATGTTCACAAGAATATTCAATTTTAGTGTTAATATTAATTGTGTCACTTGTTTAGTGGCCCTCAACAACAGGAGTTCAAGAAGATGCTGATGAGAAAATGGAATCATAGTACCAAATCAATGTTCATTAGCCTCAAATTATAATAACCCAATCTTTTGAACTGATTCTTGGCAGTTAAAATTTAAAAGCCAGTACACTGGTAGTTATAATTCTATTTGGAAATATAGTTCTACCTCGAAATTCATTCGAGATTCCATCAGAAGAGGGAAAATTGAGATTAGAAAGGGAACAAAGGAGTGGCGTTAAATACTGATATTTATTAGTTTATCATGTATTGCATCTGTCAGAGTCCTGACTCATTATATGTATCTAACAGGACCCAAAAGAAAAAGCAAAATCGGAGACAAGAGACTGGCTAAACAACATGGTATGTTCCTTTTGTGTATTGCATGATGCTATCTTGTGTTTTCTGCAAGGATAATACCTGGGATTCTTGTTGTTTTTAAGGAGTTAATTTGTATTGTATAGCATCTATTTTATTCTTTCTTTTGGCAAATAAACTTATTCTTTGCATTGTTGGCCAACAATGCTTTGGGATAACTATCATTTTTGTTTTTCAGGTTAGTGAGTTAGAATCACAAATTGATGTCTTTGAGGCCGACATTGAGGCTATTTCAGTAAAAAAAGGCAAGACCAGACCTCCTCAATTGGTATTTATATGCTTTCTCTCTGTCTCTCTCTCTGGGAAATTACATTTCGTTTTTATCCATGTTAATCTTCTTTTTCTTTATCTTTTTCATTACTCTTCAGTTTTGTCCATCGTGTAGTCCAATTCCTTGTTTTTTTACCACTTGCGCATGTTAACATTGTAGAATTATGGTTGTTGCATTTGCTTTGTTTGTGGCTTCACTTAGTTCATTTGCAAAGTATCTATTCTTCTGTTGTGTTGTTTTTGTCTACAACTCTTTGTTTATAGCTTTGCAAAGCTTTGTATAAATTGTGTGCTTTTGCATAATGATCAACATATAAATTCATATACATGTTTAGAGTAGCAAATGAAGTGAAATGGCACTTGCAAGAGGATTTATGGGTGGATCGAAGTGGTCAAGCTGTAAGGCTGAAAACCAAACTAAGACCCTTTGTAATAAAACAATTGTCTCATCTATTTTCCTGTTTCTGAAATATTGTTAAACACAGCTGGTAAGGCATTGCAAATACTGCTATAACTCTAGAATTGAGCCATCTTGTGTTGCAGATGGGCGCATAACAAATACCGCCGGTGATGGTGATATTTTGTTGATTATGAATGATTTTTGATTTAAGAACTACATTGAGAATCTTTTACATTTTTTGAAAGATGAAAACTACTATGCTGTGTTGAACATTCTGTCCTGTCACCCCCACCTGGGGCCCCAGTTTTTTCTTAACTGCATTTTAGGGACGGGAATGAGACATCCCCAAATTTGAGGATTTTGAGGAGGTTATTCTTAGGATGTCCTGGGACCTCCTGGCGGTGTCCTCAGGATATTGTGGGAATGTTGAATCGTCCCCACAACGTCCCAGGGACATTTGGTCATCTGCGAGACGCCAATGCATCCTGGGATGTGTGGGGACACTAAGACAGACCCACAGCTGTCCCCGGGACAGCTGGGCATCTCAGACGTCCTCCATCCCCAAGGTGCCAAAAAACAAAAGAGAAATAAATTATTAGAGAAAAAATAAGTGTATTGGGGGGGCTTACCATGGACCTTGTGTCTCCAGGATCAAAAGACACCTGGTTGTCATGAGACTCCTGAAGCACGACACAATGTTGACCTTGAGGATGCAAGACAGATTGATGTTGAAAGGGAGGAGCAAGCAAGATTGCTGGGGTTCATGTTGCATGAGCCCATTGATTCAAAGGGCACCGATGATAAGGCACTTATGGCAGTTTAAATGTCCTTGAGGATGATTGAAGACTCTTATATTTTAGTGTTTTGGTTCCACCATTTCTTTCCTCATTTCAGGTTTGTGATTTATATTACATTTTGGCATTTTGCTTATGTAATTGGATCTTTGACTGTAGCTGAAATTCCTAATTTGTAATGCCTCAAAGCTATGTTCCACTGGGATGTGTCTCAAATCTTCGGAGCCATCTCAAAGATGGTCCTGTTTTCCTGACGTCTGTCGGAAATATGTCTTGTTGGCTGGGAAATGCGTCCCAATGTCGTGCACTGTCTTCGTCTTGGAGACTTTATGGAACATAGTTTCGAATTTTCAGCTATAATGAATTGAAAATTCCTAATTTCCTATCAGTTTCATTTATTGGTTCATGGATGTTCGATGTTTGGCTGTTTGAGATGGTATAATTTACTTATTTTGCTTTTGCATTATGTTATGTTGCATATTCATGCTTAAAACACCCGATTTGGTGCTTAAATTTGTTTTCTATATATCTATATCTATTTATATTGCATCCTTTGGCTGTCCTCATTGTCCTGGATTTTTGGCATCTTGTTGTACTGTGCTGCCACTGTCCATAAAACTCTGCGGAACACAGTTTAAAATATAACTTCGAGTATAAAGATATGCATCTCTTTGCCATGGATTTTTGTGTGTAAAGCAATTTACATTCAAACTGAGGGTGCAGAACAAAAGGTACACATTAAAAGTGGTGTCAAGAATATAAGGTCTCCTTATTGAATTCGAATGTCATGTTTAGCATTATCAAGAGTTGTGTTATAGTATTATACTATATAACCTTTCAGTTGGATATGATACCTAATCAAACGAGTTAGCGTTAATGAAATCATAAATAAATCTCATTATTAGTAAATAGAACAATCTTTGTAAAATTAGGTTGTAGGGGCCGGCCCATTGGTCAAAACATTCCCTTGGGAGGGTGGAGACCACGGTTTGAATCCCTCAGGCCTAGTAGAACCGGAGGGAGTGTTGCGCTAGTGCCGCCGGCTACGTTAAAAATTTTACCCGGCGCAATTGGAGGTTATAGTGGCAGCAAGGAGCAGGATTCGAACCCACGAAGAGGCGATGAAAAATGTAACGAGTTACTGATTCCTCTAGTATATGCAAAAAGAAAAATCTTTGTAAACTGTATAGAATCGACTAAATACTATCCTAAATACTCGTAAGTGCTCCTAAATTTCTAAATCGACTTAAATGGACATTATTGTCTAATACCCATTCTAATAACCATTTGAATAACTTCAATTTTTTTTTCTGAACTTGGGGCACATTAAAAATCTCATAATGACTAGACTCATTAATAACAAAAATGCACTGTATTATAAAATAGTGAGAACAACTTGCATGGGCTTGATGGTGAAGACTTTTGGTACTCCAAATGGAGTTCCAATGTTCAAATCCATAAATGCGGGTAAGGTTGTACACCAACTTTGCTAACCAGAGTATTGAAGTTTGGATAACTTTGTATAGTAGAAAATACCATCTTCCCATATGGCTGACAGCCCCATAGACATTATATACTACTTTCCTTTTACTTTCCATAGAAAAGCAGATGACCAAATGACTTCATTGAATCATTTGTATTTAATGATTTTCAATATCTGTCTAATGCTGCATTTTGCTGTGTATTTGCCTCTGTGAACAACCTCTGCAGTATTACCCCCTGTTCAAGGCATATATAACCTTTGCATACAAAATAACTAAATAAGTATCATTTGTTTCTGAGAACGCAGAGTTTGGTTGAGGTAGAGTTAACTGATCTGAAACTTGAATTTCAAGTTGAGGAAGATCAAGAAAGAATGCAATTTAGAAATAATAGAGTATAACAAACCAAAACACAAGAGTATATGAGCAAGATAGCTGAATGATTTTATTCCTCAGGAAAAAGAGTACAAAAAATGTGAGGCTATAACATTGCATCCATTACTCATGCTTTTTACAGTAGGGTGCGCCTGTCTTTATACAAGAATTGGTGTGTTGGAAATTCGCCGTACTGAATATTTTATAGCTGAATGATATCTCTGAGAAGAAATGTGAGGCTATAACGTTGCATCCATTACTCATGCTTTTTACAGTAGGCTGCGCGTCTCTTTATACATGGAAGGTCACCCATGTGGAAATGTGTTTGTTTACCTACTCTGAGTTAGAAGGTCATCCATATGGAAATGTGGTGATTCACCTTCCATGAGTTACAAAGTACATTTAATTGAAAATTGCATACATATGACTTGTCCTTTTGTGTTGTGTTTCACTAATGTGTCAACATCACTAGAGATGCATTTTGGCTATAAAAATCTAGAAATAGAAAATTACTATTTTTATTAACTATTTTGTGTTGAATTTTTGAGGGCCTTCGGAGCATTTTTTCCCCCATGCAGTCAGCATGGATTTCCTGTTGAAACTACTAGATCTTCCTCTAAGCTTTCCAACACATTTTGAATGGATCAAAACGGAGTCCGGAGCACAAAGTTATGCCCCTAACAGAGTGGTTAGGATAAAGAAATGATTTTTGGGCTTTTTTGAGCATAAAGCCATGCCACAAAAATGTCACATGCCTGGATCATTAACATTGATAAAACTCGAAACCCTATCAGCACACATTGTCAGCATTGAAACTTAAAGCAAAATCAGTTACAGGCCAAACCAGATAAAGACTAACAAAAATATCTTTGTCCATGGATATTTTGGACTGCATACTAGTAGCTCTTCCAAGTAACGGTCAAGCTCTGCTTCTATTGTAGCTGACATATTTATAATACAAGACAGCATCTTCAAATATCTTTGTAGATTGTCTGATTTTAGCCTGTGTCTACCTTTCATCTATGCAATGTACACACCATTCATAACATAAAAAATAAATCAATGACAAAAATAATGGAATTACTCAAATCTTTCCTTTACACCCATGCAACATTTTCCAAGAAATTTCATATTGTCAGAATTTTTGTCACCCTTGTAAATATAATGCTGCTGGCTGAGAGTTGTTATAAAATCAAACTTCCATTTGTTTCATTCATAAGGGCGGAATAGAGACCATTCTATTCAGGCGAGCGTGACAATATGGCTTTGTTTTCAAAAATTTTGTTGTTTTCATACATTTGCGCCATGATTGCAACACCTTTTGCAAAGATTGGGACAAAGAATTCTGTGTCCTTGTCAGAAATTTCTGCATTCTCATTTCTAAAATTGGGGCATGGATGTTTAAATTTCTCTGGGTATCTTTGAATTTGAAAATAATTGATGGTTTTCCTTCAATTTAAAATTTGCTTAATTGTAATCATACATAAGTGGCTCAATTTGAAGTCATTCATACATTTTAAATATTCTCTGTCATAATCTGCGTTCTAAAAAATGTCAGTGTTGGTTATGAGAAAATTAGGGCACCTGTATTAAAGTTTCTTATGAAAACAACAACCAAATGTTTTTGTGCCGAGTTTGTCCTGTTCAGAAGTCTTAGATATTATATAACCTTTTTATTATAGGTTCATTCAAAATTGAAATCCATGTTTGTTTTCCTTTTATGTTTGATAGAAAAAGTAATAAATATTTCCCTACAGTAAATATACAAAGTCATTAGGATACATGATGGTTTATGAAAATATGTTGGCTGTCTAAAAATGGGTATGTCCTGTTCAGGGGGGGTTGTAATTAGTATTGTGAGTATAGTTGTCCTGTAGGAAACCGAGAGTGAAGTGTTTGCATTAATCAATGATTAAATAATACAAAGTAATGCCTAGATTAGTCCGTAGGAAACGGAACTAACCAAACAACTTAGGATGTAGTTCAAACGAATCTAACAATAACCTAATAATGTAATAACCAAGCTACACTAACATCCCCCCTTAGTACATTATTTGGGTAATTGAATAACTACTAGCTATGCTAACATCCCCCCATACAACAATATTTGGGTAAAGTATATAACTACCCCAATACAGTGAAGAAGAATAAGAGAAATGAAAGAATGGTGGCTCGTGCTTTATCTTCGGCTCAGGCTCAGGCTCATGGCTCAGGCTCATGGCTCAGGCTCAGGCTCATGGCTCAGGCTCAGGCTCAGGCTATAAGCATACCTCTGGAATTGCACCTCTGGGTCTAGCTCGGGATCTGCCTCTGGATTTGCCTGTAGATCTGCCTCTGGAACTTTGTCTCTGGGTCTGTCTTTAGGTCTGTCTCTGAGTCATTATCTCTGGGACCGCCACTCGGTCTGTCATTGGATTTGCCTCGGGGTCTACCATAGGTTTTACCTTTTCGGTAGAAGGCATACAACATTGCTTTCATCATGGTCCATTGTGTGTGGTCTGTCCATCCACAATCTATATGAACCTTGTTGGCCATTTTCAGTTTATACCAACAACTTGAAGAAGAGTGATTCGTACATCCACATGAATCACAAGGATGTAATCTCCAACACTTAGCTGCAACATGTCTTGTCTTTCCATAGTGACTGCAACAATGCTTTTTAGGAGATGGAGGAGATTTAGGTTTTACAAACATGGAATTACTAGTACTTGCATGTCCAGTATAGCCAAGGCCTTCATTTTTTGCCCTGACATTTAGCATTATTGGAGTTTTAATGCCTTGTTCCTGTTTACCTAATCTCTCACCATTGAATCCCATTTTCTTCATCATTTTGGAACCAAATCCTTTGGTGTGTTTTTCAAAACACCCAATTTCATCATCTTCATCAATGCTTTTAACAATATTGCATTTGTCGCTATTGATGAGATTATGGAGTTCATTTTTAGGAGGTTCAGTTTTTAAGTCACTAGTGTCACAAGCAAAATCTGCTACTGTGATGAGATCACCTGTGCTACAACTGATATCTGCCATCATAGGCATGAGGTCACCTATATCACAACAAGCATTGGCCATCATGGGCTCAAGGTCACATGTGTCACAACAAGCATTCGCCACAATGGGCTGAAGATCACTTGTGTCACTACAAGCATCGACCATTAGGGGTTTGACCTCTGTTTCCTCACTAAAGTCCCTGTACACTTTACGTTGGGCAATATCAAGAGAAATCAATGATATGTAGACTGCCCTTATGACGCCTATAGGGATTTGAACACCATTCTTCTGAAGGTCTTCAGAATCTTTGAGAATGGATTTTACACCACTGCGTAGTGTAGAATATTTTTCATCCTCATAAAAATCCATTCCTTCCATCTCTGGTGGAAAGTAAGGACCCTTAACTGATTTTACAACAGCATCAGTTTGTTTAGGGGTTTGCTTTTTCTTTTATCTGCCCATTCTTAAGGTGTCGGTCTCTGCCGGTAATGCACCTTTTTACAATGAGAAATAAAAAAAAAATAAACTGACTAAGGTGTTGGTCACTGCCGAAAATGCACCCTTATAAGTATTCCCCCCTTGTTTTTGCAAAATGATATCTCCCCCTTAGTGCAGAAAATTGCAACTTTACAAAAAAAATGCCTTGAAGGCAAAGGTCAAACAATGTCAAACAATTTCACCACAAAAATCCCCCTTGAAGGACTTCAAACAAAAATAAATTTGCTATTTATGAAGCCTAAAAAAGTAAGATGGTGATGACTTTCAGTTTGCTGATTGCCTTGAAAAAATTGCTTGCCCCCCCTTTTCTTTAAATGTAAGTTGCAAAAAAATGCCCCCCACTTCAAGTTTGAAAAAATAAAATTTCCCTCCAATGTTTAAAAAAAAAAATTTAAAGTTTAATTAAATTAATTTTTCTTTAAAAAAATATTTCTAAAGTTTTTATTATTTAAAAATATTTTTTTAAAAGAAAAATTATAAAAAAATTTAATTAAACAAGAAATTATTAAATAAAAACATTAAGGAAAAAAATTTCAAACTTTTAAATAAAAATACCTTGGGGGGTCGATGGGGTTTGATCCCCCGACCTCTTGTTGTAGAGAGCCTTGGCTCCAAGTGGGCTACCAACCCGGCTACTCTTGTCGGTGGTGATAAAAGAGCAAGAATCGCTCTTTATCCCATGGGCACCGTAATAAAACCAAAAAACAGTGCCTTGCGTCGCTACGTGAGCGGTGAGTCCTTCCTGACGAGCGGTGGCGGCGATGTCAGCTCACACGGTTGGTGGCTTTCCTTCGGGCACTATCCAAGAGTTGTTTCGAATGGTACTTATATGCAGGGTTAGATCTGAAATAAACCAGCAATATCCAATTCATCTGCGTATTAGAGCAGAGCTTCACGTCGATGGCACTCCGAAAAATCTACTCCACCTCCGGCTAGGCGATCCAATGCTGGGCTCCTCAGATGCAATGATCACGTAGATGTGGGCTGATTAGTGGAGGCTGTAACTCACCGAACTACACATCTCACTGTCCTCCTCCGAGAACCAATCTACGATCTCAAAAAATCACTGCAACGCAACCCACCAAACTGTTCTTACCGGATCTGTGTGACAGTGCTAAACTGCCAAGAACTCGCCAGGTTTTCCAACAGGATTTAATGTCTATTACAAGACCATGTTAGGAGAACCAATATTAGAGCATTAGGTCAGCTCCGGTGATCGCGACATATAACAGATCTGCGATCTGCAAAATGGTAGGCTACGGGTTTTGCTCTCCTCTCCTGCAAACGCGCTATTAGAACATCGCTCCCCGCCGTGTTCCGGTTGGGTCTCTTCTCTACAGCTACGATTGTCTGTAGTGTCTATCAGAAAATCATCTGCAGACGTTGTGGGTCACTGTAAATTTGCTGGACTTGGCTGTTGTGATGCCTACAAAGCTTTCTCAGATAAATAGCCTGCGTTTGATTTGTGTGCGGCGTTTATCAGCTTAGGAGTGATGACGGCGTGGATCTGGGCCTTGAGTGCTCGATCCGTCTGTAGCAAATCGGAGGTCCCTTCGCCTGTAAATCAGACTCGCTGATGGATGCAAAAAACTGCAACTCAAAATTTGGCTGCAATTATTTGACGTTCGGGAAAAACAGATCTGCAAATCTTTATTGCAAACTCCCTCTGTCTACAAAACAAGGTATTTTCTAGCTGCAAATCTCTGGATCTTCTGGTACGAAAAACATTCTTCGGCATTAAAATAATTGTCTCTGAGAGCTGGACGGCATCTGCAAGTCCATCCACTGTGATTCACTGCGGAGTTGTCGATCTGCTGCAATTATCTCGATCCACGTCGTAGTGCAACTTTGGGTAGTCTATGCCAGATGCACGCTATCTCTTCCGTCCTTATCAACTGCCACTTGTGCTGAAACAAAGTTTTGTTGTTCAACACGTGTCCTTGTCTTTCGATCTACTCAACGTCATACTCAACACGTCCAGCGGTCAGTGCTCACCTCCACGTCCTGGTGCAGTCCGTAGTGCAGTCAGATCTACGGATCTGCAACGATCAGTCTTGGTGCAGTCCGATCTACTGATCTGCTTCAGCGCCCAGCTTGCCAGTAAGTCCACCATGTCTCCAGGCTACGAATGAGCCCAGAGCGGTACTAGCTCTGATACCATGTAGGAAACCGAGAGTGAAGTGTTTGCATTAATCAATGATTAAATAATACAAAGTAATGCCTAGATTAGTCCGTAGGAAACGGAACTAACCAAACAACTTAGGATGTAGTTCAAACAAATCTAACAATAACCTAATAATGTAATAACCAAGCTACACTAACATGTCCTACCTTATTTCCTCCAAAATTATCATGAAGCCCTAGAAGACGATTGGCATCAAACTATGAATGGGTTCATTGATGATATCAAGAGTATCATAGGCATCAAGCAAGGGTGCCTTTTCTTGTGGACACTTGGTACATATGTCAGACAGCTTGGAGATTTCATTTGACAACACTGATGTGGAGAACCAGAGCTTCTGACATTGTTTCCTGATTGCTATACTGATTGTTGTTGATGACGCAGTTCTCCTGATTCTTTTGATGGTTTCTACAAGAAGTTAAATGCTTCTGCTTGATATTGTGATGCTTGAGAACATGTAGGCAAGCTTAACAAAACCAAGATCATGATCTTTAGCATCTTCAAAAATGTCGTCCAAAATTACCAGTTTCTTACAAATATGAGCATGTTGAGGGCACAATAAACTATAATTTACAAGTATGTCTTGTAATTTCAAGCCTGCCTTTTGATCGATCGGGACTCAGGTTTAGCATAGTTGAGCCTTAGTCTCTAAACTAATTTTCAGGATGCCTTTTGCAAGACGGGCATCTCTAATGGTATAATTAAACCTAAAACTTTCTAGGGATTTGAGCTTGGGATCCAATTGATTGTACATGCATCGGAGGGTTCAGACTATCTTGCTTTAAAATGTTGTTTGCTGTAAATTAATGGCTCTACAATCTGTTGTCCAGGTTGAGTTTGCAGCCCAGTCTATTCTCCCGAGATCATTTTCATACTCATCTTTTATTTCCATAGATTAATGTCTATGAGAGACTGTAGGTTGAAAGAGAGAGCCATACTTAGCTCCTTGCTCTAAAGAGTGGGTTGCTTCCATGAATCCAGCTTGTTTGAGGTTAGGCTAGTTTTTTGAGATTAGTTTTCTCTCCAGTTTATTAGCACTTCCATAGAATTACCCCTATCCTTCAGGTATCATTTCTCACCTTACTTATTGAAAAGGAGATGATTCATAAAGTAGTTGCATTTCTACTACAGATTGTCGAAATTATTGTCACCCATCTCGATTATATCCAGTGCCATTGTATCTACGATCACAACATTTCTCTTCTAAATGAGAATGTGCTCCCATTGACCAGGAATTAGGGCTCACCATTGTATTTGAAAACGTGATAGGATTTTTCAGCTTTGCTTTCCAAAAGGGTGGAGATGGGGGAGTGCTTTAGCTTCAGGTGTCCTATATATTATGAGATTGAAGGGGGATATTGTTGTTTGTATAAGACGAGATAAATACTATTGATGTACTTGAGTGACCAAAGTAGGCCAATGGGACTCTTCAAGAAGAGCTGTTATAATGCACTGTACTAACCAAAAAGTACTACAAAAATAAGCCAATCTAGAGTAAAAGGTAAAAGGTCATTGGCCACATGGGATGATCCTCATGAAGGATGTTGTTTACCCAATATATGATTATGAAGCATGGTGAACAACACCCCCCTCAACTTTGGACCTCCTATTTAGAGTTCCAAAGAGACTAGGGTAAACTACATTAAAGTGGAACGTCTGTATGGCATTAAAATACAGCCTTGAAGGTTGGATCCACAATGGGTAAAACCCTAACATGTTAAAACTTAAAAGTAACAACACTCAAGGTAAGAGAGAGAAAAGAGCTTCGGTGGAGTCAAACATGAATGCTAATCTGTAGTGGGATGCGAATTAGAAGCAGAGTCATCATCATCGACCATCCCAAAATGGCCAACACAGGATCTAATGATGCTCCTTGGAGAGTGGGAAGGACTAAGGGAGCCTGGTTGGATAATACAGGGAGGACATGGAGTTTGATCCTTCAAGACTTTTCTAACATCCATGATCCTGGAACCAACAGAAGATTATAGAAAGTTGGTAAGCTGTGTTTGTCTCCAACTCTTGGGTATGTGAGGGGTGGCTGAAATCTGGCACCGGAGAAATTCTGGGTATGTGTTTGTCCTGCCCTTCTGCATGCGAGAAGAAGAAAGCATTGAAGCCCCAGTAGCCACTGTTGTATGCAGACCAGTGTGCATAGATATGTCATTAACGTTCTGGATATCTGTAGCTTCAAATGAACTGTTGTTACTCTCGACAGTAGAGATAGGATGAAAGAATGAGGTGATAAGAGGTTTGGGGAGGTCAGTTGCTACCTTCTTTTGCAAACCAAACAAGAGATTTTTTGCTTTATAGCTGTGGGAAGCGAGAACCCCACCAGAATGCTAATTACCTTGTCCTTTTAGTCTCTTTCAGCAGTTGGAGTCATTAAGTGCTTGTTGTAAGATATGTGCACCAATACAGATGGTGATAGGATTGTTAAACAATCTCTTTCTTAGGAAATAGCCTACAAGCTGACAGAGGATCTCCCTCTTTCTCCTTATCAAACCTTGGAATTGTTAGATCTAGCATCAGCTGTGCACCCTCAGCCTTAATCCAGAAGGACATACCAGATACGTGGTATTATATTTCCTTTTACATCTGGAGGGTTGTTGGCTATGTATGTTAGGACCAGGAGAGTTTTTGGGATATGTTAATGGTGCCCTTCTTGGATTGTTCCATGTGGTCCCCTCAGTCCAGCGTGGTTTCCCATGGGTAAAGTCAGAAGTTGCATTGGCTCTTTCATGGTGGTTGATGATATTGCTGAGACAGAGTATTTCAACTTCAACTACCTCTTTGGCATTTGGATGTCACTTACACATGGCTATTTTTACTACCTTTGCATATATACTGTGTTTGTATTATATTGTTATTGTAGTTGTACCACATGATATTATGCCTTGTGCTACATAATGTTATATGGCGACATGGTTTGCCTCTATAGATTTTTGTATTTTGTAATTTGTAGACTCAACTTTTTTTCTTTTCAGCTCGTCCATGCTTAATGTAACAGTGCATGTGTCCCATCAACCTACTTTGGTCATCGACAGACATTAATATAATTTCCTTCTTTCTATAGTTGACACTGGGCCAACTATTTTTATGTCAGCTGGTTTGTCAGGTCTATTAATTCTAATTTACCTTTCAATTTCCAAAAATATGTTTTACTATCATAATCTAATACAGTTTACAAATCTATTGTATCTTTGAATTTCTATCTGTATCTCTCAATTTAGTAATCTAATGCGGAATTCTCATGTGACTTTCCACTGCAGACACATTTGGAGGAGTCTATTTCACGCCATAAGGCTCATATTTCAAAATTAGAGCTTATTTTAAGACTTCTTGATAATGATGAATTAAGTCCTGAACAAGTAAATGATGTGAAGGATTTTGTGGAAGACTATGTGGAGCGTAATCAGGTATTTCTATATTTGTAGTCAACAAGAATTTTACCTGTTGCTTAAACATCCCTTATTTTATGCATTCTTTTCCAATAATTTCTAATTTGTTATTTAGTATTATTATGTGATGCAATAATTATTTGTTATGCTTGCTATTACTATTAGATGTGGCTCCTTAGATGGCTTTTTGTATGTAATTTAAATGGATGTTCAGTATTTATTTGTTATGTGTTTTTATGTTGCATGCTTCCAACTCATTTGTGTAATTCCTGTCATATTTTTCATAGTTGTATTCATAATCTTCTTAAATATAATACTCTGTTTCTTTATGTGCAGTGTGAGTAGGTGCAACTTTTGTGTTAGAGAATTAAAATGCCTCTTTTCTTCTGTTTAATATAGTGTTCATTTTTTCATTCCAATCAATTTGACATGTGGCAATTGATTTGTATTGGCATCTTCAGATATCTAGTAACAGCTATTTATTTTGTTTGATGTGAAGGATGATTTTGAAGACTTCAACGACGTAGATGAATTTTACAACTTATTGCCTTTAGATAAGGTGGAGGGATTGGAAGATTTAGTGGTGATCGTTCCCCCTTCAGTTGTCCTTAAGGAGAAGGTAATTGATCTTCTATTATGCTTATAGTTTGGCATTTTTGAAATTTTCTGTTATTGTATTTGTATAATATATGGGTAGTGCTATCATTTTTAGTTCTTGCATTATTTTGTTGGCAAACTGTCAACAAAAACAATGAATGGCAAATTAAGTTAAACACGAGAAGTGGTTTTGTAGTTGTGAATACTATCTATTTAAGCAGCAGCTTACAGTATCGTAACTGCTCTAGTGGGCAATTGAAAGCAGTGGCTTTTGTATCTAGATATGGGTATCCCTTCATTCCAGGCCACCTTTGTTGAGCATAAAGCAAGTTATGCAACATTTTTGTCTTGAGTTTACTATGTGGAAGTTTGTCATTGTTTTCTATTGTGGTTCATATCAGCACATTGATGATTCTGGTAATGAGTGCTTCTGACTGCATGATGCTTGCGACTTTTCCTGGATTATTGTTATTTATGTAGGTGTGTAGGTGATGCACTCAAATGTTCTTAGGAACATTACTAATTATGTTTCTTGTTGGGCTTGTTAGCTTTGACATCACTTGTTTTTGTTTTTAAATTGGTTATATAGGATTGAAACAGGCCCCTCCTGTATAATATCACGGCCACATAGTGGTATTACAACAACTTGGCTATTATGCATGTATCACTTGGCAAGATTGGAACCTGGGTCTTGTCCTTGAAAGTTGAAGAATTTAACTGGTTGAGCTAATGTCATTTGATTGACATCACTTGTTTTGGGTGCAACCATCTTCCATAATTTATTTGGACTGCAATGCTCATTAATCAGTTATTTTTATTTGTGCCCTAAAATTGACATCTAGGGCTTTTCCACACATTATATAGTTTTAACCCCCTTTTGCTGGTTACAGTTTTTACTTAATGTAGTATTTATTATTGTTCAAAATTTGTACTTCTTTGGGTTTAGACCCTTTAAACTCATGATACATTGGACCTTGACAATGTGTCTTAATGTCTAATAAGACAGGACATTTTTAAATTTCATATGTTGATCTGATTAAATATCAGCTACTTGTTTAGATGACAGTAGATATATTGTCATGAATAATAAAGGTCTTTCTGTTTCTTCCTACAATTGACAAGTAACATAATCTAGATTCTTTTTCTTGTTTAATATGTGTGGTTCTGAACTTCTGGTTGATCTGCATTTTCTTCCATTTTTCTTGCAGGCTGTCATTGCTGCAGCTGCAGGTGTCCCAGCATTGAATGGCACATCTTTGAAGGTTTCTCTTGCTGGCACTACATCTCAAGCAGTTGTAAGTTTTTCATTTTGTGAAAGAAGTGGAGGGACTTGTCACTTTCAATAAGTAAATTAGTTAACATGATGTTTTAGAAGAGTACATAGAAATGGCTTAGTTTGAATTTTGGTTTGCCTTTATAATGCAACATAAATATCTCTAAGTATTTGATATGCCAGTGAAATTACAAGGTAAATGAAGTTATGATCTTTTTTTTAGGATTTCATGTGTTTTGCTTTTTGAATGGTTGCTTGGTTTAAATTAACTCGACGTTATGTAGTTGTATTGCGCCTCTAACCTTTTGTGATGACTACTAATTTGAGTTGGGTTATGGGGTGGCTTAGTTGTGGCACGCATAGCCTTATTGGGTTAGTCTTCCAAATTTTCTAAGATTTCAATCTCTTGTTAGGTCAGCTAATTAGGGGCAATGGGTGTTGCCTTGCATAATTATGACCGTTTAAAGGAGTTGGAATTCATTTGTAATTGTGGAATCATCTTCAAGGCATTGAATTGAGAGGTTTCCCTCTTGAAGTAGCATTGCTATCTGAATCTGTTGTTCTATTCGAATTTCTCTCTTCAACTACTTTCTCAAATATCTATTGCTCTATTTCTTTAGTTATTGCTATGCATCATATTGCACTATTGCGAAATGTACTATTTTTGCCTTATTAGAGTAAAAATAACCTTATAAGTGGTATCAGAGTGGCGAGTTGATCAATCTATCTAGCAGTGCAAAGGCAAGAATAGGCGCAAGCACCAAGTTTAAAAGACATGTTTTTGCGACATACTACAATCGGGTAGAAATTCCTTCCTCTACTTTGTTCCCATTTTGCCCTTTTTTGGTTGTTATCTTTTTGTCTTTTGCCATTTTTCGATTACCCCCTCTCGAGTTCGCCATTCGCATATTTGAAAGCTTTCAAACTTAGTGCCTTCAATGCTATTGAGATCGTTAGAACATAGGGAATATAATGGTTTAATGGTATCAAGTAAAAATCCTTGATTGTAAATTTCAGGTAGTTGAAGATATCAATCATTACAATCATCTCCATGAGACCATCATATGTTGACAACGCTTTGCTAGCCCTAGGTGAACCATGACTCTTTAGGTTCCAACTACATTCCTCTTAGAGACTCAATTCATTGGATTCACGTCAACTAGCGTTTTCCACTTGCAGCAACTATCAATGACTTCTTTGTTGATAGTATGAAAGTTCCTTAAGCCCTAGCTTGAGCCCACACTTTGCTTTGCTCTAGTTTGCCATTATCAATATGGTAAGGCCCCTGAAGAATCAACCTATAGGAGAGGCTATTATAGCAAAATTTGGAGGCACTTCGGGAAAGATAGGTACGTGGAATTGGAATTGGAATTGAAGTGGCTTGGAACCAATTGGTGGTCAAAATAGTTTTTTGGCCGCTCCAACAATGGATGCTCCATCTTGTGGATCGAGTAATAACGATTTTGTAGATGATAGAAGGTAGATCGACATGACTCAAGTGATATGAAACCATTTGATGACTAAAAGAAATCTTTGGACTAGCATTTTAAAAGATTGACTAACGCTCATTTTTATTTAAATCTTTGGGTTAAGCCAGCCAAAACACAAAAAATTGGGGAAAAGTAATAAGAAACGAGAAAAAAAAAAAAAAAAAAAAAATTTAAAAAAAAAAATTTTTTTTTTTTTTTTTTTTTTTTTTTTTTTTTTTCTTCGTTGTTTTTTTTGTTGGTTGTCGGGTTTTTCCCCCCCCCCCCTCAGCGGGAGGAAGAGGATTTGTTGGGGGGGGGGGGGGGGTTGGTTTGTTTTCTTTCCTTTCGTTCCGCCGGCCCCCCCCCCCGCGGGGGGGGGGGGGGGGGGGGGGTGGAAATGCCAGCTCCACACCCCGCGACACACGGGGCAACAGGAGAAAGGGAAAGGGGGGGGGGGGGCCGGGGGCTCGGGGGGGGCGCCGGGGGGGGGGGGGGGGGGGGGGAGGGGGGGGGGGGGGGGGGGGGGGGTCGGGGCCGCCACCAGGGGGGGGGGGGGGGGGGGGGGGGCGCGCCAAACGACACACAAACAAAAAGAAAAGAGGAAAAAAAGATAATTTTCAAAAAAAAAAAACAAAAAACCCCGGACGGGGGGGGGAAGGGAGGGGGGCCCGCCCTCTCTCCCCGTCGTGCTCCTCTTGTTTTTTTTTCCTCTTCTCCCTTTTTTTTCTCCTCGCCGTGGGGGGCGCCCCGGCCCCCGCTTGGTGGAGTTGGAGTGGGGGGGGGGGGGGGGGGGGGGGGGAGGGGGGGGGGGGGGGGGGGGGGGGGGGGGGGGGGGAGGGGGGAGGAAAAGGAAAAAGATTAATTTATAATTTTATATTTATATTGTTTAGTTGGTGTAGTTGATGTTTATTTTTTTTTATTGTTTATTTTATTATTGATTCCTGGCCAAACTTTGTCAAACTAGTTGAACACTAGAGTATTATCATGTAGTCTCAAAATTTTGATTCAAAGTTTGATGGCATCATCGATGAAAATCACATGGACATTTTAGGGGATTTAAAGAAGATATTTAACATGAAATTGAACTTCAAAAGTTGGATAATTCAAAAAAGGTATGAGCTTTTCTTGAGGGATTAAAGAGAATAAAATGGTGTTTCTTTGTTTTGTTTCTAGAGTTCCCATGTCATCTAACGGTTGTGGTATTATTGTGCATGGTCAACCTCCAAGGTTGGTGCTATAATAGTTAGAAGGTAGAAGGACTAAAGGCATACATTACATCGATGATAGTAAATGGAGCAAGGGCCACAAATATTTAGTGAAGAACTCTTTTCTATTTGGAGCACAACAAAGGATGAAAAGGAAGAGGGGGAGGAAGAGGTCGGTAATGTACTTGTTGAAGAGGGCTCTAGATCAATAATGAAGTGGTAACATCCACTATCTCCTTTGATATGTTGGCATCAACACTCCACAAAACCTCAAAATGGAAGCAATCATCATGAAGCAAAGAGTGGTAGCATTGGTTCACTCAAGCAATATGCATATTTGCATTGATAAAGTGTGGCTACTCAACTCCATTACTACGTATATTTTATATGATACTTTTAGATAGTGGTAGCTAATAGGGCTACTATTAAATAGTAGTACAACTCATTCTAGTCAATGTTTGCAAATCTTATGACAACTATGGATGTGGTGTTTGGATAAATGGAGGCGGATGTGTTTGTCATATTTTCTATTAAACTCCAAATAGTACTTATAAAATTGGTTTCATAGGGTGAAAATATTCAGCTCAGTGACATTCATGGTTTGCCCATAGACATGATTAGTTCTTAGAGAATGGAGAATTTTTTTTAAAGGGGGTCAGGTATAGTGGCTCACCTCTTCTCAATGAAAATCTAACAACAGTGAGCACCATGGGATTGGAAGCTTGAATGACATTCAATGTTGTCCATATCATTCTAAGCATGATCACACTATTCAAATGATTCTTTGAAGACAATGTCTAATATTATTCAATATTTTTGTCTAGATGCTCAATAGAATAAGATTGAACACATGGTTCAGGAGAAGCTTAATGTAAGAGTCTCTCGACTTAGACAAAACACTTTCTTTGCATTTGTGGTCATGGTATAGGACTCATTGCGTCACATGTACTTTGACTATCGAGAGTCAAATGGGATCACCCTAAAAAGATAAATTCCCACTACACTAGCTTTGACAACTCCTAATACTGGCAAAAGCTTTGTAGTTGAGCATAATGCTTTAGGACATTAGCAAGCCTCTAGCATTCAAAATCTAGCATTCAAAAGCTATCAACCCTAAGTGTAAAAAATTTGCAAAGTGGCCAATGAGAAGAAAGTAATGGCCATAATACATGCAATCAAGTGCTGGCATCCTTGTTTGATGTGAATGCATTTTAAGGCCAAGACTGACCATGATAGCCTTAAATATGTTTTGTGACAAAGGAGCAAAAGGATTAGGTTCCCAAAATGTCGGGGTATGACTTTGAAAACGTCATCATGGTTGATGCTCTTTCTAGAGAACAAGAGGATATAGGGCTGTGAATTATTATTTCATTCAGGTAGAAATGTGAGAAGGACCCAACAACTTGGTATATTACTTGAGAATTTCAAGATAATTAGAACACTAAACAATTTATCACAAATAGATGTTTTGCATGGTACAATGATGAGTTGTACTCATGCCAGAATTCATGGATGAAACACCAAGCGCTTTTAAAAAAAATACATGCATCGGTAATAGTAGGATCTTCAAGTTTCCTCAATGCCTTGTCTCTGGTTACCAAAATGTAAGGGCATGACTTTGAGAATGTAGTAGTGGTTGTTACCTCTATTAGAGAACAAGACGATATAGGGCTGTCAAATTCTTTGTCATAAGCCTTCACTTGATATCGGTTTCATTCTAGGAATGGAAGAAGGACACAACAATTTCAAGACATTTAGAATGCTCTTGACAAGATCTAAGGGATAGAGATTTTGTATGGTACAATGATAAGTTGTACTAATGTTGGAATTCATAGATGAAACACCAAGTGCTTAAAAAAATACATGCATCATTAAGAGCATGACATATAAATTTCCTTAATATCTAGTATTAGGTTACCAGAATTTTGGGATATGGCTTTGGGAAAGTAGTAGTGGTTGAGAGAACTAAACGATATAGGCCTGTTAGATTCCATTTTTGTCATAAGCCTCAATTGGATTGCAATTGCATACTAGGAATGGTAGGGCCAAACAACTTGGTAGCTTGTCCAACAATTTCAAGTTGGTTAGAATGTTCTTAACAAGATGTTGTGGATAGAGATTCTGTTTGGTACAATGATGAGCAATGCTTATGTTAGAATTCATCGAGGGAACAAGAAGTAGTTTCAAAAATGCACACGTAGCTAATAGTAGGATATTAAGGTTATCTCCTATGTTCCATATGCTTATGTGTCTCGGGATTTAAAAGCTGTTTTAGAGACACATCCCATCATCTTGGAAACACATGTTATTGTCTTAGTGCTGTCTTGCAAACTTGTCTTGTTGTCGGTGCGATGCCTCCATGGAGAAGTTAACAAGATTTTACTTTGAAAGATGAGTTACTCAACGACAATATTTATGATTCTCAACCTTTGAGGGAAAATCTTTTTGAAGGGGGAGGGCATGCTACACCCCTATCCCATAGTCATAGTTAACACTTCTGTTACCTATGCTCATTCATTTATGGAATGGTCGCCTCATTTATGGAATAGCTAATACTTTTGTTACCTATGCTCAGTATTATAGAGTTTCCTTGACTTTGTCCCTCTTGTTAGATCAGCCTAATTTAAAAGGATTATTGGTTGCCCTGAATGTAATCATGGCAATGTATAGAAGTGTGTGTTGGATATCATTGTGGAATTAAGGCATTGTATTGGGAGGTTGTATCCTCATAATGTTATATCTGTATGAAGCTACTGTTATTCTATTTGGAAAAATCTCTTTGATGTGACCACAATTTTTTTTACAAAGTAGGCAACTGGTAGCGTTCATAGATCTAGGTTTTTCTTTTAGATGTTTCTTAAATGTACTCTATTGTTAGGTTGGCCTAAGCAGGGTCTTTTGATTTCCTTAACTTAATTACGGCTTTATGTAGGAGGAGTTATTTGTTGGGTATATCATCATGGAATCATCTTTAAAGCATTGTTAGAGGATGACCCCTTAAAGAAACATTCCTATCTGCATCTAATGTTGTTCTTTTCAAATATTTAACTTGGTTTTTGAATTCATTACCAGAATCTCTAGGTTGTCCTAAATTGGGAAATTCTTGGGATGTTTTCTTGGCTTGCCAAATTGGCTTACTATTTGTACTTGGGATAATTTTGATTTCTTTATCAAGATCCTATGAATAGATAATTTTGATTTCTTTATCAAGATCCTATGAATAGCCATTCCTATTTAAGCATTAACAATTATGCTACTCACTTGTGACTCTTATGGAGAACCAAAAATTAAAAGAAAAAATTGAATCTGAAAAGGAATGAAAAACAAAAATTAAATGGTATCAATTGCGACATGCAATATTTTGACCATTTTTATAGATGTTATGAATCATGAATATTTTAAACATTTATTTTCGTCTTTGACATATAATTAAAGAACTATGTATGTATGTATATTATCATCTCCATATGTGCTTGCAAATCCTTGTGTACATACGTTTACTTTTTTCAAGTGATTTTGAAAATGTTGACAACTAAGAAATGCTAATAATTTAGGCAGGCTGTGGTAAATATTTAGAGGTTGGAGGAATTTGACCATGTAACATATTTAATTTGCAAATGTTCTTATATGGCTAATATTCCATTAATTTTTCTTCAACACGCAGGAAATTACTGGATGCACCTGTCAAGATATCCATGGGCCATTATCTGAGGGTGATGTAGACGAAGCCAAATGAGTGTTTAACACCTAAGCTTCTGCACTGTCAGCACTGTTTTCCCTGTCAGGGTTTCTGAATCCTTACTGTAGAGTTTATATGTAAAGTTTTACCTTTTGGTCACAGAGTTCCATCAAGACAACTATGGATTGGTTCCTGATCAGATTTGCTTGTAGCTATAACACCACCTCTGATGTGAACAACATTCCTATGCAATCTGTATTTGCAGGCTTTAAGTTTGAGGATCATTTTTTCTTCTTGGACTAGAGGCATTTCCTCTAAAAACCAATAGTGTGGTAACCTTAGGATATGTGTCATATAGATATGTCTCTTTTATATTTATAAAATTTAATAAGCTATGTGTGGCTTGTATATTCAAATCCTATAACTAAGAGGCCAGGACCTCTTTTCCCACACTTGAGACTTCCCAGGATGAGAACTATGTCAGTAAACATTCTGCAGGAGGGTAATAATATGATTTTAAACTTGGGCATGCTTTTGAGATTTGTTTTTGAAAATTTTATAATGCCTTTCAAGCTATAAATTCCAACAAATAATGCCAGGACCGATCCTCTACAAAATGCATAATGCTTTAGCTTTGAAACAATTAATCCGAAGTCTCACTTGTAAGAATCTTGGTTGGACTGCTAACCAAAGGAATGTTGAGGCCCTAGGGAGGGCCTCAAGTGATCAAACTTTTTTCCAAGGGAATCTTTGAGTAGAAAATTCGGATTGTTGTAAATCCTTATATCCCAATATCACCGAGTATCCACCATCTTTAGATAGATTCTAAACAAACCCCTACCTAAAAATATCACATTACAATTTGGGGAAGACACTTGGGAGCAAGTAGTGGACTATGAGAAGATTCCTTTTCATTGTAGAATTTGCCATGAATATGGTCATTTGGCTAGTGCTTGCCCAAATAAAATTCTTGATCAAAAGAAAGAAGATATAAACTCAGCAGGTTTCCAAATGCCTAAGAAGAAGAACACTTAGAAAAAACCAGTTATGAAGGATCAATCAAAGTCATTTGCTAATATGTTTGAAATCCTTTCCACAAATGATGTCCCAAGTGAGGAAGAGGAAATAATGGAAACAAAAATCTTAGAAACACAATTTAAATATGAAGGGAAGAACTCAGAGACAAACCAACAAATCAAAGGTTTTCAACAGAAAAAAGGGAGAAAATTTACACAAGAAAAACAATCTTTTAAATGTCAAAACTTCAAATAATATAAGTCCCAATATAGACTATGTTGAACCCTCTAGTAAAATTTTGGTTGTGTACGAGCATTCTTCAAGGTTAGAAGCCATCTCAGATTCAATTGGAGTAAGTCAAGAAATAGGGAAAAAAAAACTGAAGATGGATTCTAATAAAAAGGCAGGTCGCAAGACCAATCAATATCATATGGTAAAAGAAGGTGAAAATCTTGTAGAGGAAGGTAAGATTAATGCCCTTCCCAACTTTTTTAGCCCCGGTATTAATGAAGATCATCACTTGGAATATTAGAGGACTCAAAGGGAGTCTTTCAAAACAAAATGAAATTAGAAGAATGATTCAGATAAATCATCCACATCTTGTTTTCCTTCAAGAAATGAAGATGTCAATAGAGGATATGGACTCAATTGCTAGTAAAATTTGGCCAACTGGAAAAGTGGTTTCCCTCAGTTCCTAGGGGACTTCTGGTGGCATTGCTTGTCTTTGGGACCCAAAAGAGGTAGTTATTCACCATATGGTTGGTAGTTGGGGTCTTTTGGCTATAGCTATTCAAAGTAGACATTCCAACCAAATTATGCTCTGCATTACTATTTATGCTCAAACTACTTTGGAGGAAAAAAGAAGATAGTGGAAGGATATAACTCATATTATCTCTCATTTTCCTGAAGCTTGGATCTTGATCGGAGGATATTTCAATACCATCCTCTCTCTGGATGAGAAAATGGGGGGAAATAGAAATTTGGACAAAAGCATTGACCTCATGAGCGAATATATTGCAAACCTCCATCTTGTGGACATCCAACCAGATAATGGCCTTATGACTTGGTCTAACAGAAGGCAAGGCTTAGCTTGTATAATGGAGAGATTGGATAGGTTTTTGCTCTCTAAAAATTTCTTAATCCATGGTCACATTCCTAAAGTGAAGACTCTTAAAAATGTTGGTTCGGATCACTGGCCAATCATGGTGGAAATGTGGAAAACCAATGTGAGTTTCTCTCCTTTTTATTTTCAATTAATGTGGCTTAGAGACAGTTCCTTTAGACCTCGTGTGCAACAATGGTGGAAGGAAGGTAAGCCTAGGTATGGGACTAAGATGTTCTATTTTGCCAAAAGACTATAATACATTAAATCCAAAATCAAGACTTGGAACTGGAAGGAGTTTGGGGATGTTCATAAAAAAACATGAAGTTATTGCTCAACTTGAAAATTTGAATAAGAAAATCCGTTTAGATGGCCTCATAGAGAGTAGAAGTGCAGATGAAATTAAACTCACAACTCAGTTAGAGGAATGGGAAAAATAGAAGAACTCTTATGGAAGCAAAAATCTAGAATTCAATGGCTCAAAGAAGGAGATCGAAACACAAATTTCTTCCACAAATCTCTTCTAGCTTGAAGATCTCACAACTTTATTTCTTCCCTGAAATCAGATTTTGGAGATGTTGTCTACACTTGGGATGGCATGAACTCTATTGTTGTCGATTACTTTTCCAATATTTTTGTTGCTACTCCTCTTGACTTAGCTTCTCAACAAAATGTTCTTCAAGAAATCCCTTCTCTTATCACTTCTAAGGAGAACTCTATTTTGACTGCTCCTATTACTATCAATGAGCTTCAATAGGTAGTTTTTAAAATGCAAAAAGGGAAAACCCCAAGTCCTGATGGTTTTCCCATTGAGTTCTACCAAGAGTTCTGGGATATCCTTCATGTTGATTTATTAGAGGTGGTGGAAGAAGCTAGGAAAGCCAAAGAAATTTTGAAGGTTATCAATAAAACTTATATTACTCTTATTCCAAAATCTCAAGAGGTTGATCATATCTCAGCTTTTAGACCTATTGCTTTATGTAATGTTCTTCTCAAAATCATTACTAAGATCATGGCAGAAAGGTTGAAGCCTCTTTTGCATAAGATTATTTTCCCTAAACAAGGGGGTTATGTGGAAGGGCGTCAAATAGTATATGAGATAGTTCTTTCTTAGGAAGCCATCCATTCCATGGATATGCAAAAATCTCCTTCCATGTTCATTTGGTTAGACTTATCCAAAGCTTATGACAAAGTGGATTGGCACTTCCTTATCAAAATTTTGAGGTAATTTGGTTTCTCTCAGGATTGGATGGATTGGATTATGGGATGTATCTCTTTAGTTTCCTACTTAGTTCTTATCAATGGCAAGCCTTCTCAGTTGTTCCCAACTTCCATAGGTATTAGGCAAGGTGACCCACTATCCCCTTATTTATTCATCATTCTTGCTGAATGCTTGGGTAGGACTATAACCAAGAAGAGAGAAAACAAAACCCTTGAGGGAGTTACCATTGCTCATGGAGCTAGACCTATCTCTCATCTTCAATTTGTTGATGACTCTACTCTTTTAGGTAAAGCTACAGTTAAGGAAGCTTCTAATATTAAGCAAATCATTAGCTATTTTTCTAAGGCTACTGGGCAATTGATCAATGAAGACAAATCTAAAGTCATTTTATTTCATTGCTCTTCCAGACAGGAATCCATGGTCTTGGATAAATTAATATATAAGAAGACCTCCCTTTCGATCACTTATTTAGGTATTCCCATCAATATTCAAAGGCAAAAAAATAAATATTGGAATTGGTTGTTGGACAAAGTCAAGAAGAAAATTGGAAAGTGGACCAACAAGTGGCTTTCTTCTGGGGGTAGAATCACCTTGGTAAAATTAGTCCTTCAAGCTATTCCTATTTATGTTTCTTCTGTGTTGAATATCCCAAAGGTTGTTCTTCAAGAACTGGATCAAATCAATCATCGATTCCTTTGGAGTGGTACTAAGGAGAAAAGAAAATGGGCCTTGGTGAAATGGGACACTTTATGTCTTCCTAAGAATGAAGGGGGGTTAGGATTCTGGTCTTCTATTAATAACAACAAAGCTTTAGTTGCTAAATTATATTGGAGGATGTTGCATAACCCCAATGCTCTTTGGGCCAATAATCTTCGTGCTAAATATGTTGAGAACAAAAGTCTTGAAGACCTTGTTCGCTATCAATTGCCTACCAAAGGTTCTCCCATTTTAGCAATTCTTAAGACTCGGTGAGGATTTGATAAAGAAAAATTTATTTTGGATCATTCATAATGGTCAACAGGTAAATTTTTGGATAGATTCTTGGGATGGTCACAAGCCTTTGATAACTCAGTTTCTCGATTGGAGGCCTTGGATGGAGGAGCTTCACCGAGCTAATTAGATAAAGGTGGCTAATTACTGTTGGTACCATACTGGTAATTCAAAGGTTGGTAGATATTGGATCCCTATTGAGGACTGGCCTATTCAAATCCTAGAAAGGCAAAGACAAGATATCCAAGGCATCCTTCATATGAGATCTCTCTCTTGGTCCCATGAAAAAGATTGTTTTGGATGGAACAACACTACTAAGGGTGAGTATTCAATTGCTCAAGGTTATTTGACCTTATGCCATAATAATCCCAACCAATCATCTGACATATTTTCTCAGTTGTGGGCTCAAAATCTCTGGCCTAAGGTGAGGTTCTTTACTTGGATTTTATTGCATCGTAGGGTGCTTACTGGTGAGCAACTTATGAAGCATGGTTTTCATGGCCCTTTTAGATGTGAAATGTGTGGAGAGAATGTAGAAACTCTCAGCCATATTTTTATTGAGTGTACTTTAGCCTCTGAGCTATGGAGGAGAATGACCACTTTACTTGGCTTACAATGGTCCAATTTTTTTACTTTTGAACAACTTTGGAGGGATTGGCCTAAATCAAGAGGGTGTTGATCATTTTATTAGGCAATTAGTTTGGATGGGTTCTACCATTCTTCTTTGGAATATCTGGAATGAAAGGAACAGCCAAATTTTTAATCAAGATAGGAAGGATATTCACTATATTTGGCAAAAGACCATTGCCAACTTAGTTGAATCAGTCCAACAACTCCTTAATCACCCTCAAAACTCCCACCAAAGATGGGATCAAGTGATGCAAATATTGAAGATTAAATCTTCTAAGGGAAACAAACTTAAAGGGAATGTGAGTATTTGTAATATGGATAGGACAAGAAATTGGGAACCTCCTCCTAAGGATTTTGGAAAAGTTAATATTGATGGAGCCTCTAGAGGGAACCCTAGAAAAGCCAGTGCGGGAGGAATTGGTAGACTTTCAGATGGCTCCCTAGGTTTTACTTTTGCTAAGAATTTGGGTATTCTTTCCAATAACTGTTATAATCACAATGACACTGAGAGGGGGGGTGAATCAGTGTGTTCTTTAAAAACTTAAAAGCAATTTAGACTTTTAAATAAACTGCAGCAGATTAAAACAGAAATAATAAAAGTACTAAGAGCATCACACATAACACGACATTTTAACGAGGTTCACCGATGTGGCTACTCCTCAAAAAGACCGCTTGGACTACCATCCAAATCCAGCCAAATGCAAAGCTACAACTTTACATAATCATTCACCAAGACCAACTGGTAAGAGGCACCAACCTCTAAATTTTATCTCGCTACAACATAATGGAGCACCAACTCCAATTTTTCCAGCTCCAACTGGAAAGAGGCACCAACCCCTTTTACCAAGCTACAACTTGGAGATAGTAATAAAAATTGCAGAATTAAACTGTCACCTCAATTTGCACGATCTCGCTATTTTTCTTGCGTTCGCCGCTTGTCGGCATTCGACCTCGTGAAAAATGATTCGCACTTTTTCAACCACTCCTCTATATCTCTCCGCTTCTCTCGCTGCAACTTCACGAGAAATATTACTTCTACAACAAGACACTCGTCATTTCACACTCGGAACACGACTTCGCATACCGCGTTCTTATCTTCTCTTTGCACCACTCACTCGCCGCACCTTCCATGAAATCTCACTTCTACCATCTCACGTATTTTTGCCTCGGACTTTAAACACGCCGTCCGCATATCGCTCTCTTTGTTCTCGATCGGTCGATACGCACTCACTCACTATCTCATCGCCGCGATCTCTTTTCTTTAACTCCAAAGAACTATCACCGACTTACACTCTGCTGCACACGAACTTCATTCGCATATATCGCATCACGCCCACACTTCAACCTTGCAACAGTCCCGCATTTTTATAGAAGAGAATATCCCATCAAAACATTCTCAAACACGTCGGCTGCAACCCTAATTAGGTCAACATGAAACCCTAGAATTTTTTGGTTGCTTAACCTTGCTTTGTCAGCAGGAAACCCTAATTGATCCGTTGCAAAACCCTAGCAACGTCGGCTTTGAAAACAAGCCGGTGAACAACTTTAATTTAATTTTAAAATATTAATTTAAATTTTAAATAAATAAATAAAATTTAAACAGGATATTTAAAATTAAATATCTTCATCATCGGAGCACCTTTTTCAACAAAACGAAGAGCTAACTTGGGTTTTAAGAAAAACCCATTTCAAAACCGTCGACCATGGATTTAAACAAAACCTATAATTTAGTCTCGCCTTGGTTTTCACAAAAACCCTTCCGCTCTTTGACATCAATGACAACATCAACACTTGAGCAAGGGCAATGTACCCAAGGTACCCAAAATTGCCAACAATCTCCCCCTTTGTCATTGATGGCAACCCTTTACTAAAAACACATCTTCAAGAGCCAAAACTGAAATCAATCTCTTTGAAGTTTTGCTCCCCCTGACTTGAAGCTTTCCTCTTCACTTGAAGCTCTCCCCCTTACTCATATCTCTCCCCCTTTGTCATCAATGGCAAAGGGCCACCTTTGGGGCTCGAAACTAAGAATGAGCCTCTTAGCTTAGTCCCTCCCCCACCTCCCCGATGAGGTGATTAATTCCGGGGTGGGAGTAAAACTCCCATTAGGCACCGATCAACATCAACGTCTATAACTTCCTTGCCGGGTCTTCTCTTGAACTCTTTGACCATATTCTTGTTCCCGTCATTGTTCCGATCCTTGGACCCGATCATGCCACCGTTCCTCGTTCCTATATCCTGGAATTTCAACTCGCACCGTCCGACAAGTGTGAATTTTATTATTGCACTTATAACAAGTAATAGTGTTGTTTCTTTTAGGCATACCCGTTCTTTGAATCCACATGTTCTGACTAAGCCAGTTCTAACTAAACCTGTTTTGACCAAGCCTGTTAGTGTGATGTTCTTTTGTTTTAAACGAAACTCTGGTCTGTTTACCCTTCTGACATGAAGCACACATACTATTTGCAGGTTTTTTAATGATTGGAATATCTCTCACTGCTTGTTTAGCGCTAATTCTTACCAGATTATCAAAACTTATGTGTCCAAGCCTCTTATGCCACAACCAGCTCTCTTCTTCTTGTCCCATGAAGCACATACCTTCCGAAAACTCGAGAGTGTGTACAGATTGCCGTACGTCCTTGAGCCGGTTGCTATTAATTTCCTGCTCGTTTATTTTTCTCGACTTCACAACCATGCTTCTTGAAAACTACTTCATGTCCTTTGTCACGGATTTGACTCACACTCAATAGATTATGTTTCAAACCATCCACATATAAAACTTCCTCTGACTTGATCTTTCCTTCACTAATTTTGACCGTTCCTTTACCTATTATTTTGGCTCCGTCATTGTTGCCGAATTTTATAGAACCACCCTCATACTTTTGTAGATTTTCGAATTTCTGTTTGTCACCCGTCATATGACTTGAGCAACCACTATCAAGAATCCAAGGAACATGTTTATTCTGAGCTCTAAAAGTCGTCTGCACTATTAAAGAATCCTGTTCTTTCCTGAGCTGTTCTTTTTGTTTCCATTCTGTTTTAACTGTGGTATTGGGTTCTAGCTGTGACTTCCCCTTTTAGAATTTTGCACATATCCTTAAGTATAAATTCTATTTTGTTTTGCTCTATATGGTTGAAATCGCTTTCATGAGGTTGATATGAAACAGACATACTACGACAATTTCTGGCAATATGACCAAAGTTGTGACACTTAAAACACTCTACCGCATAACTCATTAAAGGAGCAAACGCATTTCTACTAGTGAAACTTCTTGGACCTACGTTGTATTTGCAATCAACAATTTTATGCCCATAAACATTACACTTGAAACAAAAACCATAGAAATAATGATTAAACCTCGAAAGATGGTCTTGGCCAGGTTGTTGCCGGAGCCTTGGATCTTCTATTCTTTTGATGTGTGACCTTAGTAAAGCCATCATTGTCACCGCTATTTCAGTGTCCGGCATTATATCTTTCTTTTGCCTCGATTCTTGTCTTTGTTCTTTTCACTTTCAACATTGCTTGCTTTTGGTCCAGCTTGATGATTCTCCTTCGTAAAAGCCGAGACCAAATTTGATACCTGTGGATCTTTGATCGCTCATAATTTTGTCCAATTTCATCGAGCTTTCTTCACGTTTTACATGACAGCTTGATTTTTCGATCCACCTCTTGTATCTCGTATTCGAAGACTCACATTTTCTTCTTCCAATTTGTCGTAGTGGTCTATCTTCATGGATACCCGTATTTCCGCATCTTCGTACATTTTCTTGTATTCTTCATCCGTATTTTTAAACCGGCAATAATGTTGTTTGCATCCTTAAGTTTCCTTGACAATTTTTCATTCTTCTTTTTCTCCGATTCCCATTCCGTAAGGGCGGACACTAGCTCACCCTCTAAATCAACTTCAGCCTCAACTTCTTCAACTTCGTAGTTCATTCCTTCTCGCCATTTCTCGGTTCAATTTTCTCAACCATAGGAACCGAAACTCGGCCGGGATGCCTTTTTGGATGAGGATCTATTCTTCTTAGCCATTGTGTACTAATCCAAGATCAACCCCGACTGATTTAGCCAAAATTGGAAACCTTGCTCTGATACCAATTGTTATAATCACAATGACACTGAGAGGGGGTGAATCAGATGTGTTCTTTAAAAACTTAAAAGCAATTTAGACTTTTAAATAAACTACAGCAGATTAAAACAGAAATAATAAAAGTACTAAGAGCATCACACATAACACGACATTTTAACGAGGTTCACCGATGTGGCTACTCCTCAAAAAGACTGCTTGGACTACCATCCAAATCCACCAAATGCAAAGCTACAACTTTACATAATCATTCACCAAGACTAACCGGTAAGAGGCACCAACCTCTAAATTTTATCTCGCTACAATGTAATGGAGCACCAACTCCAATTTTTCCAGCTCCAACCGGAAAGAGGCACCAACCCCTTTTACCAAGCTACAACTTGGAGATAGTAATAAAAATTGCAGAATTAAACTGTCACCTCAATTTGCACGATCTCGCTATTTTTCTTGCGTTCGTCGCTTGTCGGCATTCGATCGTCGTCGTAAAAATGATTCGCACTTTTTCAACCACTCCTCTATATCTCTCCGCGTTCTCTCCTGCAACTTCACAGAAATATTACTTCTACAGCCAGCACACTGTCATTTCACACTCGAAACACGACTTCTGCATACCGCGTTCTTATCTTCTCTTTGCACCACTCACTCGGTTGCACCTTCCATGAAATCTCACTTCTACCATCTACGTATTTTTGCCTCGGACTTTAAACACGCCGTCCGCATATCGCTCTCTTTGTTCTCGATCGGTCGATACGCACTCACTCACTATCTCATCGCCGCGATCTCTTTTCTTTAACTCCAAAGAACTATCACCGACTTACACTCTGCTGCACACGAACTTCATTCGCATATATCGCATCACGCCCACACTTCAACCTTGCAACAGTCCCGCATTTTTATAGAAGAGAATATCCCATCAAAACATTCTCAAACACGTCGGCTGCAACCCTAATTAGGTCAACATGAAACCCTAGAATTTTTCGGTTGCTTAACCTTGCTTTGTCGATAGGAAACCCTAATTGATCCGTTGCAAAACCCTAGCAACGTCGGCTTTGAAAACAAGCCGGTGAACAGCCTTTAATTTAATTTTAAAATATTAATTTAAATTTTAAATAAATAAATAAAATTTAAACTGGATATTTAAAATTAAATATCTTCATCATCGGAGCACCTTTTTCAACAAAACGAAGAGCTAACTTGGGTTTTAAGAAAAACCCATTTCAAAACCGTCGACCATGGATTTAAACAAAACCTATAATTTAGTCTGCCTTGGTTTTCACAAAAACCCTTCCGCTCTTTGACATCAATGACAACATCAACACTTGAGCAAGGGCAATGTACCCAAGGTACCCAAAATTGCCAACAATAACCTTGCTGAGGGGTATGGTATCCTCAGAGGCCTTCAAGGGGTTAATAAGGTTGGATGGGAAAATGTGTTAGTTGAGTTTGACTCTCAACTCATAATTAATATTTTGAAGACTCCTAAGAATCATAAGGTTGATTGGAGAATAAAAAGAATTATTGAGAATATTCAATTAATGCAGATGAGATTTTTGAAAGTGGATTACAATCATGTGGTCAGAGATCAAAACAAGAGTGTTGATGCTTTAGCTAATTGGGCTTTGGATAAAGGTGGTCTTACTTGCTATTGCCACCCTCCTAGATGGTGGGCTTCGCAAATAAGGGAAGCTCTTCTTTCTATCATTTTTATGGATGGCTCAAGTTCTGAAGGTACCTAGTTTCTTCTTGTTTTATTTTTGCTTCTCTTTGGTTCGATCGGGTTATTTGAGTTCCCTAGATCAAACTATTCTTTCTTTTGTTTGCTCTGTTGATTCTTGCCTTAAAAGTCTTCTGGTCTAGAAAGGTCATAGTGATGTTCATTTTTTTTTTTTTTTTTTGTTTAGTTTTTTAAGGTGAGTGTGTTCTTTTCTTTTGTTTTGTTTTTGTGTTCTTTTTTTTTGTTCTTGTGTTTTTGTTGTTTTGTATTTTTTTTCATGTTTTTTGTTATTGTTCGTGTTTTTGTCATTCTTGTTCTTGTGTTTCTGTTTGTTTGTGTTAATTCGTGTTTTTATGTGTGAGTGTTTTCTATGTTTTTTGTTTTTTGTTTTATTGTCTATTGTTGGTTGTTTTTTATTTTTATTTAATTTTTTAAATTTTTTAGGTTTTGGTTGTGTTTATTTTTCATGTTTTTTTTTGTTATGTCTTTGTAGTGTTTTGTTGTTTTTGTCATGTTTGTGTTTTGTTATGTTGTTTTTGTGTTTTTTCTATGTGGTTCGTGTTGTGATTTTATTTTTATTTTTATCTTATTGTGTGTGTTTGGTTGTGCTTTTCTTTTTGACACACTGAAAGAGCATGTGTTTTATTTTATTTTATTATTTATTGTTATTTATTTTTATTTTTTAAAATGGTTTTGTGTGTTTGTTTGCTCCTTGAGTATGTCAAAGGTGGTAGGCCAGGTTCGAATCTTGGGCATTTTTGGTGAAATGGATACCCCTGCATCCTTGGGTCTTACCAGAAATTGGCACCCCTTTTGGGATGTTTTCCACAAATTTAAAAAAAAACTTCAAAAAAAAATAAAAAAAAAGTAATAATAAAAATTATATATATATATATATATATATATATATATATATAATTTATTTATATTTACATAAATATAATTTATTTATATATACATAAAAACTTAAAAATAAAAACTTTATATATATATATATATATAAAGTAAAGTTTTATCTTACATTTATATGCGGCTACATATGTGCAAAGGGGAATAAAGTTAGGTGTAATGCTTAGCTTATTTAATGTAAAATTTCATTTGGTTTAAAAACTTTACTAATAGAACGTGGTTCTAGATAGTGTCATGGACATGACGTGGACACGACGAGGAGATTTGGATGCTGACGTTGGCCTCTTGACGGGTTGAAAGGATAACATGGACATGTTGTCCAATGAGGGATGTTGATGTTCACCATAGATGTAGAGAACAACAACAATGTATCCAGGGAGGCAGCAACAGTTGGGATGATGACGATGATCGTGATTTGGACTCGCATGTTAATAGCTCAAAGTAGCGATGGGGCAATTATATTGATAAAGACAACGATGTGGAAAAAGCTCTACACTTTGACACTGCGGTAGAAATCGAGGCAAGGAGTCTACATACAACCAAGTGACATCAGGAATCATGTAGCGCATGTGGGGAGCGAGCGATAACTCAGTCTGTGCAAAACAATTGGCATTGATCATCGTCAATACATCGGTGTTATAGATGGGTTCAGCGTTCATCAAGGGGGTCGCGTGTATTAAAGACATGAAAATCATGTGTCTATTGAAGATCAACCATGGGATCGCTGGGGAGACAAGCTATGGTTCAGGAGGACTTGTTCCTTTAGTTGGTGCAATTTTCGAGGTTCACAAATAGATCAATGTAGATATAAGAAGGCCATTTACATGCTGAGATAAATGGGCGATGATACAGGATATTTTACGTAAAAGGGATTTGGACGTCTGTTGGATGGAAAACATTGCAATTGGAATTGACATGATGTTTGTTTCCAACAATAGGAAAGCAGTAGGAACATACCATGATGGAAGGCTACGTGACGAACACAGTAATCAAACCCCCATACACTGTCGATTACTACGAGTCGAGAGGTCTAGTCTGACCGAGCACTAGCTTGAAACACGAAGGATTTCACCATTTAATAAGTATGTGTGATAACAAATTGAAGAGGTATTAAAGTGGAACGAGATTACAACAGAGCACTGCAACTGTTGAAGGAGTCAAAGCATAGTGTTCATGGATGACAGTGTAGATATCATGGACATTCTAGAAGATATTTTTGTTTGGTCAAGCTCCATTCATGTTTACCAAATTCATTCATTAACGTAGGTCACTCAACGATGGTCATTGGATGTAATATGGAAGCAACATTTCATAGTCGGCTTACAGTGAGAGGGCGAACGTTACATATGGTAGGCATGATTACCAAGGAAAATGTTTCGACGTGGCTATGACATCAAATATGAGTGGATTTAGTATACGTAAAAGATGCCAAGAATGTGTGTAGCAATGAAATAGAGATCGATAGAAGGTTTTGAGTTTCGGATAGAGGGGCCCACTTAAGACGAAGGAAGAATAGTGGTTTCCAGGAATCAGTGGACGTCCAAGACGAAGATATCTGGTGGACTCCTGGAAGTGAGAACTAACAACAATGGTGCAGATTGAAGACCTAGCAGATAATTCGAACAACAAACATCGGTGATGTTTGAGGATGAATTTGCAAGGAGGGCGTCAAGGACTATTATTGGCCGAATGATGTGGGTAGTTGTGTCCATAAAGTCAACATCCCCCACGCAGCTCATTACACACACAACAAATTCATCGTAGGTGTGTTAGCATAGGATAAGCTCAAGATTTACATGGCATGGCAGAGTTGATGAAACACAGTTATGGGCTCAATATGACTCGGTACGGGACATCAGACGGTGGGCTTGGTACGTAGACTAAATACTCGATGTGAATTTGAGATGAAAATGTGGAATGATATGTGGAGTTGGGAATATCGACCATTTTTGATTGCACGAACAACTCGGGGACAAGAGGATACACGAATAGAAACAAGATCGAGTGAGTGCAGATAGTCTGATTGAAATTTTTTAACCAACCAATACCATGGCTTTTTATCCTAATATAGAGACCAAGTGAGGGCCACATTCTAAAGTTAGGCGGTTATATACATAAAATAAATAGGCCATTATATGGAAGGGATAAACGTTACAATTTTTAAGATGGATCCTATTCTTTTGATCAGTTTACTATGAATGCATTTTGAAAATACGACGTTACATTGAAACACTTCGAAAGGGGAAAAGAAAATGAACAGAAGCGAAGCGAAACCAAACAAAGAGGCGTTATGAAAACAAAAAAAAAAAAAAAAAACATTGCAAAGGGAATAAATAAGCCTGCGGAAGAAAGAATATGAAGCGATATATAGAGGGCATGAAAAAAGGGAAGAAAATGGGGGGTCTTTTCTGTAATGTTAAATACGCCATCAAATGACGAAAAAATGGCTAGATCTTCTTGGAGAGGCCATGTTGGAGTTTTTGGGAAAGAAGTTAAGAAATTTCTTTTGTAAATCAGAATATTATTTTAATGCAGAGTTCAGAAGCATCTTATTAGCAAGATTGAAGGAGTTTATTTTTGCATGCCAGTTTTAGTTGCTTATTTGTCCATGTTCATGTTTTAGGCTTATAGAGAGTGTTGAAGGGCTTATTTTTGCATTTTTATGGTTGCACCATTGAAGTTTTAAAACATGAAATTCATTTGTTTTTTCTTTTCAGAAGCTCGCACCTAGGTTATTGCGAGTTGTGCAAATGCAGATTTGGGTAAACTAGGTTGCATGCATGAATGTCTCACATATTTAGTTTTGCAGGAATAGGATGGCATCATACTGACTGTAGTGTGTTTTAGCATTTTCAGCTTTCTGGTCTATTTTCCAAATTTTGTTTGTTTTTTATTTTCTAACCCTTCATTTTACAATTTTTTTTAAAACTTCAAGGATTAAAATAAAAATAAAAAAATTAAAATGACAAAAATAAATACATGGGTGTGAAGAATGAGTTTCAATCTTTCATCCGAAACAAATTCAAACTCATTCCGAAGCCATTTCGATTTTATAAAAATTGTTGAAAATCATTGTTTTATAAGGATTTTTATAATTTCAGAATTTTATTTTTTCACGTTATGAAGGTAAATCATATTTTTTAGCTTTACATTTTCATTTGCAAACATAAAGGAGCTTCCATTTATGAAAATTTCAATTTTATTAAAGGGGGGTAAATTTTTATGGCATTCCATAAGCTATCAATTTTAGAGCAATAAATTGCCCCTTCTTTATGAAAATTCTGATTTCATCTAAGAGGTAATTTTTACACTACATCAGAAGCTATTGTTTTAAAACATTATATTATTTCTTCTTTATGAAAATTATGATTTCATTAAAGAGGGATAATTAATAATGACATTTTAAGGCCATTATTTTAAAACAATAAATTGTTATCTCTTTATGAAAATTAATTTCATCAAAGAGGGATAATTTATTTATTATATCAAAGGCTAATATAGCTACAAAGTTGGTCATCCAAATTATTCCATCTTGAAGATTTAAGGCAACATAAAATAATTCTTTCATCATTTGAAATTCATATTTAGAGATAGGTTTTAATCTTCTATTTCATGTTTAAAGTAGGGTTTAATGCAAGATAAAAACTTGTTTAAAATCTACTTAATATAAAGAAGATAAAATCTATCTAAAATCCTTCAAGATAAAATGAACTAAGACTTTACATCGTGGTCATATGAGGGCCAATCACATTTTACTTTCCTTTAAGTTTCATGACCAATCATTAACATGGCATAATAAAATAAACCAACACAGGCCCCTTGTTAACAGTTACTTGCAATCACTAAGGTATTCCTAACACTTTTTTGATATATCTTTATTGATATTACTAATACACATTTGCAATGCTTATATAGTGGAACCTTGGAGAAGCTATTTTGTTTTTAACTTCTTTGCAAGAGAGGGTTTTGTGATCACAATCCTAAAGGTGAGTGTGGTTTTGCAATTGACTAAAATTACCACTCAACATTTTGGTGCTAGAAGGAGGGCCTGAATTGGTGTTATTTCATTTATGCTAAGTGGTTCATTGTTGTTAAAAATGCTTTTACTTATTCATGCAATGAATAATGTGATATTGATGTAACTTTGAGAGTTTTGAATTGCTAAATATTTCAAGTCCGTTTGACTAGAATCTTTGGCCTCCTTTAGTACTCAATACTTTGGGAGCTAGGAGGTGTAGCACCCTAAAATTGGCGTAGTTAAACTTTAGTAAAAAGATAAAAATTTGAATTTTAACCCAAACCGCCCATTACCAGCTTTCCTTGTTTTTTGTGTCATTTTTAAGATTTGTTTTGACCGTTGGATGATATCGTCGACGATTAGACGAAATCATCCCAGATCTGACGAATTCGTCTGGAACAGAACGTCCAGACGATTTTGTCTCAAAACCAAATTTTCATAATTAGCTTCTATTCAACAACTCTTCTAACTTTGGCAGAAAGCGTGTCTACGCGGTTAGAGTCTTGCCCATTGGAGATCTCCCAAATTAGGATGATCTCCAACCTCCTAACCTCTCCCTAATCCTATATAAACTCAGATTTTCTCTGTTTATCCCCCGGAACCCCTTGGTTGACTGATTTTTTTTGTAACTTTAAATTTTCATGCATTAGAATACCTTCGCACCTTTGTTTGCATTGCGTATTTCAAGTTTTCTTGCAGGGATTTTACTGTTTTTCAGTCGAAGCAAGCTCGGATTGTCGCAGGCGATTTCAGATGATTTCGAACGATCCTATCGTAGATAGGTGATGATCTCGTACGATTAGAGGCGATCTTGACTGTAGTCCAGATTGGGGGCAATCAAAACCTAGAGTTTGCATTTTTTTATCTTCTCTCTTCATTTATTTATGCATTAACTTGGTTTATTCTATTCCTGCATCTTGGAGTTCACCTCATTTAGCATAAATGCATAATAAAGTTAAAATAAAGTATTAAATTAATGCATTTTTTTAAATTATTATTTGGATCTATCATTTAGGTAAATTTACTATTATTTCTATCATTTCCCTTTGCTTTTGCAGTTGCATTTTTGGTATTTTTTTTTGTGACTGCAGGTTTTTGATGAATTCGTCTGACGAATTCATCAGATCGACGACGATCTCATTTGATCTTAGACGACCAACTGAGATCTGAGATGATTTTGTGTAATTTTAGATGATTACGTATGATTTGAGATGATTTGGACTTCTACAAACCTCAAAATCTTCATCAGACATCCGAAATTAGGTATATTCTATCCTATTTAACATACTCTCTGTGTTTAGCAGTTATTCATGTTTTCTATATTCATATAAATCAACATTGGCATATAGAATAGCTTAGATTCATCCTGGCCAAACCTAGGAATTGAATGATTAAAGTACAAAATGAACACATCAAACCTACTCTCAACCTAGGTGTGGAAACTGCCACTCAAAAGTTTCTTGGTGAACCCACCATCCGTCTAAAATTCACCCTTATACCCCTCCCTCGAGAGGCACGACCTTCAAAGGGCCTCTCAGTCTGAGGTATTGTCCCATCCTTCTCGTATCCCCCTTTCGGGCGTGGATCCTATAGCCTGAAGGTAAGGATATGAAAAATTTGGAGCGATACATTTTGGTGAACTCGACGTGAAAACTAAAACCTTTTGAAAATCATCCAAAAAAAAAACAAAACATAAATGCATTTAGAATCATCAGACAAACAAGTAAAATTGCATGCCATATTTAGATGGTAGATTATAATAAAAGACGAGTTGTCACCATTAATTTTGAGAATCAATTAGAATCTATAGAGATTACTTCTTTGCTTAGAGTATCTCAAACATATAGAGTCCCACCTTTATGGGACGAACTTAATAAGAGATTGAATCTTATTTCATCTAGATCAACCGAACTTAGGCAAATCAAGAGGTTTGTCCTAGATAGAATCCTGGATCCTAATCAAGTGACCTTATACCATGAACTTCAGAGAGCTTGCCATAGGTGGTTAGCTAATAAAAGAGCACTTGTGTCTTTCGAATTGTACACCTTTGAGGAATACCTCGACAATGCAGTTGTAGTATATAAATTTATATCTCGTATAGAGGATCAAGGGGTCGTTCTTACGGATAGAAAGAGATGGAATAGAGTTCCTAGAGATGTGTTATATTGAGAGTATTGCCATGAGCTCTATTTTTACAAGTCAGAGTCAGAAGTAGATAACATCACCATAGCACACTTTGTCAAATTCTTGAAAAACCGTTTCCAATTTGAAGAGGAGCATTTCATGACTCTCGATGAACTTGATCCCATCAATGACATCTATAAACTATTTATAGAAAACTAAGACATTCTTTTATTATTATTATTTCTTGCATTTAGTATGCTCTTTGTTCTCTTTATAATATTATCATAAAAACAAAAACAAAACAAAATATAACAAAAATACATTTTTTTTATTTTAAGTATTATAGTAGGTATATAATTAAATTATATACCTCCCAAATTTGTTGCAAATATATATATGCTAAAATCTAAATTTAAGCATAATGACTAGACTCAGGAATGGAAAACAGATTGAAGTAGAAGAAGATTGGTTAGGAAAACCAGTAAATACACCAGATGTCCTTCCTGAAGACCCAATTCAGGAAGAAGGAACCCGAGACCAACAAGAAGAAGAATTTGCTGAAGGAAATGAACAAAGAGAAATCGTTAGAGAGGAAGGATCCTCATCCCCTAAAATGTCTCCGGAAGGAGTCATTACTTTTGAGAACATGGAACATTTCTGGAAGTTCCTTAATACTAATATTGGCACCCTTAATAGAGCAGTCCATATGGACAAGGATCAAATTAGTGACACTCAAGCAACCCTAGAAGAAATATATCAAAAACGCACTAATCCCTTGTCCTTCGTTGATCAATAAAGTGATCAAACTGGACCATCCAATTTGGATATGGCCGCTATAATCCAGAACATGCAACAACAACAGGTTACCCAACCATATAGAGTGCCTGTTACCAAGCCTAGGGTTATTCCCACACAAAAGAAATCGTCATTCACTGCTCTATTTTTCCAAGTTATTGATCAACATACCTCAAATAAACAAAATCCTAAAACAAAACCAAACACTAATTTCCAACAATCTAGGATACAACATAATGCTACAACAAATCTTCTTCATAATACTCTTCCTACCAACCATTTGCATAACAACAACATAACATCTAATCCTTACGTCACGCCATCCTACACTCACAAATCCCATACTCATGTACCACCGAACCAATATGGTGGACAAACTGGTAATTGGAAGCCATGGTGAAACAGTTAGCCTCTTGCATGGACCAGATAGATCCCTACCATCCCTCGTACAATTATCGAGAGATGTGTAGTCAGCCTCTAGATCCTATAGTTGTAGCACAGTCATATCCTAAACACTTTCCTATGCCTGTCCTACCTATATACAAAGGAACAGAAGATCCCATAGAGCATATTTGTATGTTTAGGATAGCATGTCATGATATATCACATGATTATTTGTTATTACTAAAAATGTTCCCAAAAAGTTTAGGAGGAATGGCATTAGAGTGGTATTATCAATTACCCACTCATTCTCTGAGGAATTTCGAAGAGACAACCGAGTCTTTTGTGCATTAATTTAGTGCCTACATTGAAATACATGTAACCATTAAAGATTTGTACAACCTGAAACAAGACAAAGATGAATTTTTTGTTGATTTCCTAGCTCGATGGAGACAGTTGATAGGAAAATTACACTTTGTGTTACCTTATCGAGAAATGCTGGATATTTTTATCAATAAATTACAAAAACAACTATCCTATGAATTATCAACTTCTACCATGACCACCTTCAATCAAGCTATATATTTAGCTCTAAGAGTGAAAGATGCTCTCATTAGGAGAGGTCAGCTCAAAAAGAAAGATGATGAGAAAACATCCAAAAATCAATTAAAAATAAACAAGTTGTGGGTGATGGAGTCACTGATAGTAGAAATATCGCTACTATTAATGCTATGAAAACAACAGAGAAGTTTATACTAAAACCTCCTGATAAACCACCCCGAGAATTTACTAGGTTAAATCAACCTCTATCAACCATTCTCCCGCAATTATTAGAATGAGGTTTGATCCAATTACCAAATATCCGGGAACCTGATCCAAATATACCTAGATACAGAGCTGATTTACATTGTGATTTCCATAGAGGACCTGGACACGCTACCAACTCTTGTAAAAGATTAAAACATAAAATACAAGATTTAATTGATAACAATGAGATGGAGGTACAGGCCTTTCAACCTAAACAAAATCCTCCTAATAATGCTCAAAAGAACATCCCCCAAAATCAGAATCAGAATGCCAATCAATCATTGGACATATTTCAACATCCTTTACCAAAGCATGGTAAAGAGGTGGCTAATCAAATTGAGCATCATAATATTCCCCCTCCTACCCGATATGTAGGGACTATTAGTGGACATTTACCTGCTCATGACCTGTAAATATTTGACACAACTTTATCCATGGTTATGACCAGACCTCTATATAATATTTGGACACCTGATCTTAGTGATACAGAATACGAGACTGAAAGTGACATGGAAATCACCTCAAATCAATCGAATAGTTTTGAAGATGAATTAGATGCTATTCAACCTATCACAAATTCTATGGTTTCGGAAGAACCATTTCCTAGAAGAGTCATTACTAGACCATCTTCTCACCAATTACTTCCTAATGAACAAGCCATAAATGCTAGACCAAGACCTATTCATCATCCGCAGAATAATATTGTGGGTACCATCGGAGCTGTTACTAGACAACAGGCTCAAAACTCTCAACAAGATCAAATGCAAAACAATGGATCGACTCCATTTGTTTTGAAAGTTCCTAATAAAGGGAATCAGGCACCTAATGTTTAACTTAAACCTCCTTATAATATTAATGAAAAATTATCAAATACTACAACTAGAATTTCCCTTTTGGACCTTTTAAGATCTTCTGCTACACATAGGGATGAATTAATGCTCACATTAAGCCAAATGATGGTACCACAAAATATTCAAACTGAAGCCATGTCCAATACTATCATAACTCGAGAAGTCGATTGTATTGACTTTCGGGATAGAGATATACCGCAACATAGTTTACATAAGGATACCCCCTTATATATTACTGCCATAATTGGAGATGTAGCAGTTAAACGAGTCTTGATTGATAATGGTTCATCTTTAAACATTTGAACTTTTGAATTCTACCAAATATTTGGGTTTAGAAGTGACAAAATGAAAAGAACTGATATGATTATAAAAGCCTTCAATGACGAAACACAAGAAACATGTGGAGTTATTACTATCCCATTGCAAGTTGGTCCTAGAACCTTAGACACGACCATGTTTATTGTGCATTGCCCTACATCGTACAATATACTCTTGGGTCGCCCTTGGATCAACGTGATGCGAGCTGTTCCCTCAACTTTACATCAGTGTGTTAAATTTGAATTTAAGAATCAATTGGTTACCATTCATGGTGATCCTAGACCCTTTGATATGTGTGCTTTGGCAAAACTGTTGGAGTTCAATTTTGCCCTACTATTTCATCCACACATCCTAATTCTAATCATCCATATAAATGTGTGAAACACACACTCATAACATCATCTACTCCATCAACTCCACCTCTACATATAGTTCAACCATCTTCTGAACAAACCACATTAGGACCTCAAAAATATCCTAAACCCACAACCAATGCTTCTTGTTTTACTCCTATAACTTCCATACCTATAGATCCGTCCATAGACATCTCTACAACATCTACACCTACCAGAGGCATATTTTCTGCATCCGAAGATATAGGAAATGTTCCTTCTACCTCTTACGCTCTTACTGATGAGCTCTTACCCGATTTATCTAAAATTCTTATATTAGAAAAAATAAACACTGCTATGCAAAATTCCCTTATTTTAAATAATTTGCCACCCTCTCCTCGTACCTTGGGCCTCCCACAGCCTATGGGAAGTATTTACCAAGTCGGGAGCTGTGCTTTTATTTACAAGGGCTATGATTGGGGAAGAATACCTAGAAACATCAAGACACATTATGATGGATATGCTCGATGTTATTTTGCTAATGAGTATATTAAAGCTAAGCCTATAATGCTTAAATTGGGATATAAAGGGAAAGGTTTGGGACCTTTCCTTAATGGTATGAAAGAACCTTTTGGGGTAGAACCATGGCCTGCCCGATGTGGTGTGGGTCTATTTCCTAGTAAAGGTCATCCCTTCCCATTTGAGGATGATGACCATATCATATGTTACCAAGATTATTTGGATAAACATGATGCTTTGCATTTAATGAATAAGCCATTTACATGTAATATGCTATCCATAGCCTACCCTCAGATGATCGCTGAATCCAATGATGAGTTGGAGGGAGATATCTTCCATGATGTCTCCATTGAGGAATTGTTACATAACGGATTTTATTTCGATGGCTCTATACCTAGTATAGCCCAGTGTGAGGCCACGACTCCTCAAGATGAATTATCTAAGCTAACCTTGAAAGAATCACAAGAATTGGGTGTTTCACCCGCCCCACCTAAATTTGAGAGAGATCTACATATGGAAGTAGAGAATGTCATAAAAGTAACATTGGAACCGAAGATAATCCTCACATAATCAACATTGGACCAGAATTGAGTCAAGAAAAACAAGATAAATACATTGCATTCCTTAAAGAATATAAAGATTTATTTGCTTGGACATATGAGGATATGCCAGGATTAGACCCTTCTGTAGTCATGCATCACCTAGGAGTCCATACAGATGCTAAATCTGTTAAACAAAAACTTAGAAAAATGCATCCCAAAGTGGCCTTACTAGTCAAAGGGGAATTAGAAAAACTCTTGAAGGTTATTTTTATATAGGCCATTGATTATACTGAATGGATCTCGAATGTAGTTCTAGTAACTAAGAAAGAAGCTACCAAAGTTAGGGTTTGCACAAACTTTAGAGATATTAATGTTGCTTGCCCGAAAGACGATTTTCCTCTTCCCAACATGGATCAGATCATTACTTTTACTGCTGGGAGTGGAATGATATCCCTAATGGATGGATTCTCTGGTTATAATCAGATCAGGATAGCTCCTGATATCCCTAAGTAATGGAACCTTTTGTTGGAAAGTGATGCCATTCGGTTTGAAGAATGCAGGTGCAACATATCAACGAGCCATGACTTATATCTTTCACGATATGATGCATGATATTCTACATGATTATGTAGACGATATTATAGCTCGTTCCATCAAAGAATACAATCATTTAGATGAATTGAGAAAAGTATTTGATCTATTAAGGGATATCTTATCCGACTGAATCCAGCCAAATGTATATTTGGAGTTAAGTTCGGTAAATTATTGGGGGTTATATTTTCTTTACGTGACATTGAAATTGACCCTCTCAAGATTGTGGCTATCATAATATACCCACACCCATAAATATATCTGAATTACGGAGTTTACAAGGTAAGCTTCAAGCTATTCGTCACTTCATCGATAAGTTGGGGGAAAAAACATGACCTTTTCTTAAGCTCCTTAAGAAATATGTCTCTTTTCATTGGGACGAAAAATGTCAGGAAGCATTTGAACTCCTAAAAAAATATCTCCTTAAACCATCGATGCTTTCACCACCTATATCTAATCGTCCATTTATTTTGTATATTTTTGCTTCAGATTTTGCCTTAGGAGCTATGTTAGCTCAACTTGAAGATGAGAAAAGAGAGCGTGCTAATTATTACATTAGCTGAACCTTAATCAGTTATGAAAATCGCTATACAGTATTAGAGAAGTTATGTCTAGCAGTCGTATTTTCTACACAAAAATTATGCCATTATATGCTCAGTCAAAAAACATATGTTATTGCTAAATTCGACCCTTTGCGATATCTCATGAGTCGACCTTATTTATCTGGTTGCACAACAAAGTGGGTTCTTGTGCTAAGCGAGTTTGAACTCGCATTTATAGGACATAAGTTTGTTAAAGGTCAAATCATAGCAGATCAATTAGCTGCTACACACTTAGAGTCTACCCATCCCCTCATCATTGAGTTTCCTGATGAATGCCTTAAACTAGAGGCGAAATATCCAGAGCAATGGTCCCTATACTTTGACGAAGCCCGATGCATGAGTGGGGCTGGTGCAGGTATTATTTTAATATCTTCGTAGAAACATCTTATACCTCTATCCTTTAAATTAACGTTTGCTTGCACTAATAACACTGCTGAATATGAGGCTCTAATCCTTGGATTACGAGCTACCTTGGCACTAAAAATTAAAAATTTATTGGTTTTTAGTGATTCTCAACTTGTCATCAATCAAATCAATGATGTTTATCAGACCAGAGATGATAAATTACGTCTATATAAAGCATATGTCTTACAATTATTATCTTTATTTGATCAATTGGAAGCTTGTTGGTCACAAATCTGCCACAGGAAAGGATTTTATACATATATGCACCCTAGACTTGGCCAACATTGAAATGCCGAGAGAAAGAGAAGTCTCCCGGGCTAATCTCTAGAGAGGGCTGGCTCCCAAACTACTCTAAACTAGTTTTGGAGATAAAGATGCAAGAAAGAAATGGACAAATGCTGAAAGAGAGGGAAATAACAGAAAGGAATAGAAATATGGCCGAAGCCGATAGTCAATGGGAAACAACCTTAGATAGCAAATATTCTAAACCAGATCCTGAAACTCAAGCAGCAACAGATTCTTAAGCGTATACAGAAATCAGATTGCAACTAGTCATAGATTCGCCTTCAATTATACTTCAAACATTCAGAAAAAATACAGCTAAATTCAGGACAACAAAATTCAACTTATATTAACACTGGACGAAACAGAAGTAGATCAGACAGAAAACAAAACATAAACAATAGTATGGATCTCAAACTCAAAAGACGCTAAGAATAGAGCGAGACTGCATCTAGGATTTTTGCTTCAATTTTTGCAAAAGGTCTTCCTCCTTTGCTTGAGATTTTACATTGGTATTTATAGAGGTGCCTGCCTCTTTCTTTCGTATTACAGCATTTAAAACATGAAACAGGTTTTGAAGAAACGATCCCCTTAATTTGCCTCGGAGAAATGAAAGTCCCTATCTTAAATGAATTACAACTGAAGATAAACAGAAACAAGGGACCATATTTCTTCATTTAATGATCGTTATTGGAGCAATTCGGGAGTTGTTAAAAGATCACGAACAAGAGCCTTGAAAGCTGGAGGCATCTTTAATTCTGGAAGCTTCGAAAACTGCTTCAGGTTCTTCTATCTAGCGCACATCGGTAATTAGCAACATTTAATCCTTGAGCTTCTTTGACCACGATCTCAAAATCCATTGGAGAACTATTAAAACATTATTGCATTTGATCTTATCTTCTCTGCATGTTCTACTATGCAATTCTGAAGGAAAATGCAAACAAAACTATATCGGGCCTTTGTTATTGCCTCTGTTGCGAAAATGAGACAAGTCACAAAAATGCGACATGTCGCGATATCGTGACGTCTTTTCTTCGTCTGCCTTCTTCGCAACTCCAAGTCGCGAAAACTCACCATGTCACGAAATCGTGACATCTTTCTCTTCCTTGGCCTTCATCTTCCTGTAAGTAGCAAAAATGGGACATGTCACAAAATCGCGACAATCTGTACAATTTTGCTCCGTTTGCTCTTTCGCATCATGAAAACAAGACATGTCATGAATGTGAAAGGTGAGTGATTTGCAAATAGGATTAATTGAATTAACATTGAATCAAAGGTTACAAAGCTTAAATACAAGGTAAATAACCTATTCGAGAAAGAAAGGGGGGAAAGGAGAAATTGGGGGAAAAGAAAGTTAACTTGAGTTCTCTTGCCGCCCAAATGCTGCCGTCCACTGCCGTCTAGGTAAGGTAAAGGTAAGTTACCTTTACCCCAAGTAAAATCAAATATTTTTAACTTTTACTGATGGTAATTTCCAACATTCTCCCCCTTAAAGTTGAGAGGACTAACTATATAGTCTCTCAGCTTTATAAATTGAGCTTTAGCCATGCCTTTGGTGAAGATGTCTGCTAGATTATCCAAAGTGCTACAATATTGAAGCTCAACTGTCTGCTGTTCCACCATATCTCTTATGAAGTGATACTTCATATCAAAGTGTTTTGACCTTTTGTGGTGGATCGGATTATATGCCAACTGTATGGCACTTATATTATCACAATTCAGTTTGGTTGGACCAATTTGTTTTTCGCCAATCTCTTCAAGGATTTTCCTCAACCAGAGGATCTGAGTACTTGCATGAGTAATGGCTATGTACTCACCTTCGTAGATGATAATGCTACAACAGATTGCTTCTTGGAACTCCAAGTTATTAGTCCCGATCCTAGACTAAAACAGCTCCTCGATGTAGATTTTCTGTCATCTATATTATCGCCCCAATCGCCGTCACTATAACCAAATAACTTCACAGAGTTAGACTTGTGGTAATGGATTCCAAAATCCAATGTACCTTTTACATATCGTAAAATTTGTTTGGTTGCTTGAAGATGCAGCTTGGATGGGCATGCCATAAATCGTGATACAAGAGAAACAACATACTGTATATCTGGCCTAGTGTTGGTGAGAAACATTAAACTCCCAACCATGCTTCTGTAATTGGTCAAGTCAACATTAGGTGCTCCATCTTCTTTGCTTAGCTGGATTCCATGTCCAGTTGGTGTTGCAACTGATTTGCACTGCTGCATAGCAAATTTCTTGATCATGTCATGAGCATATTTCTGTTGACATATGAAGATCCCATTCTTTGATTGATGTACTTCCATTCCTAGAAAGTATCTCATTAATCCGAGATCCTTCATCTCAAATTGATTCATCATGGAGTTTTTGAACTCCATATTCATTTTATCATTACTACCCATGAATATTAGATCATCCACATATAAACAAACTATGAGGATATCTACTCCATTTTTCAGGTAGTATAATGTTGGTTCACTCTTGCTTTTTGTGAAACCATATTTGCTGAAATAGCCATCAATTCTTGAGTACCATGCTCTTGGTGCTTGCTTGAGGCCATATAGTGCTTTTTTCAATTTATAAACAAGGTTCTCTTTTCCCGGTTCTTGGAAACCTTGAGGTTGTTGAACATACACCTCTTCTGTCAGGTATCCATTTAAAAATGCACTTTTCACATCCATGTGTTGAATCTTCCATCCTTTATGGGCTGCCAAGGAAAGAACAGTTCTAATTGTTTCTTGTCGAGCAACTGGAGCAAAAGTTTCCTCATAATCTATTCCATATTTCTGAGTAAAACCTTTAGCTACTAATCTCGCCTTGTGCCTTTCAATGCTTCCATCAGCATTGAATTTGGTCTTATAGACCCATTTACATCCAACACATTTTTTTCCCTTGGGAAGCTTCACAAGCTCCCAAGTATCATTCTTTTCAATAGAGGATATTTCCTCTTCCATGGCATCCTGCCATATATTTTCAGTGCATGCTTTTTCATAGCTAGAAGGTTCTAGCTGTGCAACAGCCAACAAAGCATAATTGACTACATCACCCCTTGGTTCATGAGACTCATCATCCCCTGACATTTGAAGATTTTCAAGTCTTGACAAAATGTCATCCATCTCACTAGCTTGACTCCTAGTGTATCTTTGTTGGAAATTCCTATCCAACATTTGAGAAGATGGATGACTCGGTAGTATGCGCTTTCCTCTATTTGTCTCTTTCCTTTGAGAAACTAAATCAATATCCATCGGACTTGGAGCGCTTACATATCTTTGGAATCATTTTGGAGAATTTGGGGGTGCCAACAAATTCCTTCTTGGACTTGGTGTACCACTTGATGTACTTGATGAAGTTTCCTGATGTGGAATCTGTGGAGGAGGACTGCTTTTCTTGGGTTGTACCATTATGGGAGGTACTGGTGTGGTACTGTCCGAATTAGAGTCAAAATCAACAAATTTTTTATGACCCCATTCTCCCCCTTCATCAAAAATTACATCCCTGGAGATAATGATTTTATGTGTCGTGGGATTGTACAATCTATACCCTTTGGTTGAATCACAATACCCTACAAAAACACATGCTTGACTCTTTGGATCAAGCTTCTTTCGCTTCTCCTCAAGAATGTGTGCATAAGCTAAAGAACCAAATACTCGAAATTTTTTGACATTTGGTTTCTTACCGTACCATCCTTCATAAGGAGTGATACCATCTAAACTAGAAGTCGGACTTCTATTTAGAATATATGCACTTGTTCTCACCGCATCCGCCCAATAGCCGTTTGTGAGATGTTTTGCCCGAAGCATTGTTCGTGCCATTTCAACAAGGGTGCGGTTCTTTCTCTCACCCACACCGTTCTGTCATGGGGTGTAGGCAAGTGGTGAACCGCTTTTTATCCCATTTTGCTTACAATAATGAAGAAATTCATTTGAGGAGTACTCTCCTCCTTTATCAGTGCGAAGACATTTGACATAGTAGTCACTTTGCTTTTCTACATTATTTCTGAAGTCTATGAAGCAATCAAATGCTTCATCTTTGTGTTTCAGAAAATACAACCAACACATTCTAGAATAATCATCTATGAATGTTAGAAAATAAGAATTGTTTCCAAGACTCTTTGTTTGCATTGGACCACAGATGTCCGAATGTACTAGCTGAAGAGGATAGCTTGCTCTCCACGCTCTGCCTCTTGGAAACTTCGTTCTGGAGTGCTTTCCCAAAGCACATGCTTCGCATACCTTTTTATGTTCTGGTATTTTTGGTAGTCCTGTCACCATAGCTTGTGATGTTAACATTTTCAAGCTAGCGGAATTGAGGTGACCATATCTCAAGTGCCACAATTCACTTGGATTTGTAATAGCAATGTTTGCAAGTTGAGCTCCCCCCGGCTCACCAAACTTTAGAGGGAACAACCTATTCTTTGTCATAGGGACTTCGTGGATGACCCGGTTACAATTGTTTTTATCAAAGATTGTACATTTTCTTTCATCAAAAACTAATTTGTAATGCTTCTCCATCATTTGGCCAACACTTAACAAATTGTGTTGTAGCTGTGGAGTATAGTATATGTCATTCACATTTTTAATACCTTCTTTTGTGGGAACTTCCATAGCTCCTATGCCTTCAATTTGCAAGGATTTATTATCCCCTAACTTAACTTGAGATTTGTAATTTGAATCTAATGTAGCAAAGAGATTTTCTTTGCCACTCATGTGGTTGGAGCAACCAAGGATCCGTAATCCATGTATCATTTAGATTTTGATCTGGCTGTCCATAAGAGAGAAAAAGATTTGGTGGACCTTCTTCTTCTCCGTAGAATGAGCCATATTGATTGCTTTGATCTTTTGAAGACTTTGACCAGCAATCACGAGCGAAGTGGCCTTGTTTCCCACAATTGAAACATGTTGTTTTAGGCTTATTACTTCCTCGTCCTTGATTTCCACGGCCTGCATTGCCGCTTTGGTTCTGATTGGCTCCTCTCGTTTTGATTTCCACCTCTCGTTTGGATTACCTCCTCTCGTAGGAGTTGCTTTGGCCCTTGCCTCTTTGTTGTTGTCCTCTCGCCTCGTCCTCTTCCTTGTCCTCGTCTTACACTTTCATTCGAAGTGAAGGCTTTGTCATCACCTCCATAGCTTGTTGAAGGTGCACCTTGAAGTCGCTCTTCATGTGATGTTAATGATCCAATCAAACTATCAAATGTAAGAGTAGAAAGATCTTTGGATTCTTCAATTATGATTGCAATGTGATTCCACTTAGGAAGAAGTGTTCGCAACACTTTCTTCACAATTGTTTCATTTTTTGTGTCTTCACCTAAAGTTTGCATCATATCAACTACTGCTTTAACACGAACACAATAGTCTCCAACTCTTTCATTGTCCTTCATTCTGAGATTTTCAAAATCTCTTTTCAAATTCCGAAGCCTGACTTGCTTTACTTTATCACTTCCTTGGAATCCTTCTTTCAAGGCATTCCATGCATCTCGTAGTGCTTAAGTAAGATGCAATTCTTGGAAAGATACTAGGATCTAATGCTGATTGAAGATGGTATAAGGAAAATGAATTATTTTTCTGTGCATCTTTGTAGATCTTTTTATCATTTGCACTTAAAGTAGTCCAATCTGTTGGAGCAATGTAACCGTCTTCAATAATATCCCATAGTCCTTTTCCGATGAGTAATGTCCTCATCTTGATGGACCAGTACTCATAATTATCCCCTCTGAATTCGGGAATTGGTAGATTATTATGTGATCCCATTTTTTAATCTACTAAAACAAGAAACCTCTCTTTTATAGTCTTATTGCAAAAAGACTTTACAAACTATCAAGCCCCGCTTGATTTACAATCATGAACAACTCAAACTTGTTCAAGAATTACAAAATTGTCAACGACTTGTTCATCATCGTCACTGATCAATATTATTTCAGGAGAAGGAGGTTGAAGGATTTCAACTGAATTACTATAATGAGTATATTCGGATCCTTGTGCAGCAATTGCAACTGTGTCAGATTGTTCAAACTTGCTGCCGAAGGAGTTATCTTCTCGAATCGGCTTCGTATCCTTGATCAGGATTTCTCTGTTGTGCAATAACCGCGTTTTGCAACTCGTGAAAAACCGTATTAAGACTTAGTGTTTTCACGCTCCTATCAAAGTTTTCAGGAGTTGTTCTCAGGAATAACTTGCAGTAGGGCATGATAACAACCTTCCGATCTTATCATTTAAGAAAATTTCCCGTAAATTTTCTTTTACAAGGATTTCCTCTTAGGAAATAGTAAAAAAAATTTAACTTTCCAAGTTTTTTTTTTTTTAAAACTTTACATATATTTCCTCTTAGGAAATTTCAATCAATAAAAAACTTCACATTTATTTCCTCTTAGGAAATTTCACTCAACTAAATTTTTTTTTTTATAAAAGCTAATGAACAGTTTAAAAAAAACTAAAAAAAATATATATTTTTTAATTTTAAACTTATTCCTTAGTTTTTCTTTTGATTAAAAAAAATTTAATTAAAAAAAATTTGATTTTCTATCGACCCCGCCGAGAGTCGATCCTGCGACCTCGCGGGTCTCGTGGCTGAGGGTAGCCGCTGCGCTACCCGGCTGATCCGGGAGCAACGCGCGCTCCCCGCCTCTTGACTTTCGCGTCGAGCGCGAAGCAAGTTTTGGCTTCGCGCTTCGGCGCGAAGCTTTTATATTCTTTGGGACTATTAGTCCCACATCGCTCACGTAGCGATGTTTTTGTTGTTTAAAAACAACAAAGCACGCAATGTGCTTTGACCGCTCGCGGCAACCACCAATGCCGCAGCCTTTTGCCACCGATGATGCACACGTAGATTGCCACGTCACCTTCTCGGCCGCGCACCAGTGCCACGTCAGCACAATTTGCAGATCGCCACGTCACCTTCTCGGGCCGCGCACCAGCGCCACGTCACCTTGCCTCGTCAGCCTCCTCGGGCCGCGTGCCAGTCTCACGTCGCCACGCGTCGCGCCACGTCGATCTCGCACCTCGGGCCACGTGCAGCAGATCGCCACCTCAGCTCGCTCGGGAATCGCATCGATGCCACGTCAACAGCGCCTCGAGAATCGTGCGGATCTGCTGCTCCTACGGGCCGCGTCGTCCAGTTCCACCAACGCCTCAAAAAATGTGCCAGTCAGCTCCTACGGGCCGTCTCGGGATCCGTGCCGCCTCGGCTCCTACGGGCCGCCTCGGGATCCGTGTCGCTGCCTCGAACTGCGGGCCCCACCGCCTCGGGAATCGCGCCGCTCTGATACCAAATGTGAAAGGTGAGTGATTTGCAAATAGGATTAATTGAATTAACGTTGAATCAAAGGTTACAAAGCTTAAATACAAGGTAAATAACCTATTCGAGAAAGAAAGGGGGGAAAGGAGAAATTGGGGGAAAAGAAAGTTAACTTGAGTTCTCTTGCCGCCCAAATGTTGCCGTCCAGGTAAGGTAAAGGTAAGTTACCTTTACCCCAAGTAAAATCAAATATTTTTAACTTTTACTGATGGTAATTTCCAACAGTGAAATCGTGACATGTTTCTGTCTTCTTGCTTCTTCTAGTTTCATCATCGTGAAAGTGAGACAAGTCATGAAATCATGACACTTTTCTCCTGCCTGTCTCTGTTTCCAAAAATGTCACGAAATCATGACATTTCATACTTGGCATTGTCCTTCGGGATGGCTCCTGTATCGCGAAAACGCGACATGTCGCGATATCGCGACATTTTCTGTTTGCCTTGTACTTGTCAGCTTTCGTTTCACGAAAATGCGACAGGTCACGAAAATGCGACATGTCGCGATATCGCGACGTTTTTTTCATTTGGCTCTTTTATCTGCAACATGTCGCGAAATCGTGACATGTTTCTTCACTTGGCTTGATCTCCAAAATATGTCACGAAATCATGACATTTTCTATCTTCTTTCACTTTGATACTTTTGGGCCATGAAACTTTGACATGTCACGAAATCGTGACATTTCGTACTATCTGGCTGCTTCCTCGCTTCCTCCTCGTGAAAACGCGACATGTCACGAAATCGTGACAATTTCTTGTGTCCGCCTTCATTGCAGCTTTCTGTCGTGATATCGCGACAAGTCCCTCTTGCTTGGCTTCGTCCTCAAAAATGTCATGAAATCATGACATATTTAATGCCTTGTGTTTATCTTTAGTCCCTTCCGCGATAACGCGACATGTCACGATATCGCGACATTTCATACGCTTTTCTCCTTACTTGCTTTTCTGTCGCGATATCGCGACATTTTTCATTGATATTGCCCTTTGCTGATTTATGTCGCGATATCGCGACATTTTCCATCACTCTGCTCCATGGCCACCGCAAGTCATGAAAACGTGACATGTCGCGATATCGCGACAACTTTCCAATAAGTTCTCCCTCATCGCAACAAGTCATGAAACTTCAGCATGTCGTGATATCATGACAGTTTTGACCTCCCTGCTACCTTTGACTGCGTTGACCATGAAAACGTGACAGGTCACGAAAATGCGACATGTCGCGAAATCGCGACATTTTTTGTACTTAGCCGATTTTTGCATTTGACGCCGCGAAACTGCAACATGTCGCGATATCGTGATAGTTTTCATTTCCTTTGTTCTAACACAAAAATTGCAGAGATTTTTACATTTTCCCTTTCAAAGAGCTTGGAGGGACAAACAGAAGAATTAGTATCTCTACAATCTATGCATTCTTTTACATGAATACTAACAACAAAAACAATGTGGCAAAAATGCCAACATTCTTGGCGGCTCTCGGGGTATACAGTTCTATTGTATGCACGAACCTCAGGCCTTTATCCATTGGGCAACAGAGTCAAGAAGCTGGAGGGATAGAAGAAGTAAGTGTTGGACGTCTCTACAGGCAGCTGCAACAAGCTTTTGCTGGCACTCGACACTCAGAACAGGACCTACAACAGAAATTTATAGAAGAGCAGAACTTCCTTTATTTCTTGAATGACTGCATTTTGCCTAGCTCGGTTGAGCTGGGAAATCACCAGGTGTTGTGCAAGGATTTCCATGGTGGTAGTGAAAAGCACCTGAGTTGCAAAAATGGAAATGAATGGAATAATGACCAATGGATGCGCAGGCCGTGGAATGGAAATGGTGAATAATGGAATGGTGGAAAATGGAGGAGTAGAAGGGGTAGATACAGCAACAGGGTGCTACTGTGCTACCAGCTGTTGTAAAATAGAAAGTGAAATGGAAGTGGATGGACTAGAGAAGGTGGTGTGAACTGTGAAAAAAGTGTTTAAAATCAAAGAATTAGAAGAATGGGGAAAGAAGAAACGGGAATATTAGAGAGGGGAGTAGAAACAATAGTAGTGGCTTGAGTAATTGCAGAAGAAGAAGGAATAGGAGAGGAAGGGAATGAAGTAAGGAAGTGGAAGGAAGAAGTAGAGGAAAAGCCACTAGCTACTGGGAAGGAAGAGAAAAAAGAAATAAACGTACCTGCGGGCTCGCATGCAAAAGGAGCCGAAGTTCACAAGATTTTTTTTTTTGTTTGTTTTTTTTTCTTTTGTCTTCCATCAAGAAATGTAGGCTTTCAAATGAAAGTCGTTCACTAAAATGGGAAGTGAATTACCATCCAAGTCATCCAGATAAAATGAATTTGCTGATCCTGCATGGACAATCTGGAATGGGCCCTCCCACAGAGCATCAAATTTTTGGTGCATCCCTGGCTTGGCCTTCCTCTCATTCCACTTTAAGACTAAGTCACCTATTTTGAATGTGCGGTCAGTAGAACCTTTATGAAACCATTTTGATACTGCCTGTGAATGCTTAGCAAACTCATCATAGGCCAAGGAACGTTGCTCTTCCAGCTGCAACAACTGAGCCAATCGTATGCTCATGGGATCCATATTTTCCTCATCGTTCGAGAATTCCTTCAATTGCTGCAATGCAGGTAATTCTAAATGAACAGGCAATCTTGCCTCTTTCCCATATACCAGGGCGTATGGTGAAGTCTTGATAGACTTTTTGATTGAAATTCTATCTGCCCACAATGCCTGGTTCAGCAGCAAGTGCCAGGACTTCTTATTATCGCCCAATGACCTCTTTAAAATCTTCAACAAGTTCTTGTTTGTGGACTCTGCCAAGCCATTACCCTGAGGGTAATAATTGGAGGATGTCTTCAGAAAAATACCATATTTGTTTGCAAATTCACCTAACTTGGCTTCGATGAATGGAGTTCCATTGTCTATGATAATGGCATCAGGAATGCCAAAATGCGTAATCAGTCCTTCAATGAAAGTAATTACCACTTCCTGATTCGTAGCCTTGGTTGGAATAGCCTCAGACCATCTTGTAAAGTAATCAGTAGCCGTCAGGATATACCTGTGTCCTGCTGAAGAGTTAGGATCAATGATCCCAATAAAGTCCAACCCCCATTGCTGGAAAGGTGCTTCAACTTGAATCGGATGTAGGGGCAATGATGCATTTCTGATCCGTCCCGTATACCTTTGGCATTTATCGCAAGCTTGAGCAATCTTGAAGGTATCCGCAAACAAAGTTGGCCAATAGTAACCAGCCCGAATAATCTTTAAGGCCATGGGCCTACCAGCGTAATGTCCTCCCGACATGCCAGAATGAAATTCCTCCAGGAGTCTAACCTTCTCAGGTTCCTTCACACACCTTAGGAGAACTCCATCAATATTTTTGAAGAACAATCCCTCGGGCAACAATACATACCTAAGAGCTTGTAAGCGAAACCTTCTCCTTTGTGAAGCACTTAATTGTGGGGGACATCTACCGGTTGAAAAGTAATCCACAAGGTCTTCTACCCAACCTTGGCCTTGTGAAAAGGTATTCCTTAGATTCCTTTCTTCAACAGGATCGCTCACTTGATAATCAACTATCTCGGAGGCCACAGTTTTTGCTAATTGCTGACATAAGGCTCTACCCCGCACCAACTTGGTTGGATGGATCTCACAATCAAACTCTTGAATTTTAGTGACCCAACCAGCACGCTTATCACCCATCTCGCCCTGAATGATAAAATTCCTTACATCGGGGTGAACGACATAGATGATCGTCTTGCTCTGGGATACAAAATGCTTGAATTTTTTTAGAGACTTCATGACAACATAGACCTGCTTCTCAATGAAATTGTATCTCTCTTCATGGGGTAAGATAACCTGGCTAAGGAAAGCAATGGGTCTTTCATCCCCATCGTCTCCTTCCTGTGTAAGTACTGCAGCATAACTTTCATCCTCCCCAACTGCATATAGAATGAAGTCCTTAGAATAATCCGGATTGATCAACACAGGGGCTTTTACAATTCTATCTTTAATCTCCTGAAATGCGTTCTTCCTCTGAGTTGTCCATTTGAACTCCGCATCTTTCTTTAATAGCTCAGTCATAGGCTTAACTACTCGGGCAAAGTCGAAAACAAATTTTTTGACAAAATTGATTTGCCCAAAGAAAGATTGCAACTCTTTCTTATTGGCAGGGAGTGATAGTTTCTTCAAAGCTTCAGCTCTCGATGGATCAATTGCCAAACCGTTCTCTGAGATGACATGTCCCAATAGCTTACCTTCCTTTACTGCAAAGATGGATTTCTTCGGGTTGATAGAAATGCCAAACTCTCGACATTTCTCAAATATCTGCCTCAAATGAAAATAGTGTTCTTCTCGTTTGTGCAAAAAGATAGTCATATCATCGAGATAGATGACAATAATCTTGTTTAAGAGCTCCCCAAACGTGATGTCCATGGCCCTTTGAAATGTAGCCCCAGCATTGGACAATCCGAAGGGCATGCGCTGATAGGCAAAGGTACCCCACTTAGTTGTGAATGCAGTTTTGTGCTGATCCTCATCCCTGACCCAAATTTGATTATACCCAGAGAATCCATCTAGCAATGAAAAATGCTGAGCTCCAGCAACAACATGAAGGATCTAATCAATGCGAGGCAATGGGTAGTGATCTTTCAAGGATGCTCGGTTCAAGTTTCGAAAATCTACACACAGCCGTATATCTCCATTCTTCTTATGAACTGGAACCAAATTAGCAACCCAAGTCGAGTGCTTGATCGGATATATAATCTGGGCCTGCAACATCTTTGCAAGTTCTGCCTTCATGAGGGCTTCAATCTTTGGATTCATCGGTCTTTGCTTTTGCTTGAAAGGTTTAACTCCATCCTCCAGCTCGATAGTGTGCTGAATGATCTCTTTATCATATCCCCTCAGATCTTCATAGCTCCAGGCCACAATGTCAGAAAACTCCTGACACAATTGTCTGATCTCTTGCAATTCAGTAGGAGTGGAATCAGTTCCAATCTTAATGACCTTATCAGCCTCCAACTGAAGCTCCATGTATTCTTTTTTATCAACTTCGATCTGATGCTTCTTGGACCGATCATTCTGATCAAACAAGCTTTCTAGAGTAATGAGACCTCTAGGAATGTGGTTATTTCACAACTGAATCAACCCTTCAGTTTCTTCATGCTCCAAGGTCCTTCCCTTGATGGTAGCAGCTTCTTGAACCAAAAAATTAACAATTTGCTCATCGCTATCAAAGACTTGCCAAAAGGTGTCCTTATCTGGAACAGAGGGCCTATACACCATTCTCACTATTTTTGGCCTTCTGACCACCTGCTCAGTTGGTGAAAAATTTGCTCCCATGGAAGCCAGCAGGTCAGCATATTTATTTTGTTCTCATGGAATGGAACGTATGCTGAGAGAAGAGAATGATTCAAACAAGTCCCAGACCTTGTTGCGATAGTTCTTGAGATAATGGTGCTTGGACACACACTTATTGGTCACTTGATTGACAATTAACTCGGAGTCACCAAAAATTTGCAACTGTTTCGCTCCAAGTTTTTTAGCCTTCTTGAGACCTAGGCATAAAGCCTCGTATTCTGCTGCATTATTTGTGCAGCTCCAAGTCAAACGATATGAATAGGATCGTTGAATCCCATAAGGTAATATTAAAACAATCCCAGCTCCAACACCATTTCTGCATCGTGCTCCATCAAAATAGAGTTTCCAGAGCTGATCTTGACTTCCATCATTCTTCTCTTGAGCCTTTTTTGGCTTAAGAATGGAATAACATCCCAAGTCAGTTTCCATCATGGCGTTGAAATTGGCCATAGAAAATTCATTTTCTGGGCGGAGCTCTTCCAAAGCTTCTTCCATTAAGTCAAGCTCGCCAAATTCTTCAGACATCATGTGCACTGAATTTGCTAATCTGTCCACTTCATCTATTCTCTCCACATGAAATGTGGAAGGCTTTTCATTGAAAATCTTCACCTTTTTCCCTTTATGGAGTACCTCCAAATGAGTAAAATCCAAAGAAAGGTAACCCCCAAGTTTAGCCATGAATTCTCGGGAGAGACACATACCAAAGCATGGCTCCAGGTCCACCACTATGATCTCCTGGATCACAGTAATCTGGGGCATGGCGTGCAGGGAGATAGGAACATCCTTAATCATGCCCACTATTTTTATCGAGGTACCATCTAGCTGCAAAACTCCCATGCTAGTTCTTGTATATTCCATGCCTATGACATCACATACTGCCTTTGGCATGACAGTAGTAGCTGCTCCTGAGTCAATAAGACAATTATGCACCACATGTCCCTCCATTCTCAATGAAAGATAAAAAGGTGGTGGCCTATTTTTCCCTGAAACTGAAGAAGTCAGAGTTTGAGACAGAACTACCTGGGCTGGAGCCTTCCCCTTACTTTGTGTGCTCTTCAGGGATTCTTGTAAGAGATTTACCTATCCAGGTAGCTGCAAAGTGTCATACAGACTTACCTTAGCTGGTATCCTTTTGAGTTCCTCAACGATGTTGTACTCTGGCGAGATCAGCTCTCTCCCTCCACTGGCAGATTCAAATCTGCTTCTATACTGCTGGGTGGCCTCCACTCATTGTCGTTTAGTCAATGACGGATACCGCAACGTCGCTCTAGCTTGTTCTTTTGTTTCTGTTTGTGGCTGAGAGATAGAAGCTTGTTCCTTCTCTTTTGCTTGTGGTGGAAGTGGATCCTTCGACAAAATAGGTGATTGTTGTGGAGCTGGAGAATCATGAGTCTTTACAGGTATTTGCTGCTTTGTTGCTTGCACAGGAGGCACTTTCAATGGCTCCATCTTAGCCGGATCTACCAACATTGGTTTCTTGCCGTTGCGTGTCAAAACCGCCATGTACTCCTCAGGAGACTCCACGGAACTCTGATCCACCTCTCGAATCATGTTTACACGGCTTCCCGCAAGAACTTGCAAATAATTTTGGTGAACCATGCAAGTGGACTCGTCATGTGGGTCATTGCATGAAGAACACCAGTATGATAACTCATGTGTAACTCCAGAAGGGCCAGCCTCTTCACTTACCAAGATCGTTGAGTTCCTCTCAGGTACCCTCTCTATAGCCTTGCCAGGAGTAACTTGCTCTCTGGTTACCGCCGAAACAAATCTTCATGGCTGATAGTTCCTTTCCACCTCTCTCCGCTCCATAGATGTCATCTTGTTGGTGAGAGCTCTCATGGCCGACTGCATTTCTTGCAAAATAGCCAATTGAGGATCTGAGCTTGTGGACACAGGCGGGGCAGGTAAAGGTAATGGAACTGGTGGAGAAGGTAATGCAGGAGTTGGAAGTGGAGAGGTTATCTGTGGAATGGGAATCATAGGTACTGAAGGTATGGGAGGATTCCAGGAAGATGAAGGATATATGGATGGAGCAGTGTAAGATGTAGGAACTGCACCTGTATGCTGGTATTGTGGAAGCTCGAGAAAAATAGGCATAGTTATTTTTGGAGGCAACTTCCCAACGACAATCAGATCAGCCTCAGCCTTCTGTGCCTGAGCATATAGTGCAGGAAAGGTTTGAACACCAGACATCCTGATATTCATACCTATATCGGAATGAAAAGCCCTAAGAAAGTATAATGTTGCTTGTTCATGAGTAGGACGAAGACCCTCAGGAACTCTCTGCCAAGTTCGAGCAAACCTAACATTGAAATCCACTATCTCCTCTTGAGGATGCCTCTTGATATTATTAAATTGATGCACTAAAGAAAATGGATCTGCTTGCTCATTGAACCCTTGGATTAACATCTCTGCTAATTGATCCCATGAAGTTATGGAGTTGGGAGGCAAGGATCTATACCAGCACAAAAACTTACCTCGGAGTGACAGGACGAGCAATTTGATCATGACATCTTCGTCTAGTGATGTTATGAATTGAAGCCAAGGTTGCCACATCTGACACATGCTCGTACATTGTCTTTCCAGTCCCATCGTATGTAGGCAAGGCTTTTATTGCTGTAGTAGGAACTGGATTCTGAAAAGGCAGATCCAACGCTCCCGAATAGTTCCAAGCAGGAACTCGCCGTGGAGGAGGTTGTTGACCAGCCATTTGAACCACAGGATTTGGATCTAGTCGCAGGCTCGTAGCAGTACTGGGAGGAGTCAGAGATGGCACAAACTGACCTGCTGCCTATGAAGAAACAACAAACAATGGGTTCTCAAGTCTTACCACTCTTGAGCGCTCCCTCCAGTTTTGAACATCAATCTCGAAGAATTCGACTGGATCTTCTGATTCTTTGGCACTTGATCTCGTGATCATGAAGCGAAGATTCTCACCAGCTTCAGGATTAGGATTTCTGGGTACTTAAGAATCGCCTTCAGCAGAGTCACCAGATGAACTTATAATCACCGCTTTTGAGGTCAAGACAGTTCATCAATATCTTGATTCCTTCGGGTGTTAAACAATGGAACAATCAGTCTCACCGATTATGGGGCTTTGGGAGACAGAAACAGTCTGTCCCACCGGGCGTGCCAAAAACTGTTGGTCACAAATCTGCCATAGGAAAGGATTTTATACATATATGCGCCCTAGACTTGGCCAACATTGAAAGGCCGAGAGAAAGAGAAGTCTCCCGGGCCAATCTCCAGAGAGGGCTGGCTCCCAAACTACTCTAAACTGGTTTTGGAGATAAAGATGCAGGAAAGAAATGGACAAATGCTGAAAGAGAGGGAAATAACAGAAAGGAATAGAAATATGGCCGAAGCCGATAGTTAATGGGGAACAACCTTAGATAGCAAATATTCTTAAACCAGATCCTGAAACTCAAGCAGCAACAGATTCTTAAGCGTATACGGAAATCGGATCGAAACTAGCCGTAGATTCGTCTTCAATTATACTTCAAACATTCAAAAAAATACAGCTAAATTCAGGACAGCAGAATTCAACTTATATTAACACTGGACGAAATAGAAGTAGATCATACAGAAAACAAAACATAAACAATAGTATGGATCTCAAACTCAAAAGACGCTAAGAATAGAGCGAGACTGCATCTAGGATTTTTGCTTCAATTTCTGCAAAAAGGTCTTCCTCCTTTGCTTGAGATTTTACATTGGTATTTATAGAGGTGCCTGCCTCTTTCTTTCGTATTACAACATTTAAAACATGAAACAAGTTTTGAAGAAACGATCCCCTTAATCTGCCTCGGAGAAATGACAGTCCCTATCTTAAATGAATTACAACTGAAGATAAACGGAAACAAGGGACCATATTTCTTCATTTAATGACCATTATTGGAGCAAGCCGGGAGTTGTTAAAAGATCACGAACAGGAGCCTTGAATGCTGGAGGCGTCTTTAATTCTGGTGGCTTCGAAAACTGCTTCAGGTTCTTCTATCTAGCGCACATCGGTAATCAGCAACATTTAATCCTTGAGCTTCTTTGACCACGATCTCAAAATCCATTGGAGAACTATTAAAACATTACTGCATTTGATCTTATCTTCTCCGCACGTTCTCCTATGCAATTCTGAAGGAAAATGCAAACAGAACTGTATCGGGCCTTTGTTATTGCCTCTGTCGCAAAAATGAGACAAGTCGCGAAAATGCGACATGTCGCGAAATCGCGACATCTTTTCCTTCGTCTGCCTTCTTCGCTACTCCAAGTCGTGAAAACTCACCATGTCACGAAATCGCGACATCTTTCTCTTCCTTGGCCTTCATCTTCCTGTAAGTAGCGAAAATGGGACATGTCGCGAAATCACGACAATCCGTACAATTTTGCTCCGTTCGCTCTTTCGCATCGCGAAAACAAGACATGTCGCGAAATCGTGACATGTTTCTGTCTTCTTGCTTCTTCTAGTTTCATCATCGCGAAAGTGAGACAAGTCACGAAATCGTGACACTTTCTCCTTTATTCCAAATCTGCATTTTCTTCCTATCGCGAAAACGCGACATGTCGCGATATCGTGACATTTTTTGTTTGCCTTGTACTTGTCAGCTTTCGTTTCGTGAAAACGCGACAGGTCGCGAAAATGCGACATGTCGCGATATCGCGACGTTTTTTTCATTTGGCTCTTTTATCTGCAACATGTCGCGAAATCGTGACATGTTTCTTCACTTGGCTTGATCTCCAAAATATGTCATGAAATCGTGACATTTTCTGTCTTCTTTCACTTTGATACTTTTGGGCCATGAAACTTTGACATGTCACGAAATCGTGACATTCCATACTATCTGGCTGCTTCCTCGCTTCCTCCTCGTGAAAACGTGACACGTCGCGAAATCGCGACAATTTCCTATGTTCGCCTTCATTGCAGCTTTCTATCGCGATATCGCGACAAGTCCCTCTTGCTTGGCTTCGTCCTCAAAAATGTCGCGAAATCGTGACATCTTTAATGCCTTGTGTTTATCTTTAGTCCCTTCCGCGATAACGCGACATGTCGCGATATCGCGACATTCCGTACGCTTTTCTCCTTACTTGCTTTTCTATCGCGATATCGCGACATTTTTCATTGATATTGCCCTTTGCTGATTTATGTCGCGATATCGTGACCCTTTCCATCACTCTGCTCCATGGCCACCGCAAGTCGCAAAAACGCGACATGTCGCGATATCGCGACAACTTTCCAATAAGTTCTCCCTCACCGCAACAAGTCGCGAAACTCCAGCATGTCGCGATATCGTGACAGTTTTGACCTCCCTGCTACCTTTGACTGCGTTGACCGCGAAAACGCGACAGGTCACGAAAATGCGACATGTCACGAAATCGCGACATTTTTTGTACTTAGCCGATTTTTGCATTTGACGTCGCGAAACTGCAACATGTCGCGATATCGCGACAGTTTTCATTTCCTTTGTTCTAACACAAAACTTGTAGAGATTTTTACATTTTCCCTTTCAAAGGGCTTGGAGGGACAAACAGAAGAATTAGTATCTCTACAATCTGTGCATTCTTTTACATGAATACTAACAACAAAAACAATGTGGCAAAAATGCCAACAAAGCTATTCCTCGAACTAGCAACCATGCGGCTGACGCTATGGCTGTAGCTGCATCTCTTTTGCCCTTGGAGTTAGATGACGAATATGCTACTATCATTATTCGTCGACTCCAGGAACCCGCTTCAACTAAATCATTCTTAGAACCTTTGGATGTGTTTCTCATCAATGAAACTACTCCTGAAACATGGTACACTGATATATTTAATTTTCTTCAAAATGGGACCTTCCCTGAAGGTTGTAATAGCAACCAGCATTGGTTATTACGTAGACGAGCAAGTCGCTTCGTAATTATTGGCAATACATTGTATAGGAGATATTTTGAAGGCATCCTACTGAGATGTTTGAATCTAGAAGAATCTAGATCAGCTTTGAGTGAAGCCCATGATGGATCTTGTGGGGGACATTTTAGTGGTAGCGCCATTGCTAAGAAACTCCTTAGGATAGGATATTTTTGGCCTACCATGGAGAATTATGCACATGATTATGTGCACCATTGCGACAAGTGCCAGAAACACGCTGACCTTGTCCATGCGCCTACACAAGAACTGCAGGCTATTTCATCTCCTTGGCCCTTTTCAAAATGGGGCTTAGACATCATTGGAAAAATCAACCCTGTGTCATCTGATGGACACAAATTCATCATAACCACCATCGAGTATTTCATGAAGTGGGTTGAAGCTATGCCCTTAGCTTCTTGCACTGGAACCCAAGTTTCTAAATTTATTTTTAATCAAATTATTTGTAGGTTCGAAATTCCTGCAAATCTCATCTCAGATAATGGAACTTGTTTCAAAAATAAAGATGTCAAAAAATTATGTCAAAAATATAAAATTCAACATCGTTGGTCCACTCCCTATTATCCTCAGGGTAATGGCCAAGCAGAAGCATCTAATAAAACATTAATCAAAATCCTCAAAAGACTGGTCAATAAATCTGGCCGAGATTGGCACATCCAATTATATCCTGCTTTGTGGGCTTATCGAACTAGCGTTCGTACCCCCACAGGTACTTCACATTTTGTTTTGGTTTATGGCGTTGAAGTTGTTTTTCCCTTTGAATTAGAAGTTCCTTCTTTGGCTCTACTACTTCAAGATATTGAAGTAGGAGATGAATATCGTGCTGGCAGATTTAGTTAGTTGGAACTCCTAGATGAGAAGCGCATCAATGCTTTGGAGCATCTTTGTGCCTACCAAAACAAGCTCAAGCGAGCATACCTCAAGAAAGTTCATCATCGATCCTTTGAGATCGGTGACCTTGTCTTAAAAGAAAATCAAAAAAATACTAATGCAACTAAAGACCTTAAAGGTAAATTTGAGCCCAACTGGCTTGGACCGTATATCATCACTGCTAAATTTGGCTCAGGAGCATACCGATTAGCTACCTTAGATGGTAAAGATCTTAAAGAACCTATGAACATTATGCATCTTAAGCGCTATTATGCATAACATTTGGTCATTTCATCATTTGTATATATTGTTATTTTGCATATTGTTTTCTTTTAGTCATCCATATAAAAATTTCAAAAAAAAAGTAATATTGTTTATTCTTTCAATTCATAAATTGAAATCAAAATATAAAAACTTTAAAATCATCAAAATCTTCAAAACGTTGTTTATTTTCGTACTTGTCAATTCTTGAAGTATTGCAGTTATATTTTCAATTATTTTGGATAAATTAGCATTTATTTGGAATCCCACACTTTCACACTCACATGAATAAATATCTTGATTTTATTTGGTATGATTATTAATCTCTCTTATATCAAAGTCCACAGTTGAATTAAATAAATTTTTGAGCATAGAGAACTGATCTTGTTATTTACTTGAACCAAGTATATCTCTTCACATTAAAATGATTTCATTGCAAATTCGATATGATGCTACATAGTAGAAGTGGTTTCTTGAGCGAAAAGTTTCCCCTGCTATCCTATCATGCACATGGTCTAGAATCTTTGAGAATTGACAAAAGGACAAGCTCACCCCTACCCAGAATAAAAATCCCTTGCTCTACAACCAATCCGAGCAAGTATCCCTAGTTTAGGAAGCAAAAGAAAAAGTCAAAGAAAATGAGAAAAAGAAAAATATTATTTTGTACCATCGCAGCAATATTTCAGCATTGTCTCAGTTCCAAGCAAAAATACAAAAAAAAAAAAGAGAAAAGAAGCAAACGAGAAAAGAAAAGCAAAAAGCAATAAAATCCTTTTCCCTACCCCTTGAAAAGAAAAGAAGGGTGAATGAGCTTGAATCCCTGGAATTCTCAATTATTCAAAAACTGTGAGGTAAGCCCCATAACAGGTGGTTTGTGCCCAACCCGCTTGGCCTTGGGTAATCCCTAGCGTGGTGATATGTCTGTCACATTAGCGACCTTATTTTGTACAGACCTATGTCGGCTTATGGATTAGCTAGCTCTTGATGACCCGACTTACATAGTAGTCTGGTATGGTTACATGCATATAAATCATGGTCAATGAACCCTTATTTGGTTAATTCAAATTACTTGTATCAAATTCTCTTGCTCAAAATTGGTGAATGAACAATACAATTGCACACACATTTGTATTTGAGAGATTTTGTATCATTATGATAAATCAAGATCGGTAATGAACTCACATTTGCACATGAGGGTTCCTTATAAATCTACATTTTGTCTTTGAGATAATTTAAAATATCTCTGCAATTCTTTTCGAATCATTTCATCTTCTTATTTAAGAACATTTGCTTAGCATAAAAACAATTAAATATATGTCTTTCCAACAAACAAAAATTTTCTTTCACATCTTCAAAAACCTCGCAAAATAAAGTCATGTTTATATATTATTATTTTTTGTTGTTTATCTCAAAACCAAAAAATCAATCATGCAATAAAACTAAAATATCAAATTCTTTTTTTGGATTTCACGATGATGGTATAAGTCTATACCTATAATTCTATGCCTAGCGCAAACCATTGTTCTCATTTTATTTCCCATTCATTTTAAATTCATAAAAACATATGGCTTACATCATTATGTTACCCAATTGTGCTTTAAAAAGAATGCAAATTTTTCTATTTCATGTCATTATGTCAACATTCAATTTTGCAATGATGGTATAGTTCCTAGGGACTTATTCAAAAATTTTATCACACTTAGGAATTTATGCCTAGCAAAAATCATATTTCTTTTAATATCTCATGCATAATATTTTTATGAAAATATGAAAACAAATCATCACCATCACCATTTTTCATCATCACAACACAAAAGTCTTAAGACAGTCTCTTAAGCACCCTTTTACTTTTAGCAATATTTCTATACTGGGATTAGCTTGACGACCTAGTGAGCGGCGACTCCATGAAATGGTCTATAACAACGACAATGTCCTTTGAAATTATTGTTAGAAGTCCCTTTTATTTTTCATCAAATCACACCACAAAACAACCAATTTATTCACATCAGATTATTTCATTTACAATTTTATGGCATGACATAACATTATAATTTATTTCCAACGACATAATTACATGAATAATCAATCACAAAATTCAAAATTAAAGCATCATACAACATATACACAAGTCATATCATCAAAAAGACAATCTATATATATCAATCAATTATGTACATCATCTGGATTGGTATGCCACAATCAATACCCTGGCATACTCAATCCCCTCAAAAAGTAATAATAATATATACAATCTGCAGTCTGTAGCAGCTAGCCTCGAGAAGCCCTCGAGCTCTCAGCCTCATCTCCTCCCCCGCCCTGAGGTGGAGGAGGTGGTCCCATAGAGGTCCGGGCTGTGTCTCGGGTCCTCATCGTCGATCATGAGGATGTCCTCGACGATCCCATCATGATCGGCTCCGCAATGGGGGCTAGAAATGGTATCCTCTGCCCCTCTAGAACCACATGATAGTACAACCCCTAGTAGAACGCGGTCTGAGCAATAGCCCATGCCAGATCCCGAGTGCTCGCCCCTCCGCTTCGAGCCCTGAGACGTGTAGCCTCATCCTGTAGTGTCTGCACCTGAGCCCGAAGGTGGGCATTCTCAGCCCGGAGAGCCGCCATCTCGCTGCTCTCCCCCACCTCGACACCCTTGCCCTTATCGGGTGATGGTGGCCTCTCCCCCTGTTGAGAAGGGAATCTCTCCTCCCTCCTCCCTGTCTGTTGCGACCTCTGTGGAGCCTGTGCCATCCTCTGGCATCTCTCCTACGGAGACCGTCACTGCTCTCTCCCATCGTGACCCCGTGCTGCCTCAATAGTAGCTTGGCACTGCCTCCCCATCCATCGCACCACGACGTGCACCAGACCCTGTGCCCTCATCATCCGAGGAGGGCGGATGCCTGCGTACCAGGCATCATATCCGTCGGCAACCCCAGCATCGTCACCATCCATTGGCTAGATGGGGGCATCATCTACGTCCTAGCTCTAGAATCGTTGCATATCTAGAGCCCCGCTCAATGTAGTACTATCCTAGATAGTCCGAGAGTACTCATAATCCCTGAGAGAAGGGATCCCCTACTAAAGACCGAACTACCACAAAACTTGGTCGTAGCGGTGGAGCTCTACCTCTCCCCGCTCCATCCTCAGCCAATAGACTCGCCTGATGCAAGCCAGCTCCTGCCCATCCTCTGCCCACCCTGGATGCTCTCTCCATGGCCTCCAAGTGATCTGGTCTGGGATGAGGTCGTCTAGCAACCTCCGTGACATCGACAGATCTATCCACCGTTGTGACCCTCTTTGCAACCACCAGTAGAAAACCCGGGGCCTCTCCCGGTCAACCCCTGTCAGTGGGAGCCCTACCGGCCTTCGCACCGCGATGTGCTCCTAGCACCAAACCTATAGTAGTGATGTCAAAACCAGACATCAACCTCCCTTGTATATGACCCCGTGTAGGATCCTATACAAGCGGCACAGTACAAAGCTACCCCATGCATATCTATACCCGTGGTCTCTCATGTCGCAGACCACATCTGAAAGGAGCCAGGGTAATCTGCACCCACTCTGGTGGCACAGTAGTAAGCCACCCACTACCCCTACCAACACCCGAGTCAACCTAGATGCCCCAGGCATCTACCTTAGAGACTCGATGTTCACTCTGCCCTTCTCTAGGGTGAAGCTCGGGTCTCCGCTCAGCCTCATCATCGCCTAGCCCTGATTGGTCGCAGGAGTCATCAACCGTCCCTATATGGGGATCCTCAAGATCCTCCATACGTCCTCTAGTGTGGGAGCCATCTCCCTTGTTGGTAATCGAAAGCAGGATGACCTCGGATACCACCTCTCTGCTAGGGCTATCATTAGCCCCATGTCCATCGATACTTGTGGCATCTCTGCCACATGCTGCAATCCGACCTGTGCTAGTCGGTCACGCTCCCGGTCGAGCATGGCTATGTCATCTCTTAGCCCCTCGTATTTCCACTCCCGACTCTTTAGTAATCCCCTCTACAAAACAAACAATAAAACAACAAAATTCATTAATCAACCAATCATTAAAATCAATTAAATGCAATTCAAACAAGCTTAATTTCATAAAAATGATGATATCGTCCACCATTGGATGATATCATCCTAAATTGGGCAAAATCATCCTTTGTAGGATGAAATCATCTCCTATTTCGCAACTTGGGGATCGCCCCTTGTTGGATGGGATCGCCCCTAGTTCGTCGATTTCGCCCTCAGACGAAATCGACGATCTAGGGACGATTTCGACGAAATAGGGACGATTTCGTCCCGACGTCGTCGACGGCCTAAAAACGGCCGCGATGCCCCAAAACAGTCAAAATTTAAAACAAAAAATTGCACAAAACAAATTAAAACATAATTCACTAGGATTAGATCCTTACCCGTAGCCCGCGCCGGACCTCTGTCGATCGGTGTGCTGTCTCAACCATTTTTGTCTGCAGAGCTCTAAATAAGTAAAAATGAACAGTAAAAATGAATTAGGGTTTTACCCTATTTTTCTTAATTTTATTTAAAACCAACAACAATTTTTTTAATTTTGCTTTTTCGCGCTTTTACCTCAAACGTTCGATTTGGGTAAAAACACGGAGGGGGCACCATAGTCGACGATCGTACGATTCGACCTAGAATCATCATCTAGAAAATTGAGTAAATTTTTGCTTTCTCGTAAAACGGGAAAAACTCGTCTTTAACGCATTTTCTTCGAAAAATTTGCTAAAGAGGGGGCAAAATGTAGCACCCTAAAATTGGCGCAGTTAAACCTTAGTAAAAAGATAAAAATTTGAATTTTAACCCAAACCGCCCATTACCCGCTTTCCTTATTTTTCGTGCCATTTTTAGGATTTGTTTTGACCGTTGGACGATATCGTCGACGATCAGACGAAATCATCCCAGATCTGACGAATTCGTTTGGAAGAGAACGTCCAGATGATTTCATCCCAAAACCGAATTTTCATAATTAGCTTCTATTCAATAGCTTCTCTAACTTGGGCAGAAAGCGTGTCTGCGCGGTTAGAGTCTTCCCCGTTGGAGATCTCCCAAATTGGGATGATCTCCAACCTCCTAACCTCTCCCTAATCCTATATAAACTGGGATTTTCTTAGTTTATCCCCCTGAACCCCCTGGTTGACTGATTTCTTTGCAACTTTAACTTTTCGTGCATTAGAATACCTTCGCACCTTCGTTTGCATTACGTATTTCAAGTTTTCTTGCAGGGATTTTACTATTTTTCAGTCGGAGCAAGCTCGGATCGTCGTAGGCGATTCCAGATGATTTCGGACGATCCTATCATAGATCGGCGATGATCTCGTACGATTAGAGGCGATCTCGACTGTAGTCCATATTGGGGGCAATCAGAACCTAGAGTTTGCATTTCTTTATCTTCTCTCTTCATTTATTTATGCATTAACTTGGTTTATTCTATTCCTACATCCTGGAGTTCACCTCATTTAGCATAGATGCATGATAAAGTTAAAACAAATTATTAAATTAATGCATTTCTTTTAATTACTATCTAGATCTATCATTTAGGCAAATTTACTATCATTTCTATCATTTCCCTTTGCTTTTGCAGTTGCATTTTTGGTTTTTGGTATCTATTTTTGTGATTGCAGGTTTTTGACGAATTTGTCTGACGAATTCGTCAGATCGATGACGATCTCAGATGATCGACTGAGATCTGAGACGATTATGTGCAATTTTAGATGATTACGTATGATTTGAGATGATTTGGACTTCTACAAACCTCAGAATCTTCATCAGACATCCGAAATCAGGTATATTCTGTCTTATTTAGCATACTCTCTATGTTTAGCACTTATTCATGTTTTCTATATTCATATAAATCAGCATTGGCATATAGAATAGCTTAGATTCATCCTGGCCAAACCTAGGAATTGAATGATTAAAGTACAAAATGAACACATCAAACCTACTCTCAACCTAGGTGTGGAAACTGCCACTCAAAAGTTTCCTGGTGAACCCACCATCCATCAAAAATTCACCCTTATACCCCTCCCCGAGAGGCGAGACCTTCAAAGGGCCTCTCAGTCCGAGGTATTGTCCCATCCTTCTCGCATCCCCCTTTCGGGCGCGGATCCTATAGCCTGAAGGTAAGGATGCGAAAAATTTGGAGCGATATAGGAGGGCTTGAATTTATTGATTTTATTGCTATTTAGATGCTAGATTGTTCATGTTACTTAAAATATTTATTCAAAGATATTTGTCTTGACTAATGAGATTTTGTTGATCACTTTCATTTTTTCTAATATTCTCTATTTGATGATGTGTTAATACTAACCATTTTGTAAATTTGAGAATGTTCAGCAATGTCATGGTTTAATTGATGCATTACTTTTGGGGATGATGTTAACATGATGATCCATATGTTAAAAATTTAAAGTTTGTTAGTTATTTCATGCTTCTTCGCAAGATATTTTTAGTTGACTAACAAAATTGGTTTTGAAGTTATTCTTTGAGTTTCACTAATGGCAACATTTGATGAAATAAGAGCAAAAATGGTATCTCTAAGAGCAGGAATGGTATCTATGTTAGGGGACTCTTATAGTCTTTTAAAAATACTTGGAATACCCCATCAAATTATTGAAACTGTATTGGATTTTCCATCGCATTTTGGGCAAATTGTGGCATTGGGATACATACAAAAATTGGATATCTACAAGAGCATGTTAATTCAATGGAAAATTTTCCATGAGGATGTTGCTTGTAGGTTATTCTCATATATTTTATATGGGAGATCATTCATTTGGTATACCCAATTATCCATAGAGGTTAGGACTTCTTGGGTCGAGCTAGAAACAACATATCTTTATCATTTTGGTAATCAGGTTGACTTAGATTTACGAAATCAATTTACCTCTATTCGTAAAAAGCCTAATGAATCCATGAATCAAATCAAAGAGAGGTTCCATGAGTTACATGCTCAAGTGTGGGAAAAATACGACATAACAATACATGGGAGCCATCTCCCTCGTACTTGCTATACTTTTAGAGGAAATCCTTGATGACCAATCTTTGCATAGAATCTATGAGGTCGAAAAATGATAGAACAATGGCAAGTGGAGGCACAACATGTTCCCATGAGAGATTGTGCTTCTAGAGTTATTAATGTCAACCTACACCAACCATCTAATATAGCACCCTCCACTCCAATGATACCTAAGGTTAATGATCAAGGGGATGAATTTGAATGTTCAAATTATAACCACCTTAGATATCGTCCAAGAGTAGGTGCAAGTTTCCAAGCCAACATCCACCAATGAGGATTGTGTAGAGATGGATTTATTTCTAGAAATGCATGAGTATTCAGATAATGGAGGTGTTCTAAATCTAATTAGTTTTGAGATATGTTATAGGATAGAATCTTCCATGGAATTGAATAAAGTGGTTGAAAGTGAAATTGAAAGAGAATCAATAAATGAATTTGAATACTAAATATCATTTCACCACTTGTTCTCAGAAGACACTCTGGATGAGATTATTGAAATTGATGGTCAAGAAAATCCACACCTTCCAAATTGTGATAAAATAGAATCATAGGTTACAAATGTAGATAGTGATCTTGCAAACTTGAATACAAAGAGTAGCCCACTTTTGGAAATCATTGAACCATCTAAGGAAGGTGAAGGTGAATTTGATGAGAAACACGTTGATGAGTTGGAAGAGGTTGAAGAAGTAGTTGAGCATCACCACTTAATTTTGGAAGATGATTATTATGATACTTGGAAGAAGTGGGAAGAATACACTTATTCCAAACCTTCTAATGAAACTTTTGTGTCAATTGATATGCAGGATAATACAATTGCTTTCTCGCATGAGAATATTATAAGTCCTGTACAATTTGAGAATATTTTGAAAGAAGGGATGGAATCTCATCAAGTGTTGGATAATGACAATAATTCTACTACCAAATACAAAGAAGAAAAAGAATGGATAGATGAATCAAAAGATCATGTCACAGATACAATAGAGTTTCATCCCATGAATTTAGATGACAATTTTTACAATGGTTGAGGAAGATATGAAGAATCATGTATTTTTCACACCCCTATTGATGAGATTTCTATTGACATGCAGGATGCTAAAATCACCATTTTGCATGAAGATATTACATTTACAAATATGGAGAAGGTTACCAACTTAGATCATGTTGAATATGAATTTGTTTAAGATCTAGTTGAAATAGAAAGGGAAGAAATGGTAAATGTTTCTTATGACTCATCTATTTTGGATGAAGAAGAGGTACAATCTCATCTTTCATTTTGGGAGACTAAAAATTGAATACTGATTCACATGATTATCTTGAAGATTCAAAGAAAGAAAAACCATGAATGGTTAACAAGTAATTGGAACCAAATGACAAAGAGGGTGATCTATGTGAATCAACTCAAGTGAGATCACGGTGATGGGTTACTTGACATACACCTTAAACAACAAGATTTAATATTTGAAAAGGATGGGTATATTTTTAATTGGGTGCCTAATTTTGGTATGTTTGATGAACAGGTAATTAATGAAGATGAAAGACTACAAGATGATGAAAATGATAAAGACCATGAGGTAAAAGAGGGAATTGCAAATGTTTACCAAGCCTTGGTAAATAAAAATATACAAGAGGTAGAATCTAACATTTTGTGTCCAAGCATCCAAGCTTCGGGTGAAGATTTTTATAATCACTCATTGGATTTAAATGTTATTTATGATGAAATGCCATTGGAGGTGAATGAATAACTTGAGTTGATTTCTACTCACACCTCTAATAAGAATGCTTTGTTGAATGAAAAAGAAGTTGATGCACTTGAATTGTTAAATCAAATTCATTAATGATTGATAATAGAATCTAGGATAAAAACTTATAATGATTCTCATTTAGTATATATCCTAGATGCTTGCAAATTGTTGCATAAGTTTGATTAGCCCACGGACACGAAAAATGAATTGGCTTTAATTTTTTTAGAAATAGGATTTTGTTTGCAAAAATTCATTTTAGATCAAGATAGCCTAATTCTAAATCATAAATCGAATTGTGAAATCTACATGTTAAGGAATAGACAAGAAAGAATTGAAAATCTATTATTGTCTAATCAATTCAATGATTTGAAGCTCACCCATGAAATTGTTAATAGAATTAAATAAAATTGGGGTGAGAGAGGCAAGATGAAAATTGTTGTATGGTTTGGTCTAACCTTACTTTGTTTTGATTTCTATAAAATTTGGCATGCGTATCATGTTATATGCCTTTTGAAATGCGCTAGTCATGTTTGGGATTCAGGGAAGTGACAGTTCAAAATTTGCACCATCTTGTACCATATTGTACATTTGTATATAGTTTTGGTTTTCATATTTTTGTTTGGTTTTGTTATTTTTGTGTTTTGTCCTTAAGTTTGATTTGTGAGTTTTGTATTTTGGGTTGTTCCCTTGTTTTGAGGTGATGTTTTGTGGTCGCTAACTTATGGTCTCTAACCCATTTTTGTGTTCCTTTGTTAATTAGGTTGGAACACCTAATCCAAAAGCAGGTGAACCTGAGAAAAGGGGATGGATTATTTTGTGATTATGCTCAGATTTTGGGACTAAAATGGTGGAGAGTAGAACAATAATTTTTTTTGCTAAAGCTCCACATGTAACTCACACTTCAAAGGGTACTTCTGGAAGTCCTAAAGGATGAAGTTATCTTGATTTACAAATTAAGGCAAAAATACAACACACTCTATATTTATGCTTCCTAGCCCTAGCGATACATAAATGATTGCAAAGCTAAAAAAAAAGAAAAAAGTGAGCATTGAAAAGCTTGATCAAATCAGTCACAAAGTCTAGATAAACCCTGCTAGGGCTATAGACGTCTGACCAATAGTAGGGCTCTATCTAGACACAGCTCGATTATAAGAAAGACTTTGCAAAGTATTAAGCGAACACAAGGGTGAGTTAGATAAATCCTACCAGGGCTATAGACGCCTGACTAGCAGTAGGAATCTATCTGTAAAAGTTTTCTTTTTATGACCCGTGCTTCATAGCCTAAATGCAAACTAGATGAGGGAATCCAAAAGGTTTTCAGAGGTGCAAAATGAATCACTTTTTCACACACTGAGCAAAGGTAGATGGATTGATTATTTTTATTTGAATATGTTTACCCCTGCCTTCTTGGGACATTGTTAAATAATTTGTATTGTGTTGATATTTTGTGTTCTCATTTCATATTAGGTTCACCCGAAATGCTCAAGAGAATTTCCCAGCAGAGTCGCCATATGTTGTGACTATCGCACAACTCGATTGGGGACCCAACTTTGATTTTTGGTTTTTGGAAGATTTTATGCTCTCCTTTTGAGTTTTCTTCATAGCCTCCATGGATGCATTGGGGTTTCGTGGGGTGTTGAGTGTCCTCTTTGTATTTATTTCCTAGTGCTTATATTTTGGTTTATGTTCAGGTTCAACTTTTGGTTTTAGTGTGGTCTCCTGATTCATTTGGAGTTACAATAATGAGAAGCTAGAAAGCCTATTATTTCAATTTATAAAAGTAATAACATAAATATAATGTATACATTATATGTTATATATCAAAATTAAGTAAAATTTAAACATTATTATATATATACATATAAATAAATAAATAAATAAATCATATATATATATATATATATATATATATATATATATATAAATAAATAAAGTAAAGCTTTGTCTTACATTTATATGCGGCTACATAAGTGCAAAGGGGAATAAAGTTAGGTGTAATGCTTAGCTTATTTAATGTAAAATTTCATTTGGTTTAAAAACTTTACTAATAGAAAATTTGGATTTGTGTTGCAGGTAGTGGCACAGATGACGCGGTTCTAGATAGTGTCATGGACATGATGTAGATACGGTGAGGAGATTCGGATGCTGACGTCAGTCTCTTGACGGGTTGAAAGGATAACATAGACGTGTTGTCCAATGAGGGATGTTGACGTTCACCACATATGCAGAGAATAACGACCAATTATCCAGCGAGGCAATAGTGGTTGGGATGATGACGATGACCGTGATTTGGATCCGCATGTTGATAGCTCAGAGCAGCGATCGGACGCTTATATTGATAAAGTCGATGATGTAGATAAAGCTCTACAATTTGACACCGCGGTAGCAACCGAGGCAAGGAGTCTACATACAACCAAGTGACATCGGAAATCATGTAGCGCATGTTGGGAGTGAGCGGTAACTCAGTTTGTGCAAAACAATTGGCATCGATCATTGTAAATACATCGGTGTTATAGATGGGTTCGACGTTCATCATGAAAATTATATGCATTAAAGACATGAAAATCGTATGTCTATTGAAGATCAACCACGGGATCGCTGGGGAGACAAGCTATGGTTCAAGAGGACATGTTCCTTTAGTTGGTGCAGTTTTCGAGGTTCACAAACAGATCAATGCGGATATAAGAAGGTCATTCACATGCTGAGATAAAGAGCGATGATACAGGATATTTTACGCAAAAGGGATTTGGACCTGTTGGATGGAAAATATTGCAATTGGAATTGACATGATGTTTGTTTCCACCAATAGGAAAGCAGTAGGAACATACCATGATGGAAGGCTACGTGACAAACACAGTAATCAAACCCCCATACACTGCCGATTACTACGAGTCGAGAGGTCTATTCTAATCGGGTGCTGGATTGAAATACGAAGGAGTTCACCATTTAATAAGTATGTGTGACAACAAATTGAAGAGGTATTAAAGTGGAACGAGATTCCAATAGAGCCCTGCAACTGTCAAAGGAGTCAAATCACAGAGTTAACGGATGACAGCGTGGATATCATGGATAACCTAGAAGATATTTTTGTTTGGTCAAGCGTCATTCATGTTTACTGAATTCATTCATTAACGTAGGTTCAGTGATGATCGTCGGATTTAATATGGAAGAAGTGTTTCACAGTCGACTTACAGTGAGAGAGTGAACGTTACGGATGGTAGGTACGATTACCAAGGTGGACGTTTTGACGTGGCTATGACATGAAATATGAGTGGATTCGGTATACGTAAAAGATGTCGAGGATGTGCACAACGATGAAAGGGAGATCGACAGAAGGTTTTGAGTTTCGGATATAGGGGCCCGTTTAAGGCAAAGGGAGAACAATGGTTTTCTTGAATCAGTGGACATCCAAGACAAAAATATCTGGCAGACTCCTGGAAGTGATAACTAATAGTAATGGTGCAGATTGAAGACCTAGCGGATGATCTAAATAGCAAACACCGGTGATGTTTGAGGATGAATTTGCGAGGAGGTCATCGAGGGCTATTATTGGTTGAATGATGTGGGTAGTTGTGTTGATAAAGTCGATGTCCCCCACGCAGCTCATTTACACAGCGAATTCACCATAGGCGCGTTAGTGCAAGATAAGCTTAGGCTTGACATGGCATGGCAGAGTTGATGAAACACAGTGATGGGCTCAATATGACTCGATGTAGGACCTCGGACGGTGGGCTTGGTACATAGATAGAACGCTCAATGTGCAGTGAAGATGACAATGTGGAATGTGACGTAGAGTTGGGAGTAGCCGACCGTTTCGGATTGCACAAACAACTTGGGGACAAGAGTATACACAAATAGAAACAATATCGAGCGAGTGTGGATAGTCTGATTGAAAATTTTTAGCCAACCAATACCATGGATTTTTATCCTAATATAGAGACCATGTGAAAGCCATATTATAAAGTTCGTCCGTTATACACATAAAATGAACAGGCCATTATATGGCAGGGATAAATGTTACAATTGTTAATATGAATCCTATAATTATGTTCGGTTTACTATGAAGGCATTTTTAAAATGTGATGTTACATTGAAATGCTTCGAAATTGATAAGAAAATGAAACAGAAGCGAAGAAAAACCAAACAACCAAACAAAGAGGCATTATGAAAACACAAATAAAAATAAAATAAAGAAACATTGCAAAGGGAATAAAGAAGTCTGCGGAAGTAAGAATATGAAGCGATACAGAGAGGGCATGAAATAAGGGAAGAAAACGAGGGGTCTTTTATGCGATGTTAAATATGGGAAGAAAACGAGGGGTCTTTTATGCAATGTTAAATATGCCATAAAATAACGAAACAAGGGCCGGATCTTCTTGGAGAGGTTAGATGCTGACGTTTTTGGGAAAGGAGTTGGAAATCTCTTTTGTAAATCAAAATATTATTTTAATGCAGAGTTCAAAAATTTGCATTTTATTAGCAAGATTGAAGGAGTTTATTTTTGCATGCCTGTTTTAATTGCTTATTTTTCCATTTTCATGTTTTAGGCTTATAGAGGGTGTTGAATGCATTTTTATGGTTGCACCATTGAAGGTTTAAAACATGAAATTCATTTGTTTTTCTCCTTAGAAGCTCACACCTAGGTTATTGCGAGTTGTGCAAATGCAAATTCGGGTAAACTAGGTTGCATGCATGAATGTCTCACATATTCGATTTTGCAGGAATAGGATGACATCATACTGACTATAGTGTGTTTTAGCATTTTCAGCTTTATGGTCTATTTTCCAGAATTTTGTTTGTTTTTTATTTTCTAACCCTTCATTTTGCAATTTTTTTTAAAACTTTGAAGATTAAAATAAAAATCGGAAAAAATTAAAATGAAAAAAAATAAATACATGAGGGTGAAGAATGAGTTTCAATATTTCATCTAAAACAAATTCGAACTCATTCCGAAGTCATTTTGATTTTATAAAAAATGTTGAAAATCATTGTTTTATAAGGATTTTTATAATTTCAGAATTTTATTTTTTCACGTTTTGAAAGTAAATCAGATTTTTTATCTTGACATTTTCATTTGCAAGCATAAAGGAGCTTTCCTTTATGAAAATTTCAATTTCATTAAAGGGGGGTAAATTTTTATGGCATTCCATAAGCTATCAATTTTAGAGCAATAAATTGTTTTAAAGCGTTATCTTATTTTTTCTTTATGAAAATTATTATTTATTTCATCAAAGAGAGGTAATTTATACATTACATCAAAAGCTATTGTTTTAAAGCATTATATTATTTTTTCTTTATGAAAATTATTTCATTAAAGAGGGATAATTAATAATGACATTTTAAGGCCATTATTTTAAAGCAATAAATTATTGTCTCTTTATGAAAATTAATTTCATCAAAGAGAGATAATTTATTTATTATATAAAAGGTTAATATAGCTACAAAATTGGTCATCCAAATTATTCCATCTTGAGGAAGGCAACATAAAATAATTCTTTCATCATTTGAAATTTATATTTAGAGATAGGTTTTAATCTTCTATTTCACCTTTAAAGTTGGGTTTAATGCAAGATAAAAACTTGTTTAAAATCTACTTAATCTAAAGAAGATAAATCTATATAAAATCCTTCAAGATAAAATGAACTAAGGCTTTACATTGTAGTCATATGAGGGCCAATCACATTTTACTTTCCTTTAAGTTTCATGAACAAGAATTAACATGGCATAATAAAATAAACCAACACAGGCCCCTTGTTAACAGTTACTTGCAATCACTAAGGTATTCCTAGCACTTATTTGATATACATTTATTGAGATTACTAATATACATGTGCAATGCTTATATAGCGTAACCTTAGAGAAGTTGTTTTGTTTTTAAATTATTTTCAAGAGAGGGTTTTGTGATCACAATCCTAAAGGTGAGTGTGGTTTTGCAATTGGGAAAAATTACCACTCAATAGCACCTGTGTACACCTATTCATACTTACCCTGATCTGGTGATGGTGATTTCAAAGTTTTACAATCCTGCCACGAGGGAAATTCAAAATATGAAGGGAGAAAAATTGTTCACCATTTAGGCTAGCGTAGTTAGATAAGCATTTGTGTGTGGGTGAAGCTTTCTTCGAATGTTATGTTTAAAAAATGAATCTCAAGGAACAAGAAAAGAGGTATCGGTCAACTATGACTTTGCGCTAGTTCATGGAGAATAAGCTAATAAAGGTGCCCATGTTTGAAGAGTTTCTGACTTTGCCAAAGCCTCTAATATAATTTAAAAGTCCATATATGTTTTCCATATTTTGCATGGTCTTCCTACTGATTCCACGGTGTATAAATGGTAATAAGTGCTTGTACAATGTATTTTGCAAGTGCAATTTTATGCCCCAACAACAATGCAAGTGAGCACAAACCCGATTTTTTTAACTAGGTAGATTACGTGGCTCGAGCAATGCATACCCAATTGGAGAAGATACAAAGTGAAGGAGCAGTATCATTCAAGTACACTTCATTTTTGTCTTGATATTTATTCTTCCACATGCACCAATATTTTTCTTTCATAGCGATCAAGCAAGTTGATGCGGTAGATAGGAAGCTGCCAGTTTATTTGTGGACTCCAAACTTGTCTAGGAAGGAGTCATTTTACAATTTCAATCGCATATTTTTGGGCCTCGCCCTCGAACTTATTTTTGGCACATGTGAGAGAGTTCCAAGGGTGATGATGGAGAAGATTGTTGCGAAGGAGAAAGGTGACATTTTCTTGTTGATGTAGGGTGTTGTGGTACAAATTTTTGGCTTCACTGGTAAGCCATTTCACCTTCTGTATTTTACTATAGAGTGTATTTTTGTGATAGAAGTTGTCCACTAGACTGACTTCATCAATGATGTCTATGGGGTAGTATGAAAAAATAAAACTACATGCACCATGGTATTTCACTTTAGCGGCACTGAAGTAGACCAGTTTGGCCATAACAAGTTGATTAATTAATATCTCTATGACATTGATATGGTGGAGTTATCTCAGTGGTGGAAGTACAACCCTTTGGGTCATTTCGTGACATTGATTAAAGCCAAAATTTTTCATTGCTACCCCTGGGCAAATATTAAGTAGCAAATAAATAATCCAGAAGAGCACATTATGATGATGTTCCCACCATGGCATAACTTCTACGAGATGGAGGCCGAATATAACCCTGCAATTCACAAGCACCAGATTCCTCCTCTGGGCTTATTTGGAAAAATGAAGGAATAGTTGCCTGCTTGGTCTGAGGAGAAAATTACCAATTGGTGGGTTATGAGGGCCCATTGAGGGAAAATTGGGTCAGCTTATGGCCTGGCAATGCATGATATATTTTTGAATGTATATGATGAATACTATGACAGTTATCAGCCAATCTCTTTCACAAAAATTATACCTTGGATCTTTCAAAGATTGGACAACGAAGTGATCATGGCTAGACAAGAACAATGTGTGGTTGAGGAAGCACCACTTGTGGAAGAAGAGAAATAGTCATCACCAGAAGTGCAGCCCCAGAAGAAGAATAAGAGTAAGCGTGAGGTACTTCCTTTTCCAAAAATCTCCAAGAAGCCAAGGATATATGTAGTTTCTTCATCCAGTGCGAATCCTCCTCCCGTAGTCGAAGCTGCACAGGCTGATGTTTCAAAAAATCCTCCTTTGGTTCAGGCAGGACAGCTTAGCCAGCATATAGAAATTATAGATCTGGAGGAGACAGAGGAGGAACAAAATAAGGGAAAACCAATGTCACAATCACCCTCATAATCAGCTTAAATGGTGTCAAATCCTAAGAGTACATTTTCTCTACCCTCTTCCCTCTCCCTTGAGCATTCAGTGATTGTTGCATCTCATTCCATAGTTGTCACTTTCGTATCACCTTCATTCAGTATACCCTCCACTACCATTTCACTTCCTGTTTCCCAGTCACCAATCATCGATGCTTCCTCTTCTTCTATTCCCATTTCTTCTATTTCCCTTTATTTGAGTTCTTTTGCATCTGGAACCAATCTATTTTTGCTCCCTTCATCCTCAATTCCAGTAATTTCTATCATGGCTATAAATATACAAGCTCCACCTCTAATAAGTGTAACTGTAGTCGAGCCCCTCACTTTTGTCCCCTCAATTACTTTCCTTTCACAAACCATTCTGGTTTATACTTCCCTTCATGAGCCAAAACCTCAGTAGGCTCATTTTTTCCTACTCCATTTATTGAGTTATAGTTGTTTCTAGATCCAAAGATGGAGATTATGCCAGAAGATCTTGTTGCAACAAAAATAAGTCGAGCCCACCAAAGTTCATTGTAGTGGCTAAAAGGTCGTAAGCAAAAATAAGCTCAAGTTCCAACAAAGATTTTGAAGGTCATTTTTTATCCCGAAGCTATGGAGTCCCATACTGTAAAGATGATCCCCTAGGACCAGAAGCCCCAAGGAGAAATGGCCCCAAGTGATTACACTTATGAAGTCATTATAGAGGACCTAACAAAAATTGAGATTACAAAGAATATGGGAAATATACAGGTGGATGTGAGCTCTCTTTACCTACATAACGAGCATTACAAGAAAATATTTTTCGAGGTTGAAGCAAAGATTGTTAAGTTAGATGAAGCTCTGGCTAAAAATAGGGCACAGTTGGAGATAGCAATCAAAGGTAAAGCATTGGTAGCAAAAAGTGAAAGAGGATACAACCAAGGGATACCAGATAGCTTGTATGGGAGTAGAGAAGAAATTACAAGCATTGACCGCTTAGCTTGAAGCTTTATAGAAATAATTGACCGAAATAGCTATACAATCAGTGGGCTTCTCCAAGGAGAAAATAAAAGAAGCTCATCACCATTTAACTAAATATTGTGTGACATTGGTGGTAGAAGCACTCAAATTTCTATTGTATATTCATGCGGCCCGAATAATAATTTTAATTGGTGATCAAACTTTGGAGTATGCTGAGGAGCAGCTGGAATCCAAGTTGGAGATGACACTGAAGATCCAGGCATTAGCTAAGTTTAACTTCCAAGTTAAGACACTGAGTGTGATGGATCGAGCTTCGTCTAGTGCAAGGATTATGTTGTGCAACTACTTTTCCAAGTTGAATCTGGCTAGAGAGGGCCGAAAGCTGGCTATTATGTTTGAACAAGAGCATTGTGTTTCACTTATTTATTTCGAGGCTCTAGTTGATATTGAGTCTCCAAGCTTTACTGATGATCATGAGGAGATTTTATCGAAGAAATAATTAGAGGTGGCCTAGAATTTTTTTATCAAATATACTTAAGAGATCGATAGCTAGGAGGAGCCAATCACGAAGGAACAAGTACTGCCATACATGGAGAGGCTCACCCGCATCAAATCATCCTTGTTGGAGCTCAGTTAGAGAGCTAATCACATCATCTTGGACCACGTTAAAATGTTGCACTTTGTCATGTATTCACTCTAGTATCCTTTGAAGCTCAATAGTCTTGTGTTAAGGTAGTTGTAGTATATGAGACTACTAATGCAAGTCTTGCCAATCAAGAAGCACAAACATGGGTGGAAGTAGAGCCAAAAGAGGCTGCAGAAGAGCAGTAGAAAGTTGTAGAAGAGCAGGAGAAATGATCATAGGAGGAAATAAAAAGGAGGTTGCTGAATCAAATGTACCATTTGATGCAGCCAACAACGGTGAAAGTTGAGCCCAATGGATGAAGGCATGGGGTTGATTGCATATAGACAAGTTGAATATCCCGAGAGCTACCAAAAGTGTTGGTAGTTTTGCCACACTAAATTTTGATTGTAAAATTCAAAGAATATAAGATGAATGATGCAATTGTTTTGATCTTTTGTCTTTACTGTTTTAATGTAACATTTTTTTTCCCTCCTTTGAGTGATTTCACTAAATAAAGAAGGTTGATTTCATCCTTGGAAATACACAAGTTTTTGTCGATAAAAATTAATGCAAATCATGGGAAAAATATAAAGGGGAAAAATGTATGGCAAATAACATCTCAGGATCAAAGGGGCAATGAAAATGGTCTAAGGCTTCAACAATTATTATTAAAAGGAAAAGCACCAGTGAAGATAAAGGGGAAGACGTTTTCACCCTAGGGAAGGGGCAAAAATCATTTTCACCCTTCTTTTGGGTGAAATACCATGTTAAGAATATTCTGCCCAAGTGGGAGTGAAAAAAATAGAAAGCGCTTGGTTTTAAATGAAGGCAAGATTTTACAAAGTGGAGAAAAGTATTTTTGCCCAAAAATTACACATGTAAGGTGATTTTGCCCTTTTCTGGGAGTGAATTACTATTTTTAATTTTGGCATGAAAATGATAGATGGGAAACTGGTCAAAGTCAAAGTTACCCCAAGAGAGGGGGTGAAAATAATTTTTGCCCTTATTTAGGGCAAATTTCTAAATGAAGACGTTTCGGAGTGAAAATCAAGAAAAATGTGTGCCTTGTGAAGTCAAAGTCAAATTCGCCCCAGAGAGGGAGCAAAAATCACTTTTGTCCTTCTTTTGGATGAAATCCAAGTTGAGGATGTTTTTCAGAGCACCAGTGATGAAGTGACGTCATTCGGGTGAAGGTTGTGCTAGTCAAAGTCAAAGCAAATTTAAAGAAGGTGCCACCAATGTAATTTCACATTATTTTGAGCAGAAACATTTATTTCGCCCAGTTTGGAGTGAAAGTCTTGAAAAAGCATCTTTATATTCCAGTATAAGTCACCCTAGGTAGGGGAAAAAATAATTTTCACCCGTATTGAGGGCGAAATAAATCATTTTTGCCCAGTTTCTCGTGAAAGTCATTTCCATTCTATTTTTTTGGAGAAATCCTCTATTTTTTGGGTGAAATTAATCAGGTGAAGAACGAAAGCAAATTGATGGGATAAAACACCAAATTGCCTGGGTGAAATCAATTCTTACCGCTTCCTTTCAGTATAGTTTTCTTTCTAAGGTGCCATTGTTGCTGATATTTTTTGAGAAAGATCAGAGATTGATGGAATTTAATTCTTGGAGCAATGAAATTGAAATTTTTAAAATTCATACTGAAGAGATGCTAAGATTAAATGCTACGTCCTAGATTCCAGTATGATCCTATTCATTTTCAAGGCATCCTCCACTGATTTCATTCCTTTTTGAAACAAAATTAATTTACGTTGCATCTCTCCTGGCGAAGATAGAGATTCTCAGGTGCAAAGTGATGAAATGGTGTCTATAATTTAATATCCAAGATCTTGATTACCGTGTGATGTTGCTGATTTTTGATGTAGTGACACCTGGAATGCTTTTCCTATCATCAATCTCTATTGATTTCCTAGGCACACTCCATGAAAATGGGATCATTGCTTCCTGAAGAATGTTATGATTCAAGCATTGTCGTTATCAAGGAGATAATTGCTCTTTATGGTCTTTGACTAGTTAGCATTTTGTTTTAATATACATTTAATTTAAGAGGTGAAATCCTCTATAAATACTAAGCATTTTGATGTAATGAAGGAGGATAGACATTCTACCAAAAACTCTTTGAGTTCTCTGCATCAATCGAAATATCACAAACTTCTGTTTCCTAGAGCAGTGTTGTGTGCTATCACTTTCTACCTAGCATTTTTGTTATGTTCATTTCCATTATTAGATAAGTTTAAGCTCTATTGTAAGCAAAATAAGACAACACCTTGCAAATAAAATAATGAAAGACAAGCAATTGCAGAATAAATGAATTTTATATTGAATTTTATTGGAGCCTTAGTCTCCTCTTTACAAGTGATTTGCCCCAAGTGCATAGGGGAATGATTACAATAAGTGAATGCTTGCTTTCACATGATACAATGAGCACAAAGAGGGAAAAACCCCTTTGGCTAATCAAATTATTGGTGGTGTCTTCGGTCTTCTTTCGCTCCAATCCAATTGGTGAGTGGGCTTTGGTATCCAATGTAGGGACCACTCCTAGCTTCAATAGCTCTTCAAATACCTGTATCCTGCACACATGGAAGTCAAACAAGGGTTAGAAGCACCTGTATAAATGATTGAAAACCAATGCAAATGAAAACCCTTGAAAGGAATGCTTGTAGGAAACATAGAAATTAAACTAGAAATGCCTTGCTAACAAATGAATAACTTACTGATCTCTGCTGCTCCAAATAGCCTGAAAATTGGTGGAGATATTCTTGGGGATGTCAGGAACCTACCCTCAAAATTTTAGCTCAATCCGAGTCTGGATGAGGGAGATATGGCCAAAACAAGTTTGGTAGTTTTTGTAGAACCGCGGGCCTGCGGTTGTGATTGTGTAACCGCGAGTGTGCGGTTTAGAAACCGTGGGAGTGTGGTTGGGACTGTGTAACCATGGATGCATGGTTGTGCAGAGATGGTAGAAAATCTTGAAAATTTGGATTCGAGACCTCGATGGCTCGAACTCCGTGAACGTTGGTGATTCCCTACAATGATTTCGACAACGTGACGACATATTTTCCAGTCCCCCTTTGCTTGATGGAATGGTGTTGCTTTTATAGGTAATTTTGGGTTTTGGAGGGAAATTAGAGGTGGCAAGCCAGGGCTGCCAAGTGGTAATCCTAGGCTACCACCTATCGGAGGGGGTTGGAGTGAGTCACCTAGAGTGTCTCACTTAGGTGGAGTGGTGCATGTGGTAGGTGCAAGTGGAGTGAGGTGTGAGTAGGTGTCCCATGTGAAGGGAAGGGGACAAGGGTGTATGAGATGTGGCAAGGTGGGGTAGTGAGGTGGCTAGGACACATGTCTAGTGGGTAGGTAGGGTATCCTAGGGGGATTTTCCAGATTTATTAAAATCTGGAAAATAGGATAATGTGCAGGATTTTTATGCCTAAGTTTAGACTTAGGCATATATTATTATGTAGAATTGTGGTGTGCAATGTGGGTGAAGTGTACATGAATTAATATACCTAAGTTTAGACCTAGGCATATATTTTATTATGCAGAATTATGTGGTGAAATGTAAATGCCTAGATTTTGGTGTCTACAGATGCCCCTTTTTGTACCGTATTGTGTAAAATACAATGTGGTGCAAAAACAAATGACACCTGTCTTTATTGGATGAATGGACTCAAATCTTCTCGATGCACAAGAATGGATGATTTTTTTGAAAAATTTTGAGTTGTTTGCTTACCCCCTCAATTGGCGAATGGGTAAAGGATGAAACCCATGAGCCAATTGACCAAATGTGAATGATGAAAAGGGGTGGATGTGATTGATGCAAATGTTGGAAATCAAGATCAAGTTGGATGCCCCAAGTTTGGGGTGGACTTATGTTATCGCAAATTTACCTTTTGGTTTGATTGACATGCAAGATGATGAAGTAAAGGAACCAATCACCCTAGGGGCTTGTCCTAGTGACTATTAGCAATTCCTTAATGCAAAATGATGAAGTATAAATTTTCCATGTTTTGTAACCCCACGGAGTAGGCGTCAATGACAACCTTGGGCAAATCTACTTGAACGCAGGTCACTCAAAAATTGAAGGACCAACCTGATTTAATTTCAAACATGATGATGTGAAATGATTTTGAATAAGTGTCCTTATGGTAATTTATCCATCCTACCAAATTGCATGGATTGCCAATCACTGCAACCGCTAGGTTTCTAGGGTAAATTACTAGATACAAGGTTCACTCGAGATGATGATGATGTGAGATGATGATTTGGAGGGTTTTACAATGTTTTTGTAGCCATTTGCATTTGAAGGGGAGTTGTGTAAGGTCACAAATAAAATTCAACTTGTGTTGCCCCCAACATGGAAAAGATGCTAATTTTTAATGAGCGTAATTTGCATGATTGAGTGTTGACTTTGATTATGAAACTTGAATTTGTTGATTTTGTCTTTCCCTTCAAGAGATGAGTCGATGGAGAAGATATGAAATGATGAAAGCAATGAAACAGATGATAATGGTTGGAATGAAATGGATGTTTTTGTTTTTGTTTCAACTGTGATTTTGACCATTGTTGATAATTGTGCACTTCTATCCCTTGGAGCAGTCCAGCCGTATGGCTTTCTTAGGGAATTGAGATGATAACAATTCATTTCTTGCATGAGGTGAATCACTTTTCAAGGGCCTTATGGTAACTTATCCATCCTACCGGATTGCATGGATTGCTAGTCGCTGCAACCGCAGGTATATAGGATAAGTTACTGTATACGAGGATCACTTGAGGCTAAGTGGAAGAAGGAAATGTACACCTCTATCCCTTGGAGCAGTCCAGCCTCATGGCCTTCTTAGGGAGTTGAGATGAGAGCACTTCTATTCTTTCAAGAGCCTATTGAATTTGTTTTTGACCAAAGGAATTGAGGTATCTTTGGAGTTTTTTTTTTTTTTTGAGATTTTTTTTTTTTTTTTGTTTTTTTTTTTGTATGACAAAAGATGCATGGAAATGTTTTTGGTGTTTTATGTTTTTGTATCAAAAAATATTCTTGAAATTTTTTTTTTTTTATTTTTGTAAGACAAAAGATGCATGGAAATGTTTTTGGTGTTTGATGTTTTTGAAATGGAAAGAAAGCACAAGATGTTTTTTTTTTTTTTATGTTTATATTTTTTTTTTGACCAAAGGAATTTGAGTACCTTTGGAGCATTTTGGATTGATTTGACCAAAGGGTTTATGCCTTTGGAGCCTTTTGAATTGTTTAATGTTTTTTTTTTTTTTTTTTTTTGAAGTTTTGAATTGAATTTGACCAAAGGCATTGTTCCTTTGGAGCTTTTTGAATTGATTTGACCAAAGGGGATAGATTCCTTTGGAGCCTTTTGAATTGAATTTGACCAAAGGAGCTTGGTTCCTTTGGAGCCTTTTGAATTGATGTAATTGTGAGTGTCCTTATGGTAATCTACTCATCCTACCGGATTGCATGGATAACCAATCGTTGCAACCGCTAGGTGACTAGAGTATATCACTAGATACGAGGTTCACTCAAGGATCTAAATGGAATTGGATGTGTTGTGTTTATGAATGTGAGGCAAAGGGTGCAACCTTTGACAAAAGGGTACAACCTTTTGAACCTAGTAGATGATTTGAAATGTGAATGTTTAATGTGATTGTTGGGGTAGGTGTGAGACTTTGAACCCCCCAAGTTGCTTGACTACTTGATGTGATTATTGGGGAAGGTGTAAGACCTTGAACTCCCCCTAGTTGGTGTTTTTGTGATTGTTTATGTACATGTGTAATGATGGATTGTTTGATTTTTTTTTGGGTGCATGTGATGAAATGAATGTGTTTATGAATGAATGCAATTGGTGGTGATGTATGCAAATGAATGAATGGTTTTGCCTTATTAATTGTCATTCAAAGAAGTTATGGACCATTGTTTAGCAAACTTTGCCTTTATTGCTTAATCAGGGGCACCAATACGATACTATGGTTTGACCACAATTTGTAGGATGAAATGGACTATGATATATGTGTGGCAATATGATGGTGGTATGGAATGGAAACTTGCTTATGACTTTGTTTGCCTTAGGGATAAAGGATCTAGAGTTGTTTTGCAAAGACTCAAACATCCTAGTGATATCAAACAAACTCTCTCAAACTGCCTAATTCTTCTAGGACCAAATGTGTGTGCAGTGAATTCATTTACCGAATCAAGAGCATGGTAATGACCCGAGACAATCAAGAACCAGTGTGTGTGCAATTGAGTTCATTAACTCATCTTGAGTAAATTGGGTAAACCTATTATGGTTGGAACCAAGAAGCTAGCTTGTCCGTATGAGCGGTCAGAGGTCTCTTTTTAAAAGAGACATGTCACCATGCATGAGCGTACTCCACTGCCAGTCAAGCGTCTATAGCTCCGATGGAGGCTAACTCCATAGTCCATGATTTTTGTTTTTGATTTCTTGAATTTTGGGGATGACTACTTAACCATCTGACTGGAAATGTAGTACGATCCTTACAACCCAATTAATCAGTGGTGTGTGATGTAAAGGATTTAGAGCTTTGGGGAATCGGATTCTCAACCTAAGTGTGATGAGAATTGTACCCTATCCTTACTACTCTATCTTTTGAATTTGAAGCAACTGTGATAGTAGTGAAAACCACTATTGTCATGGACTATGTTGCATAATGGGACAAGCAAGGATGACCCTTTTCACCTCAAGGTTCCTACCAAGTATGGTGTTATCCCTCTTTGACACAAGATGTTTTTAAGATGTGAAATTGTGTTTGGTTCGAGAATGTTTTTGAAATCAATTCCCAATACTCAAGATTTGCTTAGTGTATATATGTGCAATGGTCCTAAAATAACTCGACATATTTTTTGGAGGTTGCTTAAAACACTAGGAGTGGTTGAGTGACCGAAAACACCTAGAGATTCCTCAAACCAGAGACCACCAAAGAAATGAAGTGCTATGGGGTTTTATTGCAGCTATTTTTTTTTTTTTTTTTTTGACATGGTTTTAGATGGTGAAATTGGACTAATGCTAGACCGTAGGTACCCCTAATTAAGGCAACAAGACTCAGTGAATGAACAATTATCTAACCTAAGTGGATGACAATTAATATGGTAAGCAACATGAATGGATGCAAATGATACGAATATGCAAATGCAATGGAAGTGGAATGTGTGAATGCAATGAAAGTGGGATTGTGAATGCGATGTATTAAAAATGCAATGTGTATGAACATGTTTTTGTGTTTTATATTTATTATTATTATTTATTTATTATTTTTTAGGTGTTTTTGAACTGAAATGTGACCAAAGGGGTTTGGTTCCTTTGGAGCCTTTTGAATTGTATGTGACCAAAGGAGTTTTGGATCCTTTGGATCCTTTTGAACTAATTTGACCAAAGGAGTGCCTCCCTTGGAGCATTTTGAGATGAGTTTTGACCAAAGGGGTTAGGTTCCTTTGGGGCCTTTTGAATGGAGTTGACCAAAGGGATACCCCTTTGGAGATTTTTTTTTTGGGGAAGGTGTGATACCTTAATCATCCCCAAATTGTTTTGTGATTGGTGAGCATGGGGAAGGTGTGATACCTTGAGTATCCCCACAATATTTTGTGCTTGGTGAGCATGGGGAAGGTGTGATGCCTTGAGTATCCCCACAATGGTTCTGTTGACTACCAGGGTTTTGATTGGATGTGATGAGTGGACTTTCAATGGAAAATACCCCCTTGTCGATAAGATCTTGGACCACATTTTTAAAGGCTTTGCAATCATTGATGTCATGGCCCACTTGTCGATGATAGAGACAATAATGATCTTCCCTATACGACCTAGATTTATGTATTTTGGTATCTATAGGACGTATGTCAAGTAAAATGATTATTTTTGCATCCTACAACTTTTGAAAGATGATTGACATGGGCTCGGATAGAGGGGTCCAAGTACGGGGTTGATGATTTGGATGAGATTGGCCATGTGGATGAGGTTGATGAGGTTGTTGAGGTGGGTGAGGTTGATGAGGTTGTTGAGGTGGGTGATTTTGATGAAGTTGTTGAGGTGGGTGATTTTGAAGTTGATGACTCAATTGTAGCTCAATGCTTGTGAGGCGGTTCAATATTTGTTGTAAAATGAGCATAGTGTATTGGTGAAATGGTGGTTGTTGATGAGGAGATGGTGGAATGATGGTGTGTTGTGTTGATGGAGCACCATACATGTGATTGAGTGGATGTGTGGGTATGGTTATAGTTGGGGGCGCAACACCCAAGATGGATCTTGGGTGAAGAAGGTGGGGGGTTGATGGGTTGTTGATGGTGGGTAGGTGGTGAATTGCATTGCTGCTGAAGGAGGGGGGTTATGGACCATGGTGCTTATGGGTGCTATAGATGGAATGGACATAGGGATTTGTGAAGCAACACTAATGGGTGCTTCGTAAAGGGGGTTGGTGCAAATGACTTGTTGATTTGGTATGATGATGGGAGGTTGATTAGATGATGATGGATGGGTATGGGCTATGGTGGTAGCAGTGTGCTCAAAAAGTGGATTTGCAAAGGCTTGGCTAGACTATTGTGGGTGTGGGAAGGTGACTTCCTGATGGAATGATGGGATGGTATGGGGTGGAATGGTAAGTGGTGGTAGTAATGGAAAAACCATTCTAGCTGCACTCAGGTACATCCTAACGGTGTCCATGTCTACAAGTGTGACATGACCATCCATTGGTGTGGGTGGCTCACTCCTAGGAGTCTCAGGAATAGCGGTATGGGTAGCCCTATGCATGATGTCTCCATCTAAAATAAGGGCACTACTTGAGGGCCCTACATTTAAGTTTTGGGATGCATTAGGGACTACACTAACTTGCCCTACCACCGAAGTGTTAGGGACTTGACTAACCTGAGGTGGATCCATGGGGATGGGCAACTGACTCTGAACTAAGGCTAACTTTCTGGCTTGACTATGGGTCGTTACCATGCGCTAATATGCAATGATGTGTGAAGTGTAAATGCAAATCTATGTAACTGAAATGAAAGTACAATGCAATACAACACACAAAGCAAATAAACACACAAAGTTTTTGGTCCTAAGTTTGCGCTAAGTTTTTTTTTCAAATTTTGTTTTCGATGTTTGATTTTTTGATTGTTTTTGGATTTTTGAAGTTTTTGATTTTTTTGTAATTTTGAGTGTGTTTTGATTTTGAAATTTTGAAGAAGTTTTTTATTGGATTAGAATAAAAGAACTCAATGAAGATGGTGATTAGGAACACTAGTGCCAAGCATGATTTCTCAAAAGAGTCTAGGGTACACCGCTTAAATCCTAGTGGGGGGTTCACCTAGCTCTTCCACTCTGATTCAACAATCGTTCCAACAGTGGGAGACAACTTGAACACAAGTGACCTATACCAAATCAAAGAGTGCTTTTATCCTATCTAAGGATGATCTAGGGGGCAAGCCAGTGGAAGGAGGTGAATTCCAATGTCACCGGTCTGAATTGGGGGTTGGTGATGAAATCCAACCTGACCAATGTTTTGATGATATGTGTGTGTGTGAAGGTTTTATTTTCTATTGTGTGATGCAAATCTAACATGCAATTCTATTTTTATGCCTAATGCAGAAAACAAGGAAGATAGAGAATAGCAAACAAAATCAAATCAAGGGCAAAAATTGCAACTTTAGGTAAGATTCGACCAAATTCTATTTAACAGGGCTAACCACGGGTGGGCGGTTAGTTCTGGTAAACCGTAGGTATGCGGTTTTCCAACCGCACGTGCACATTTGGGAAATCCCAACCACGGGTGCGCGGGTCCTTTCTATCAACAGAACAAAGTTGAATACAAGCCCAAACCCCAAAAAAGAAATACCTAGGTTATTTCTAACTTGGTACATGCAAGATGATTATTCCCTACTATGCATATGCAGATCCTCATTTATTTCCCTTTGTTATTGTGTGTATGAATGCAATATTTAAGTAAATTTTTCTATCTCTAAGACCTAAGTGCACACAAAGGCATACAAGACTGAGACCCTTAATCTACTTAAATGCAACCTAAAACCAGAACTAAAGGAAAATTTTAAAATATGGCATAGGGTACAAACCTGTGTTCCTTTCGTTGCTCCTTCCAGCTTTCAACCATCGGTCCATGTTTCCACAGTACAACAACCGTGAATGAGCATTTCTCCAAAAACTCAACTGCGAATGTGCGTTTCCTCAGGACAAAACCACGTATGTGCATTTTCTCAAATTAGAAACCATTGATGCAGTTTCACAATGATAAGTTAAACACAACCCTATCCAGACCCGAGATCAAATTCTCACACATCTCAAATCCTGACACCTATACATGCAAATAGAGATCAATAAAATTAAAAAGAAGCAAGGCAAAACAAAATGGAACCCTTGGGAGGTCCCACCATGATCGCCATTTTGTAAGCAAAATAAGACAACACCAAGCAAATAATAATGAAGACAAGCGATTGCAATGAATAAATAATCTTTATATTAAATTTTATTGGAGCCTTAGCCTCCTATTTTACAATGATTTGCCCAAATGTGCATGAGGGGTATGATTACAATGTTAATGCTTGCTTTCACATGATACAATGAGCAAAAGGAAAGAAAAGAGGCCTCTTTGGCAAATCAAATGAAAGGTGGTGTCTTTGGTCTTCTTTCGCTCCAATCCAATTGGTGAGTGGGCTTTGGTATCCAATGTAGGGACCACTCCTAGCTTCAATAGCTCTTCAAATACCTATATCCTACACACATGGAAGTCAAACAAGGGTTAGCAACACCTGTATAAATGATTGAAAATCAATGCAAATGAAAACCCTTGAAAGGAATGCTTGCAGGAAACATAGAAATTAAACTAAAAATGCCTTGCTAAAAAATGAATAACTTACTGATCTATGCTACTCCAAATGGTCTTGAAAATTGGTGGAGATATTCTAGAGGATGTCAAGAACCTACCCTCAAAATTTTAGCTCAATCCGAGTTCGGATGAGCGAGATATGGCCAAAACAAGTTTGGTAGTTTCTGTAGAACCGCGGGCCTGCGGTTGTGACTGTGTAACCGTGGATGTGCGGTTTAGAAACCATGGGCCTGTGGTTGGGACTGTGTAACCATGGATGCGCGGTTGTGCAGAGATGGCAGAAAACCTTGAAACTCAGATCCGGGACCTCGATGGCTCGAACTCCGTGATCGTTGGTGATTCCCTGCAACGATTTCGACAACGTGATGATGTATTTTCCAGCCCCCTTTGCTTGATGGAATGGTGTTGATTTTATAGGTAATTTTAGGTTTTGGAGGGAAAATAGAGGTGGCAAGCCAGGGCTGCCAAGTGGCAATCCTGGGCGTCGCCAAATGGAGGGGGGAAGTTAGAGTGAGTCACCCAGGGTGTCTCACTTAGGTGGAGGGTGATGTGGGTGCAAGTGGAGTGAGGTGTAAGGGTTGTCCCATGTGAAGGGACAAAGGGGACAAGGGTGTATGAGATGTGGCAAGGTGGGGTAGTGAGGTGGCTAGGACACATGTCTAGTGGGTAGGCAGGGTATCCTAGGGGGATTTTCCAGATTTATTAAAATCTGGAAAATAGGATAATGTGCAAGATTTTTATGCCTAAGTCAAACCTTAGGCCATGTGAATAAATAATGTGCAGGAATATGCCTAAGTCAAACTTTAGACGTATGATTATTATTATGCAAAATTGTGGGGTGAATACAAATGCCTAGATTTTGGTGTCTACATCTGCATCTGAATTTATGTCCTGATAAAGAGATAAATACTGAAATATTTATTGAAATTTATATTTACAATTTGTGAATGGTTTTTATGCTTTAGTTTCTATTGCATGCTAGTTAAAAATTGATTTGATTTTTAGCTGCTAGTTTATCCCTACCTTACATTCCTAGCTCATAGCCATATTTTCCATTCCTTTTTTCATTTTCCATATCTTTCTTGTTACCCTAAGCTTTTTACCAAATTAGATTAGTAAGGGAACCAACCCTCTCTAGATTGGGCTGAAGGACATCTCTTTCCTTCGGCATTTCAATTTTGATAAAGTCTAGGGTGCACAAGCATTTTTTACTTAGGCAGATTCATGACCAACAAGACCTAGGTTCAAACTTTAGGGGTATGCTCAATTTCGGCAAAGATAGTAGTATGACCTGAGTTAACTGAGTGTGTGTCATCTTGATGATGATGGTACCAACCTTGAGCTACCTAGGGTCTCCCTCATTCCAGGTTGAGTTTACCGAGGCAAGATAAGGGTTATAGTGGTAGCACCATGATTTTATGCTACAATCAAAGACAATACAACTTAATTTTGTGACCAGTTGTTAAAAAGGAAAGGTAGTTACTAATTCCACTATATATATATATAGATCTCCTACCATATATACTTGTTACCACTGCAACACAGATATTTATACATTATATGTATTCTTACAACACTTGACTAAGACTGTACATCCTTTAATAGAAAATTACTAAGATATATAAATATATATAACCTTATCCATCCCTTCAGACCTTCTAAGATTAACCTTGGATGAAGGGTTGTTTAATATTGTGGGAAAATTTATGGGTTCTAGACCAAATTTAGACTCAATTAGAAGATGGGCTTTCTCTAAATGGTCACCTAGTGGTCATATGGAAATTTTAGCTTTACCCAACAACTTTTTTCTTATTAAGATTTCTAGGGAAGAGGACATGGTTAATATTCTAAGTGCTGGACCATGGGTTTTTGGTAGAAGAGGTTTGTTCCTTCGTAGATGGGGGGTGGATTTTGACCCAAAATTGCAAAAGATAAACTATGCACCCATTTGGGTGAAGCTTCTTGGTTTACCTCTTCACTTTTGGCATGTGGATATCTTGAGAGGTATCACTAAAATGTTTAGAGATCTAATCAAAATTAATGCAGCCACTAGTGCTAAATCGAGACTAATTGTTGTTAGGATGTGCATTTTTGTTAATCTAGATTCTAATCTCCTAGAATCCATTGATCTAATTTCATATTTGGGTATTAGAAAACAAACCACTATTTTTAAAAATTTGCCTTCTCATATATCTAAGGCTTTCCATTTGGGCTCTCATATCTCTTCCAAGAACTATGCAAAGACCGATGGAAATTCTTGGATATCTTTTGAGAATATTACAAAGCTTAATGGAAATTTTATGCCTTCTACTAAGTCTATTGATTGTTCGAGAGATTTTTCTTTTGTTGAGATCCATGTTACTCTTTATGGGTTCGTTGTAGAGGATCCTTGTCTTAGGAATACTTTTAATTTGAAAATTTCTGATTATTTCACAAATATTGATGACTTTTATAGAAATCTTTCTCTTGTTTAGTTTTGTGTCAATTTTTTGCTAACCATGGCTGAAGCCTCTCTAGTTAAGGTTGTTGATGAGGTCAATCCAAGAAATTTGGCTAGAAAAAACTTGACTATCAATGATTCACTTACTTCCACAAGAGATGTTTCTCATAGCTCTCTCTCATTTGATTCTTTAGCCCAAAATGACAAAAGGAATATTGGTTTGGAGATGGAGGTTACTCCCTCAAAAAGAGTGAACAAGAGTGGTAAGAGCTTTGTTGTTCAAGGTCCTCTCACAAGATCTCAAAAAAGTAAAGGTAGGCAGTTCTCTAGAAATCGCTGCAAGACTCATTTGAATATGGAGAAAATAGAAAGGGACATTGCAAATGGGATAAAATCCACTCTCAATTTTAATGGAAATGGGGATAAATTTGGTTTGAATTTAAAAAAGGGAGATTTATGGCTAGATAGCCCCTATTGCTTTGGTGGCTTTTAGTTCTCTTCTCTTCGAGATGGAAATAGGTTTTGGGTTAGATGTAGTTACGAGCTTTGAGGTTTAGGTTTCTTTCTCTAGATTATGGTTGTTTTCTTGAGGTTGCTGTAAGGTTTGGATTTGGATTTTTTTCTATTGATGTTAGAGCCAAGGTTTCAGAAATATTTTGTTGGTTTTTTCCTTAATTATTTGGCTGGTATTTTTTTCCTGGATTTTGGATCTAGATTCATCTGGGAATGGTTGACAACTAGTTTCATGGCTAGTTTCAAATCTTTTTTTGAATTTCTAGGTAGATCTTAATTCCAAGTGGGATATTTTTATGTAGGAAGCCTGTTTCAAATGTTTTGATCCTCTAGAGGGGTTTTTTTAATTCTAGGTGATTTTTCTAGGTGGGAAGCCTATTTCAATTTTTTTTTTAATTTTTAGAGGGAAACTTGGTCATTTCTTTTGCTATAGTGGATTATAGCTAGATTTTTGGCTCTCCTTGCTTTTTTGGGTTGGAAGCCTTGTTGTGGTTGCTCCACAACGTACCCCAAAATTGGGGACCCACATTTTTTGCATGTGTTCCAAGAAGACCGAAGTGGCCCATAGGCTAAACATCAAGGAAAAAAGAAAAACACCACAAGAAGAAAAAGTGTCGCGATATCGCGACATGTTGCACTATCGTGGCCAAAAGAGAAAAAGTGTCGTGATATCGCGACATGTTGCACTGTCGCGGCCAAAAGAGAAAAAGTGTCACGATATCGCGACATGTTGCAGTTTTGCGGCCAAAAGAGAAAAAGTGTCGCGATATCACGACATGTTGCATTTTCGCAGCCAAAAGAGAAAAATGTCACGATATCGTGACATGTTGCATTTTCGCGGCCAAAAGAGAAAAAGTGTCGCGATATCGTGACATGTTGCATCATCGCGGCCAAAGGAGGAAAAAGTGTCGCGATATCGCGACATGTTGCATTTTCACGGCCAAAAGAGAAAAAGTGTCGCGATATTGCGACATGTTGAATTTTCGCGACCAAACGAGAAAAGAAAGAAGAAGAAGAAAAGTGTTGCGATATCGCGACATGTTGCATTTTCACAACCAAATGAGGAAAGAAAGAACAAGAAAGAAAAGTGTCGCGATATCGTGACATGTTGCATTTTCGCGACCAAACGAGGAAAGAAAGAACAAGAAAGAAAAGTGTCGCGATATCGCAACACGTTGCATCGTCGCATCAAAAAGAGAAAAGTGTCGCGATATCGCAACATGTTGCATCATCACGGCCAAAAAGAGAAAAAGTGTCATGATATCGCGACATGTTGCATTTTCGCAGCCAAAAGAGAAAAAGTGTCACGATATTGTGACATGTTGCAATGTCGCGGACAAAAGAGAAAAAGTGTCGTGATATCGCGACATGTTGCATTTTCATGGCCAAAAAAGAAAAAGTGTCGTGATATCGCAACATGTTGCATTTTTGCCAAGGGAACCAAGTAATGGATAGTGTGTCTAATATTAGTGATGAACACTAGGACAGTGAAACTGAAGACTACATAGTGACGTGGACATAAGGACAAAATCCAATGAATAAGACAAAATGTTACATAAGGAGTCTTTAAGGATTTGAAATCATTTGAGATGGTCATTACACACGGAAGGAAACAGACGTAAGCCCATGTGGAGAAAATGAAATGAAGGGCCACAAAATAGAAGCGAAAAGCCTTTTTGGAAACTGAAACACGTGCATGCACAAGGGAAGGTGAAGCGAACAACCATTGGAAAACAAAATGAAAAGCTTCCTAAAACTTTTAAATACACCATTCAAAGAGGTCAAAAAGGGTTGGAAATTGCTGCAAGCAGAGTTGAAGGCAAGAGGGCCATTCTGGACCTGTTTGAGTCGTTTTTCTTCCATGGACTGGTTTGGAAAAACCAAAAATTTTTGTTATTGTAAAATGACAAATTTTTAATACAGAAAATTTCAGAAAGTTGCATCTTATGGACAAGAAAGGAGGAGTCATTTTCTGCATGCAAGATTAAATATCTATTTTTCCCCTTTTCATATTTTAGGCTTGTAAATGGAGTTTATGCAAGTTTTCGTGGTTGCTTCATGCGAATGTTTAAATCTGAAAAAACCTCATTTAAAACCCTAGGATCCAACACTTAGCTTATCCGAATTGTGCTTATTTTGCGGGTCCAATAGGTTAGGTTGCATGCATGAAAACCTCACATCTTCGGTTTTGTTGAAATAGGATAGCATCATACTGAATGCGATTTATTTTCAGTTTTTTGCATTTCATTTTCATTTTTCTGCATTTTATTTTTCCAGAAATTTTAACTTATTTTAAATTTTTAGGCATTAAAATAAACATTTAAAAAATTTCAAAATCCAAAAAAACAATGACCAATCACTAAATTTTCATGGTGAAATAAACCAACATTGCCCCTTGTTTACAGTTACTTGCAATCACTAAGGTGTTCCAAGCATTCAAATTGAATATCTTTATTTGAGATTACTAATACACATATGCAAATGCTAATATAGCGGAGACCTTGGAGAAGTTTTTTATCTAACTTCTTTGCAAGAGGGGATTTGGAACCCAAATCCTAAAGGAGAGTGTACTTTCACAACTGAGTGAAAATACCACTCAACAGATTGGCGCTAGAAGGAGGGCCTGAATTGTTTTATTTCAAAGTGATTTAAATGCTATAGGGATTTAAATTTTGAATATTTCATGCCCTATTGATTATTATATTTAGCTCTCTTTTAACAACACAACCTTGTAGTGTTAAAAGGAGGAAATGAATTGCTATGCATTTTTCTAACGCTTTTTGATTGTTCATACAATAATAATGTGTTTTGATTTGATTTTGAAAAATTTTGGTCTTGACTAACGAGGTTGTCTCCATGCAATTACTTTCATTTGATTTTAAGGGATACATCTCTTGGTTGATGCTAACATGATTATTAATATGTTACATGTTTGATATTTTCTAGTTAATTTCATGCTTACTTGTAAGGAATTATTTTTTGTCTAAAATGTATTTATTGTCGGTATTATGCTCTTCACTTGCGTGTAATGTGATCTTATGAATCAGAAAGCCTACAACACTAGGAGTATGATCTTCACTTGCGCATATGTGATCTGGTGAATCAGAAACTTACATTTTTAGAATACTGCTTTGTCATGGTTCCTTCTTTCATTCACGACTAACAAATTGATTTTGAAGTTATTCTTTGAATTTCATTAATTGTAGGATTTTCTGTGTCATAGGTTTTCTTTGAGGTATTGAGAGTTTTGTCAGGTTTTGTAGGGTAGTTTCATTTACAAGCTGGACCCACCGCATCGCATCGCAACTAGGTCCAAAAAAACCGAGGAAACCATATTCCAAAGCCTCTCACTCACTCATAGGAATCCAAGGAATAAAATCGAGCAAATTGTGATCCCACCAGATATCCTTGTTACATAAGATCCTTCTATTTCAGGTGCATCTAGCGGATTTGTAGCGGTGGTGTCATTTGCCACTAGTGTACCAATTATCAGTACCATTTCCATGGTTCTTGTAGGGTTATCATCATCGATTTTGAATCAAATGGCCCAACCTCCACCAGCTCCTTGGTACAGAGCCCATAACATTCCTTTGAATATTGCAGGGGATATTCACGATATCCCTAAGAATATAGAGATATTTTTGCCCAAATACAAACCGAATGGTCCAAGGACCGCAGAAGAACATATTCAGGCCTATAGGGATGTTTTTATAAGATTGCAAGTTCAACATGAAGATGTGGCTTGTAGACTCTTCCCCATGAGCCTAGACCAAGTGGCTTACGAATGGTATATTTTCTTACCTACTGGTTCCATTACGTCATGGGCGCAAATGGAGGATGCTTTTGTCAACCAATTCATATCACCACTAAATCCCACAATCATCTATAATCAGTTCATTACATGCAAAAGAGGCCAGGGTGAGCCAATTCAAACTTTTAATCAGAGATTTCATAAGTGCTATAATAGAGTAATTTGGCATTTTGCCATTGATCCTGTAGTAGCTTTGCAAATATATTTTGGGGCATTGGATTCTATGACGACAATGTTTGCAAGGCTAAATCCTCAAGTTACCACGCTTGCTCTAGCCTAAAATGAATCTATGACCATTGAACAACAAATGACACCACATGGTTATGGGTTCTCCCAGATGCCTATGGTAGGACAATATGGTCCATATGGTCAAGCTCCTATGATGAATTAGATCATGGCACCACAAATATCAGGCATAAATGCTTTGCCTTATCAATAACCATATTCATCAACACCCGCTTACGCACCCATTCCAATTCAACCAATCACATCCATTCCCCTCATTCCTTCATTTTTGCAAAATAGTCAACAGACTATGCAAGGAGCTAGTTCAGTTAATTCTTAGGATACAGTTCCTTTTCCCAATCCAATTCTGATTCAAAGTGTGAATCCCTACACAAATCAAGTGGCTCAAAATCCAACTCAAATTTTAAGTCAAGATCTCACCAATTACGCAAACCCTACTAGAACTAGCAATAACATAGCTCAACCAAAAGAGATTTATTCAGAGGTTGAAGAGCTCAAAAAGATAATTCACAAATTGAGCAATGATTTGGTTCAAAACAGAAGTATGAATCCCATGCCCCTCACCCAAATAGAAACTTCAACAATAGAGGGAGACAGTGGAATATGAAGCCAAACAATGGGGGTGTGCCTTCCCCTATTGCTAATCGAATCGATACTTCTACAGGACCAAGTCACTCTAATTCTATTCTTAATCTTTTTGATTTTGTGTGGGAAAAGGGGTGTATATTGCATAATACAAAGGAGCATAATGAAAGGAATTGTCTCGAAATTGCTAGGTATACCCATTGTCTCCAAGCTCAAGTGGATGATTTGGAACTTGTGCCAAATGAGGGTCCACCCAAACATCAACAAGGAGAGGACAACATTTTGGTGGTGGAAACTCTATATCGTCAAGAGAGTGAGAATGAGGAAGGTGAAGATGAATGGGATGAGAAACATGTTGATGAATCAGAAGATGAAGAAGAAGTACTTGAGCATCACAACTTGAACTTGGAGGATGATTACTATTATTCATGGAAGAAATGGGAAGAATATTATCAATCTAAATCTTCTAATAAAATTTTTGTGTCAATTAATATGTAGGATAACTCAATTTATTCCTCACATGAGGATACTATAAATCCTGTACAATTTGAGAAATTTTTGGAAGAGGAATTTGAATCTCATCAAATTTTGGAACATGATAAGGATTCTACAACCATGAATCAAGAAAGAGAGTCATTTGCTTTAGATTCCTTTGGAGGAAAAGAAATTGAAAATCTTGATCCACTTACTTGTGCTACAATTATTATGCCATTTCAAAATGATAAAATTACAAAACCTAAATCATTTGGGTTTGATATCATTGATGATCCAATTGAAAATCTCATGTTACCCAAAACAACCCAAGTGATTGATCACGGAAATGTGTTAGTTAACCCACCCCTAGATAGACAAGACTTATGGTTTGAAAGGGATGGACATATTTTCAATTGGGTACCTAAGTTTGGTGCCTTTGATAAACAAGTCATGGAGAAAGAACAAGTGCTACATGATGATGAATGTCATGAGAGAAAAGAGGAATTTTCAAATCCTCTTCAAGTAAGGTCAAATGAAAACATGCCAAAGGTAAAATCTCACCTTGTTGGTTTCACCATGCAAGATTCGAATGAAGGTTTGCCTAATGAATGGTTTGATTCAAATATTATTAATGTTATGGCTTTATTGAATGAAAATGAAAGCTTATTTCTACACCATGAATCAAAGTGCGGAATGGACATCTTAAAGAATAAACATAAAGGAATTGAATATCAATCATTGTCTAATCAATTTGAAAACTTAAAAATCCACCATAGGATTATTAATGAAACTAAATCAAATTGGTATGGTGAGAGGGGCAAGTGGAAGTTTGTTTCTTTGTTTGGTTTGATCTTGTTTTTGTTGGATTCCTACAAAACTTGGAATGTGTATCACGTCATACGTCTTTTAAAGAATTCCAATCAGGTTTGGGATCCGGGAAAATTATAATCCAAACTTTTGCACCATCTTGCATTATATTGTACATTTGTATATACTTTTGGTTTTCATGTTTTGGTTTTGGATTGGATCTCACTTTGGTTTTAAGTTTTGTGTGTTGGTCCTTTGGACACTTTTGTTTTGTCTTGAAAAAAAAAAAAAAAAGCGAGATGTCAACTTATGTCCTTATGAATGTTGACTAAGGGTAGGAGAATATGAAACATCGAAATTGTATTGCGGAAAGCTCCACGAGTATCGCAAAAACATTAAAGAATATTGTTTGGAACTTCTGATGCATGAAGTTGTCAGTTTTACACATTATGGCAAAGTAGGTGGTATACTCCATCCGCATTTCAAAAGGATCAATGCATTCATATCTCATGTTACATTCCACATTGCATATACATTCCATCTTGGTTGCATCTTCATTTCATATACAATCATTGAAAAGGTGTCGAATCCTCTTAGGCTTATTACATAACATATATTAAAAGGATCCTAAGGTTGGGAACTGATGCCCAAACTATCTTGAACCAAGAACTTTCTACACATATTAAAGAGGATCTTGAGCAAATGGTCAAAACCATACTTGGAAGAAACAGTGAGGCAAAAGAAATATTTTGTGTCTGTCCTATTATGCAACATAATCCTTAAAACAATGGTTTTTACCACTCCCATAGTGCTTAAAGTCTAAAATCAGAGTAGTAAGGATAGGGTTAAATCCTCATCGAACTTAGGTTGAGGATCCAATTCCCCAAAGCTCTGATTTGACCTTCATGGAGTAGTAAGGATAGGGTCTAATTCTCATCTCGCTTAGGTTGAGAATCCGATTCCCCAAAGCTTCTATTTTGCCCACTCAAGAACTTGAAATTCAAAAGAAAATATTTTTCATTCTATTTTTTATTTTTTTATTAATATTGGATTGGAAGGATCGTACTACATGTCCCTTGCAAGGATGGGTAGTCATCCCCAAGGTCCAAGAAATCAAAAGTAGAGCCAAATCTTGGATTATGGGGTTGATCTCCACTGGGACTATAGACGCTTGGCTGGTAGTGGAGTATGCTCATGCGTGGCAACACGTTTTGTCTAAAAGAAAGACCACTGACTGCTCAAATGGACGGGCTAGCCTGACAGTTTCATCCATAATAGGTTAAATCATTTTGTTCAAGATGACGTAATGAAATCTAGATCAAAGTAGTAAGGATAGGGTTAAATTCCCATCTTGCTTAGGTTGGGAATCCTATTCCCCAAAGCTCTAATTTCACTTACACTTGCACATGGGTTCAAGATGGTAGGGGCACATAACCAACTTTGGGATCTAGTAAATTAATTCAGTATACATATATTTGGTATTAAGAGGGTTTGACAGTTTTAATATGTTTGTTCATGATACTAGAAAATCTGAGCCTTTGCAAAGCAAGGTTGTTATATATCTAACATAGTTGTCATACGTCAAATCCTGCACAAATCATTCATAGCCTTGCATACAAATCATAAGTGAAATTGACAATGGAAAGTTGAACGAGTTTCAAACGATAAGGAATGAAGCACATTGCACACATCGAGCTAATGCTTAATAATTCTAATGCTTCATGTGTTTCTCGTCTAGTTTTATTCTTGGGATATTTGCTGATGCTTGTATTTGAGTCTTTGTGTTTTCAGGTTGAGTTCTCACCGAAATGCTCGGGAGCATTTTCCAGCGAGTCGCCATTTGTTTTGGCTGCTCCACAACATACCCCAAAATTGGGGACCCACATTTTTTGCATGTGTTCCAAGAAGACCGAAGTGGCCCATAGGCTAAAGATCAAGAAAAAAAGCAAAACACCACAAGGAGAAAAAGTGTCGTGATATCACGACATGTTGCACTATTGTGGCCAAAAGAGAAAAAGTGTCGTGATATCACAACATATTGCACTATCGCGGCCAAAAGAGAAAAAGTGTCGCGATATCGTGACATGTTGCATTTTCACGACCAAAAGACAAAAAGTGTCGCGATATCAAGACATGTTGCATTTTCGTGGCCAAAAGAGAAAAAGTGTCGCGATATCACGACATGATGCATCGTCGCAGCCAAAGGAGGAAAAAGTGTCGCGATATCGCGACATGTTGCATTTTCGCGGCCAAAAGAGAAAAAGTGTCGCGTTATCGCGACATGTTGCATTTTCGTGACCAAACGAGAAAAGAAAGAAGAAGAAGAAAAGTGTCGCGATACCGTGACATGTTGCATTTTCGTGACCAAACGAGGAAAGAAAGAACAAGAAAGAAAAGTGTCACGATATCGCGACATGTTGCATTTTCGCGACCAAACGAGGAAAGAAAGAACAAGAAAGAAAAGTGTCGCGATATCGCGACATGTTGCATCGTCGTGGCCAAAAGAGAAAAGTGTCGCGATATCGCGACATGTTGCATCATCGCGGCCAAAAAGAGAAAAAGTGTCGCGATATCGCGACATGTTGCATTTTCATGGCCAAAAGAGAAAAAGTGTCGCAATATCACGACATGTTGCATTGTCATGGCCTAAAGAGAAAAAGTGTCACAATATCGCAACATGTTGCATTTTCGCGGCTAAACAAGAAAAAGTGTCGCTATATCGCAACATGTTACATTTTCGAATCCAAACAGGAAAAAGTGTCGCGATATCGCGACATGTTGCATTTTCGAAGCCAAACAAGAAAAAGTGTCACGATATCACGACATGTTGCATTTTCGCCAAGGGAACCAAGTAATGGATAGTGCATCTGATATTAGTGATGAACACCAAGACAGTGAAATTGAAGACTGCATAGTGACGTGGACATAAGGACAAAATCCAATGAATAAGACAAAACGTTACATAAGGAGTCTTTAAGGATTTGAAATCATTTAAGATGGTCATTACACACGGAAGGAAACAGACGTAAGCCCATGTGGAGAAAATGAAATGAAGGGCCACAAAATAGAAGCGAAAAGCCTTTTTGGAAACCGAAACACATGCATGCACAAGGGAAGGTGAAGCGAACAACCATTGGAAAACAAAACGAAAAGCTTCCTGAAACTTTTAAATACGCCATTCAAAGAGGTCAAAAAGGGTTGGAAATTGCTACGAGCAAAGTTGCAGAGTTGAAGGCAAGAGGGCCATTCTAGACCTGTTTGAGTCGTTTTTCTTCCATGGACTGGTTTGGGAAAACCAAAATTTTTTGTTATTGTAAAATGACAAATTTTTAATACAGAAAGTTACATCTTATGGACAAGAAAGGAGGAGTCATTTTCTGCATGCAAGATTAAATGTCTATTTTTCCCCTTTTCAGATTTTAGGCTTGTAAATGGAGTTTATGCAAGTTTTCTTGGTTGCTTCATGCGAATGTTTAAATCTGAAAAAACCTCATTTAAAACCTAGGAGCCAACACTTAGCTTATTCAGATTGTGCTTGTTTTGCAGGTCCAATAGGTTAGGTTGCATGCATGAAAACCTCACATCTTCGGTTTTGTTGAAATAGGATAGCATCATACTTGAATGCGTTTTATTTTCAATTTTCTGCATTTTATTTTTCCAGAAATTTTAACTTATTTTAAATTTTCAGGCATTAAAATAAACATTTAAAAATTTTCAAAATCCAAAAAAACAATGAACAATCACTAAAGTTTCATGGTGAAATAAACCAACATTGCCCCTTGTTTACAGTTACTTGCAATCACTAAGGTGTTCCAAGCATTCAAATTGAATATATTTATTTGAGATTACTAATACACATATGCAAATGCTAATACAGCGGAGACCTTGGAGAAGTTGTTTATTTAACTTCTTTGCAAGAGGGGATTTGGAACCCAAATCCTAAAGGAGAGTGTACTTTCAAAACTGAGTGAAAATACCACTCAACAAGCCTATTTCAAAATATTAATTTGAATTTTTAGGCGAAATTAAGATACAAAGGTCTGTTTGGGTGGCAGCTTGTCTTGGCATTTGCTGACTCAATCCCTGGGCTCTGTGCTATTATTTTTAATGGCTTGGTGTTTCTGGATCTTGGGAGATCCTTTTGTTTTCTTTTAGAGTTGGACCTCTTATTTTCTTTGGAGCTTCAGTTGTGGTTTCTAGGAGTTTGTTCTTGAGATTTCATTAGAGCTTCTTTCATGTTTTTATTAGAGTTGTAATTTTGAGATCTTTAGTTGTAAAAGGTTTGATGTCCTTTCAAAACCCTTATTTACCATCTAATAAAAAATAATACTACACGAGGTTCAAATTTTTTTTCTTTGATACCTTTAAAAATTTTACTTATATATTTTTTATAATTAAATGATAATTGATTATCACTATGAGGGATTCAAAAGGTTTTTTTTTAAATACCTTAAAAAATTACTTACATGTTCTTATATTTTTATAATTAAATACTAACTTGATTGTCATATATAATGTTAAATAGGTATGAAGAAGTTAAGATTGATATGTTATATGCATTTTTTCTTTTGAAGTGATTAGACTCTTATATAATTTTTTATTTATATTTATTTGAAAATTTATCTTTTAAAAATATTATTTCATAGATTATTGTTGTTGCTATTATGTATTTTATGTTGTCTTGGGGGACAGTGTAATGTTTCGAGTTTTGTCTCTTCTTCGAGAGGTCCAAGGTTCAAACCAAACTGTGACATGTGTGTGGTTGTGTGTTAAATTCCCTATTGATAAGCTCAACTCTCCTCTTTGAGAGATCATGATAGAATGAAGATGCCCAAACTATGAGCATTTGTTCTCACACTAACAAAATTAGAAATAAAATCTATATATTTAATGTTAATAATATAAAATTTTATAGTTTGACAATAATAATATTTAAGTATATAGTTATAGTTCAACTTGTGTGTTAGTTTACTTTTTAGTACATTTCTTTTTTTATTTTTCAAGAGGAATTAAAATCCTAAGATGACATTGCTTTGTGGATATCTAATTTGGAAGGGACCTAGGAATTAAATTTTGGTTAATGACGATACACTTAGACCTAATTGAACCATAACTCTATTACACAAAGATATATCCTTATCATATACATTTGGAAACATATCTTTCAACAAGTATGTTAATACATGTTTTAATCATTAATTTAAATTTTTTGAGAATTGAATAACATGTATTTATGCATATTCATATAAAATAGTTAAATATACAATTAATAAGTTTCTTGTACAAAACAACAGTTTGAAATTTGGCTCTTCATCGAGAGGTCTAAGGTTCAAACCGTAGTGTATGTGTGTGAGGTTGTGTCTTAATCCTCTATTGATAAGTTTAGTTGTTGGCCTTACGAGGGATCATGGTTGGGATGGGAATGCTCAACCCTAAGTGTCAGTTGTAAGGGTTTCTCACACTAACCAAGTTATATATATATATAATTCATTTCTAATAATATTGTAAAAACCACTAACATTCATCTTATTAATCTATATTACCTCATCTCTTATATTATTTGGATGCAAGTGTATCACATTTTCTATATGAATGAAAATTTTATATCATGTATTTAAATTGTCAATAAAGAGTTGATGTGAGCTTGCTTTATTATTTATGTAATGACTCCAATATAGCCACATTACCTATCTTTGTTATTGTTACTTGGAGACCTAGGATTATGATAGTTGACCCTTAGGGTTAGGGTTGTTCATTTTTTTACTCTATAAATAGGGGATTTATATTGTAGTTGACATGATGTGTGAGACTTAAACTAATGCAAATGAATATGTCCCATTTTCATTCTTCCAACCAAGGAACCAAGGCTCCTAATGGGATGAAAACATCACAATTCTCCCTCTTGCAATAACAAAATGTCTTTTTTGTAAGGAAACAAATTTTGACTCTTCTTAAAGAAGTCAAGAAACCCTTCTAAAATCAAAGTGGCAATAGTTATTTTTCTATATGTTATTTGTATCTATGCAAAATAAGTTATAAATATTCCAATAATAATGGAACAACAAGCATTAATTCTTCAAAAAATAAAAATAATTAGAAAGAAAAATAGGGTCTTTCCTTTGTCTCTTTATCAAAGGTGCTTATGAAGTTTTGAGAAGTAATTCATCCCAAATATTAAAAGAAAAATCATAAACTTTGAACAAAATTTGTACATGACCAAGTGATGAAGCTCCACAACCAGTCTGATACCATGTTCGATTTCACACCTATTTCTAATAATGGACAAAAGCAATTCATTTACGTAAATCATATACAAAAAGTGTTAAAAAGGACAAAAGTAAAGTATTGATGATGGGTATTCTTGAGCACCGAAGAATCACTATATTATACATAGATAAGAATCACAACACTTTGATCTAATGGATAGAATGGTGGGGGGTTATTTATATCAATACCAAAACTCCAATTGCATAATCAAGTTAACCTAAATTGACATAACAAATAAGATTTAGATTAATTACAAATGTAAGATGATTTTAACTATAGCAAACTAACTATGATCCATAGAAATTATTTAATTAATACATTTGTACAATAATTTTCCCATAAACCTATACCAAATTACGTCATATAATATCAACCTTGTCCATAATTCAGATTACACTTTCAACATTTTATTTAAATAGAATCTAAAATGCTTTCACCAAAAGAATGTTGGTGATGAATGTGAACTGACCTCCAATGATGTTACTTATCTTCTTAAATATCCTGGTGATGATCCATCCCATCGAATTATTATACAGTGCCCTTTTATGGTGAGAATCCTCAAGGATGGATTTTTAAAATCAAATGCCTCGTACACTTCTTAGATCCCTTGAATAGGGCAAAAGTCACCCTTGCTTCCACTAAGTTGGATAGCCATGCTCATTAATGGCTTCTTTAGGAATTAAAGCATTGGGATTGTCCTCTTTTATAGACTAAATTTACGATGTTTATGATGAATTTCAATAAAGATCTCACCTCCTTTATATAACATTAAATTAAAAAATACTCTCTTTCCCTTACAATGTTGTTCAATCCTAGCTCTTCAATCCTAGATTACCACCATTTTACAAGGAAAATGAGGAAAATGTCTAACTTAACCACACATGATACCCCATATGAATGGGAAATTAGATTCGACCAATCCATGCACACATCCGGGCTGACCGCCAGAGTAGAACATTAAAAATGAGTTACTTGAAGACCCTTTTTGGAAGAGAGTGAATGCAAAATGTGACGTTTTACCCAGGTTTTAGAAGAGAATGTCAGGACACCGTATAATATCCTTTCTATCAAATTGCCATGGTATTTCCCACAAGATATAACAAGCATTCATCAACATGATGTCACATAGTATCTCATCTTTGTAAGAACCAATTTGTAAGTCTACCATACATTGTTCACACACCAAAATTTGATATCCCTTTTGCAACCACAAAACCTTATATGAATTTGGATGTTCAATTCTCTTCAAACCAAACTTTTCTACCATCTTCATAGACACTAAATTATTCATACTTTTGTTGTCCATAGTCACCTTACAACATTTACTTCTTGACTTACAAATATTTCTAAATAAATTCCTTCAACATACGTTCATACACCTCTTTGGATGGTTTTAACAATACTCTTTTCATCATAAATGATTCTCCTTGTTCTAGTTCTCCATGTGCTTCGATGAAACAAAACTTTCTTCATCTACTTGTGCAATTTGATTACGAGTTCCTTTTCCATACCCGCTAGTCTATTGTACTTGAGGACACTCAAATGCTCAATGTAATTCTAAGTACCTATAACACTTGTAAGTAAAACCACATCCTCTACCACTACTTAATCCACCTCATCCTCTCGACGATTCACCCTTTTCTTAGGTACTTTTATTGAAATTACTTTGAGGAGTGCTAACTTCTCCTTCTTGCAAATGTTGCTTTCTACCATTATTTGATTGTTCTTTTCATCTAGAATTATTTTGTTGTTTGTGAATCAATGTTTCTTCTGCCTTGAGTGCATATTGATATGGCTCTTCAATTGTTCTTATTCAAATCTTACCAATATCATCTTGTATGGACAATCTTACCAATCTCATAACTTTCTCCTCATTACCTTCAACACGACTTGCTCTTATTGTAAACTTATAAATTTATTGAGTATATTCTTTCACTCCCAACTCCATTTGATTGAGTTTTTGGAGTCTTCTAAACAACCGAATATGATAATCAACAGGTAAATATTTAGACTTCAATTTGGATATAAAATTATCCCATGTTTGGATTATATCTTTACCTTTTTGTTGTCTCTTTGTTTGGACATGATCCCAAAACAAGGATGCATGCCACTTACGTTTTGTACAAGTAAAATTGTCCTTCTTAGGATCATCTATTGATTCAAAATAAAAATATTTCTCCATCTCTTTAATCCAGTCTATGAGTCCTTGAGGATTCAAATTTCCATTATATGATGGGGTTTCTATCTTTGGCTTCCTACCCAGGTTAGAAATTGCCTAGATTAATCACTCCTCTAGTTCTTCCTCATGAGCCTCCACATGATCAACTTCCTCTTCTTCATATCACTAATCTCCTTAAGATGAACACCTCTCCTTTAGATTGTTTTGATTGCATCAAGTAAAGAGATAATTCCTCTTAACATTTCAGTTGTCTATGGTTCAAGGTCCTCATCTTCTATATTGTGCCATATTTTATTATATTGTGGTACCCTTTTAGGCACTCACTCCTTGCATAAGATGCCCTTTCAAACTGTGTCTAAGTATAAATTTATAAATTTTCAATAAATATTATAGTTGTGTTATTTTCCAATTGATAAGTGTAGTTTTGAGTTTTACAAGGGGTTATGGCTAGAAAAGGGACTGCTCAGCTCTATAATCTTTGGGAAGGGATCTGCTCAATCCTATACATCAATCATTTAAAGTTTATCATACTAACTGAATAAAAAAAAAAAAAAACAATTTTTTAGAGGAACAAATGGTTTGGTTACTATACACGGATAGCAAGATAGTACTCTGAGAGAAATCTTCGATGTAATATGCCAAAATAATATAAATAATAATAACTCATAATATCAATAATGTTGGCAAGAGTTTGTGACAATAGAATATAAAAATTGGTGACAGTAGACTCTGCTCCGCTTTGAATTCCACTCTGCTTTATTAAACAAATCAAGATCGCGTTCACCAGACAATCAAAGCCTGCAGCGCCTACCGCCCGTAGTGGTAGACGGTCACGTTGTACCCGATAATGGCGTTGGGTCCTTCGGCGGAATACGTCTTAGCAAACGCATATCCTCTGGCCATTCGAAAGTGCCCGCTTCCTCCAACGATTGGCAGCTCCCTCGTATTCCTCATCACCATGTTCTTCCCCACAATACTCAGAGAGCTACCCTTGTACCTCCCGCTCTCCATCGTATACGTCAACGCCATCAGCAGACTGAATTCTGCCTGGGAGGCCATCGCATATAGCCCCTGCGCTCTCCCCAGCAGCTTCGATTTCGGGTGAGGGGTCTCGGTGAGAGGATCGTCTATCACATACATCGGACCGAAAGACGAAGCCCCGGCTGAAAAGTTCATGGGATTCTGCGGCGCCACTTGAACCGCAGTAGCATTTCCCCCCAACACAATGTCGTGCATGTAGAACTCCAAATGGGTCACTTTCTCCTTCAACTTGGGCCTCGGACGCCTCGCTTCTGCATTTACACCGCTAACACAAAAACAAATGCCTAACATTGTTAGAAAGAGAATGCCCTTCCCACATTTCTTCTCCATCGCAGTACCAACGAAAATAGCGAGCAAACAAAAACAACGAGAGAGAAAAGAAAAGAAAAGACAATGTGGAACATACTCAGATCGTCTGGCTTTAAAGAAGGGGGAGGTGGCCTGATCGGTGCCCGCACCGGTCAAGACCGTCCTAGGAGACGTATGGAAATGTTCAAGTTTAATTCGTCATGTGTCGGCACTCTTCTTCTTTGTTGGCTTTCCGTAGTCAACCTGCACGCTGTACGATTCCGATACTTCGGGAAACTTCCCATAAAATGGTTGTTGAATGGGATACCATAAAGAAAGACAATATATTATTCTGAGCTCCGCTGCTGATTATTCAAATTTGTCCTTGTGCCTCCACTAATAGAGGAGGGACGTGTGTTCCGCGTGAAGACATAACCAAAGGCTTAAATTTGATTTTGTTCTACAACGTCCCGATGGAATAACGTCGGTGAGAAACTGAGAATGGTCTCCTCTGTTCGCTATTGAATTTTCAAACATGTTTTAAACAGACTTACTATGGAAAAAGCATGCATATTGAAATCTTACGTTTGTCTTGTCGTCATCATCAACATAGGTCTAACCATGTGCAACATATTAAACGGGAAATAAAATACTATTGCATAGAACTTATTGAGTTTTTCAAAATGACTACAATTGCACAAGATTCCTCTCGTTGTTGACTAGGAAACCATTCAACGAGAGGAAGGTTGTTAGGAAATCGTAAAGAATGACGTTGGGAAACTTCGCTTCAATGCTGCTCTTAAACGAAAGTTGGAGGTGGCCTCAGTCTAATCTTTTTAATGAGGAGCTTCAAAGGTATGTCGTTGCTGTCAAACAACAGCTTTTGATGGCCGAGCAATATGATGTCAAAGGGGTACAGATCAATGCGAGGTTACACTAAGGAGTTCTTTCAACGTCTACACCTACATCCTCACAATCAGTTTTCGGGCTTTAAAATCCTTAACATTAAGGAAAAGTGTGTTTTTGAGTTTCCTCGTATTCTCTCCACGTTTGAAGAACATTACCAAACTATGTTTGCGGCTCAATCCCGCTCCCTGCTCCTGTGTCTATTGTCTTGATACGGGTTTCTGAGTCTCAAAGAGCTTCCTGTTAAAAAAAAAAGCCCTCTTTGAAAGATCTGGAGGAAACTTTTTCTCAGATAATCGATAATAAATCCCCTGATCTTGAAGGTCCGACCTGATCAAAAGACCTTTTTCAAGTGCTTTTTTAATCAGGGGATTATTAAATTTATCCCTAAGGCTGGTGATAAAAAAAAAAAAACACCAGTTATCGGCCAAATATAAGTTTGACTATCATGAGTTATCTTCGGCGGCTCTTGAAGGCAATAATGCATTGGATAAGTCCGAATGGATACTATTCCATTCGGTAATAAATTCGATATTTTCCTGACTGAATTAAACTCTTGGTCGACATTCTCTTCTAAAACCTGGGTAAAACGTCACATTATGGCTGCACTTTCTTCCAAAAAGGGTCTTTAAATTACTCATTTCTAATGTTCTTCTCTTGGCGGTCAGCCTCGGATATGTGCATGGATTAGTCGAATCTAATTCCCCATTCATATGGGGTGTCGTGTGTGGTTTTCCTTGTAAAGAGAATATTGTTTTAATTTAATGTTATATAAAGGAGGAGAGTTAAAATTTGTTTGTTGTGGTGTAGCGGTAAATGCCCTGGATGCTGGTAGAGGCCAACCCAGGTTCCATTCCCCTTGTCTCCATCTTGCAAATATATGGTATAGTTAGGAATGTCCTATGTGTTGGTAGAGGCCGACAAGGCTCCATTCCTCTTATGTCCAACCTGTTGAAAATAGCACCTTGAAAGGGGTGTTTTCCACTATAAATTAGTTTTTACCCAGGTGTTGTAGGTGAGTTGGAGAGGAGAGGGTTATCCTCCAACGGAGGTCCCAGGTTCAAATCTCCACCCTACCAAAGAAAGCTGAATTGGATATCCAAAATCCAATTGATAATGTTGGTGCGGGCAGGGTCGGGTGCGACTCCCGGGTGACTTTGACGGTGTAGAACCCCCTCTTCGTGGTCTCTCAGACCAATGCGGCCCCGCAAGAGGTTTTTCGCTTTAAAAAAAAAAAGGAGAGTTAAATTCTAATTTATTAATGCAACATCAAAAGTTATTAATGCAATATTAAAATTTAATGTAATGAAGACCATTACTTTTCAAAGGAGATAAATAATCCAAGCATATGACCATTTTGAGGTATGGTGATGTAATGGAACATGTTAGGTATCAAGATAGGTATTTAATATTGAATAATTTAATATTGTATTGTATAATGGTATGAGCCATAAATTAATTATTAAGTAAGGAAGGCCACATGTCAAAATAGAAATAGGTATGTCATAGAATCATACTTGTAATCGTTGGTGGAATATTGTTATATGTAACCACAAGGAATATTGTCATATGTAACCGCAAGGAATATTGTCATGCACTTTGTAACTCATGGAAGGTGAACCTCCACATGGGTGATCTTGTAACTCATGGAAGGTGAACCATCACACTCTTGTATAAAGAGAGATGCACCCCCATTGAAAAAGGCACCTATAATCTATGATGTATTCTTGGAGAAGTCTTGGTTCATGGAGCTAGAGATCTTGTGGAGTGGCTTCCTTCCTAAAGGAGCATTGTATGGTGTTGCTCTACTTCAAGGGTATAATCAATCTCTATTTATTATGAGCAATTTTTTATACAAATAAATTATTTGTGGATTCATGTTGAATATTTTGATATATTGGTGAATGATTTATGGAATAAGAAGAGAGGTTCATTACAGAATAGGGGTGGTTTCTCTTTGATGACAAGTTATTTCGGATAACATTAACTTGACAGTTTGGGTACTCTCTTCAAGTTAGCATTACACAATGGCTCCTTATTTATTTGCACTCTTGAACTTTGACAAGCATGACAACACCTATAATCCCCTAGACGACATGCTTCATGATAATGAAAAGAATCCCAAATGATAAGTTCTCTTGATGGAAGAATGTATTCCAAATGACAACTTTCCTTGACACCAAGATGTCTTTAGTTAGTAGAACAACAAGATTTAATCTCAAGACAACAAGATTCATACAACATAATTTAGGACGATGTCTCTAGACAAGAAGTACCATGACTGTAGTTATTGAGACTGCATGACAACAAGGAGAAAGACAATAGTTCTTTTGACTTTATGAAAATAACTCTTGGGATGACAAAATTCCCTTACATAATATGATCGGGTTCTAAATGGTGATTCTTCAATATGACACTATTGGAGATGACAAATTGAAAGATGACTATTTCCAAGTCAATAGTTAAGTAGACAATATTCTTTATGACAACACTTCTCATAATGTACCACAAGACTACATGAACCATATCACACATCCAAGAAGGAAATGATGTATTTTTTGCTTTGTTTAAATGTTTCCCCTCTGATGATAATATCTAGATAACAAATCACCCTTCTTTTGGAATGATTATCTCATTGCTTCCCCTTGAACAAAATCTTTGCTCAAACTATCACAAAATCTACACTCACTTGCAAACCCACTCCATCCAAGTGAACCATGTTGAAAAGAGCATATGTTGACAAAATTCTCATATATGTAGGGCAACGCAGATTTTCGGATAGCATATTCACAACTTGGTGCATAAAATGCAAGAGAGATGGCTCACTCATATACCTAGAAACAATTGAGATAACATATGCAATATCTGGTTTGGTATTTGTGAGAAACATCAATCTTCCAACAATGATCCTATAATTGGTCACATTCACCTTTTCAGCTCCATCATATTTGCATAGCAATTCACCATATCTATTCTAATTTACCTTAGTCCATTTATGTGTCTCACAACTTTCTCTCCATCATCTACAATATGACTTGCTCTTATGGTCAACTTATAAAATTCTTTTGTATACTCCTTTACTCCCATATCCTTTAGCTTTAAATTTCTAGTCTTCTAAACAATCCAATTTGATAATCCGTAGGTAAAAACTTATATTTTCCCCCAAAATCATCAGGAGACTTTATCCAAAAGAAGAAGTGTCAATAACATCTTCCTAGTTGTGAATAGACAGATCCTCATTGGCAGCAAAAACCAAAGCATCCAACTTGATCTAGGCATCAAGCTAAGGATCCAAGTGAGAGAGAGAAGCACTCAGGTTACTAGGGATAACTCTATAAGGAGAGGGACCTTGAGATGGGGTAAGAGTGTGATTTGGGGTTGAGTGTGAAATGGGGATAAATTTGGTTTGAATTTAAAAAAGGGAGATTTATGGCTAGATAGCCCCTATTGCTTTGGTGGATTTTAGTTCTCTTCTCTTCGAGATGGAAAGAGGTTTTGGGTTAGATGTAGTTACGAGCTTTGAGGTTTAGGTTTCTTTCTCTAGATTATGGTTGTTTTCTTGAGGTTGCTGTAAGGTTTGGATTTGGATTTTTTTCTATTGATGTTAGAGCCAAGGTTTCAGAAATATTTTGTTGGTTTTTTCCTTAATTATTTGGCTGGTATTTTGTTCCTGGATTTTGGATCTAGATTCATCTGGGAATGGTTGACAACTAGTTTCATGGCTAGTTTCAAATCTTTTTTTGAATTTCTAGGTAGATCTTAATTCCAAGTGGGATATTTTTATGCAGGAAGCCTGTTTCAAATGTTTTGATCCTCTAGAGGGGTTTTTTTAATTCTAGGTGATTTTTCTGGGTGGGAAGCCTATTTCAAATTTTTTTTAATTTTTAGAGGGAAACTTGGTCATTTCTTTTGCTATAGTGGATTATAGCTAGATTTTTGGCTCTCCTTGCTTTTTTGGGTTGGAAGCCTTGTTGTGGTTGCTCCACAACGTACCCCAAAATTGGGGACCCACATTTTTTGCATGTGTTCCAAGAAGACTGAAGTGGCCCATAGGCTAAACATCAAGGAAAAAAGAAAAACACCACAAGAAGAAAAAGTGTCGCGATATCGCGACATGTTACACTGTCGTGGCCAAAAGAGAAAAAGTGTCGTGATATCGCGACATGTTGCACTGTTGCGGCCAAAAGAGAAAAAGTGTCACGATATCGCGACATGTTGCGGTTTTGCGGCCAAAAGAGAAAAAGTGTCACGATATCACGACATGTTGCATTTTCGCAGCCAAAAGACAAAAATGTCACGATATCGTGACATGTTGCATTTTCGCGGCCAAAAGAGAAAAAGTGTCACGATATCGTGACATGTTGCATCATCGCGGCCAAAGGAGGAAAAAGTGTCGCGATATCGCGACATGTTGCATTTTCACGGCCAAAAGAGAAAAAGTGTTGCGATATTGCGACATGTTGCATTTTCGCGACCAAACGAGAAAAGAAAGAAGAAGAAGAAAAGTGTTGCGATATCGCGACATGTTGCATTTTCACAACCAAATGAGGAAAGAAAGAACAAGAAAGAAAAGTGTCGCGATATCGTGACATGTTGCATTTTCGCGACCAAACGAGGAAAGAAAGAACAAGAAAGAAAAGTGTCGCGATATCGCAACACGTTGCATCGTCGCATCAAAAAGAGAAAAGTGTCGCGATATCGCAACATGTTGCATCATCACGGCCAAAAAGAGAAAAAGTGTCATGATATCGCGACATGTTGCATTTTCGCGACCAAAAGAGAAAAAGTGTCACGATATTGTGACATGTTGCAATGTCGCGGACAAAAGAGAAAAAGTGTCGTGATATCGAGACATGTTGCATTTTCATGGCCAAAAAAGAAAAAGTGTCGTGATATCGCAACATGTTGCATTTTTGCCAAGGGAACCAAGTAATGGATAGTGTGTCTAATATTAGTGATGAACACTAGGACAGTGAAACTGAAGACTACATAGTGACGTGGACATAAGGACGAAATCCAATGAATAAGACAAAATGTTACATAAGGAGTCTTTAAGGATTTGAAATCATTTGAGATGGTCATTACACACGGAAGGAAACAGACGTAAGCCCATGTGGAGAAAATGAAATGAAGGGCCACAAAATAGAAGCGAAAAGCCTTTTTGGAAACTGAAACACGTGCATGCACAAGGGAAGGTGAAGCGAACAACCATTGGAAAACAAAATGAAAAGCTTCCTAAAACTTTTAAATACACCATTCAAAGAGGTCAAAAAGGGTTGGAAATTGCTGCAAGCAGAGTTGAAGGCAAGAGGGCCATTCTGGACCTGTTTGAGTCGTTTTTCTTCCATGGACTGGTTTGGAAAAACCAAAAATTTTTGTTATTGTAAAATGACAAATTTTTAATACAGAAAATTTCAAAAAGTTGCATCTTATGGACAAGAAAGGAGGAGTCATTTTCTGCATGCAAGATTAAATATCTATTTTTCCCCTTTTCATATTTTAGGCTTGTAAATGGAGTTTATGCAAGTTTTCGTGGTTGCTTCATGCGAATGTTTAAATCTGAAAAAACCTCATTTAAAACCCTAGGATCCAACACTTAGCTTATCCGAATTGTGCTTATTTTGCAGGTCCAATAGGTTAGGTTGCATGCATGAAAACCTCACATCTTCGGTTTTGTTGAAATAGGATAGCATCATACTGAATGCGATTTATTTTCAGTTTTTTGCATTTCATTTTCATTTTTCTGCATTTTATTTTTCCAAAAATTTTAACTTATTTTAAATTTTTAGGCATTAAAATAAACATTTAAAAAATTTCAAAATCCAAAAAAACAATGACCAATCACTAAATTTTCATGGTGAAATAAACCAACATTGCCCCTTGTTTACAGTTACTTGCAATCACTAAGGTGTTCCAAGCATTCAAATTGAATATCTTTATTTGAGATTACTAATACACATATGCAAATGCTAATATAGCGAGAGACCTTGGAGAAGTTTTTTATCTAACTTCTTTGCAAGAGGGGATTTGGAACCCAAATCCTAAAGGAGAGTGTACTTTCACAAGCGAGTGAAAATACCACTCAACAGATTGAGCGCTAGAAGGAGGGCCTGAATTGTTTTATTTCAGAGTGATTTAAATGCTATAGGGATTTAAATTTTGAATATTTCATGCCCTATTGATTATTATATTTAGCTCTCTTTTAACAACACAACCTTGTAGTGTTAAAAGGAGGAAATGAATTGCTATGCATTTTTCTAACGCTTTTTGATTGTTCATACAATAATAATGTGTTTTGATTTGATTTTGAAAAATTTTGGTCTTGACTAACAAGGTTATCTCCATGCAATTACTTTCATTTGATTTTAAGGGATACATCTCTTGGTTGATGCTAACATGATTATTAATATGTTACATGTTTGATATTTTCTAGTTAATTTCATGCTTACTTGTAAGGAATTATTTTTTGTCTAAAATGTATTTATTGTCGGTATTATGCTCTTCACTTGCGTGTAATGTGATCTTATGAATCAGAAAGCCTACAACACTAGGAGTATGATCTTCACTTGCGCATATGTGATATGGTGAATCAGAAACTTACATTTTTAGAATATCGCTTTGTCATGGTTCCTTCTTTCATTCACGACTAACAAATTGATTTTGAAGTTATTCTTTGAATTTCATTAATTGTAGGATTTTCTCGTGTCATAGGTTTTCTTTGAGGTATTGAGAGTTTTGTCAGGTTTTGTAGGGTAGTTTCATTTACAAGTTGGACCCATCGCATCGCATCACAACTAGGTCCAAAAAACCGAGGAAACCATATTCCAAAGCCTCTCACTCACTCATAGGAATCCAAGGAATAAAATCGAGCAAATTGTGATCCCACCAGATATCCTTGTTACATAAGATCCTTCTATTTCAGGTGCATCTAGCGGATTTGTAGCGGTGGTGTCATTTGCCACTAGTGTACCAATTATCAGTACCATTTCCATGGTTCTTGTAGGGTTATCATCATCGATTTTGAATCAAATGGCCCAACCTCCACCAGCTCCTTGTACAGAGCCCATAACATTCCTTTGAATATTGCAGGGGATATTCACGATATCCCTAAGAATATAGAGAGATTTTTGCCCAAATACAAACTGAATGGTCCAAGGACCGCAGAAGAACATATTCAGGCCTATAGGGATGTTTTTATAATATTGCAAGTTCAACATGAAGATGTGGCTTGTAGACTCTTCCCCATGAGCCTAGACCAAGTGGCTTACGAATGGTATATTTTCTTACCTACTGGTTCCATTACGTCATGGGCGCAAATGGAGGATGCTTTTTTCAACCAATTCGGATCACCACTAAATCCCACAATCATCTATAATCGAGTTCATTACATGCAAAAGAGGCCCGGGTGAGCCAATTCAAACTTTTAATCAGAGATTTCATAAGTGCTATAATAGAGTAATTTGGCATTTTGCCATTGATCCTGTAGTAGCTTTGCAAATATATTTTGTGGCATTGGATTCTATGACGACAATGTTTGCAAGGCTAAATCCTCAAGTTACCACGCTTGCTCTAGCCTAAAATGAATCTATGACCATTGAACAACAAATGACACCACATGGTTATGGGTTCTCCCAGATGCCTATGGTAGGACAATATGGTCCATATGGTCAAGCTCCTGTGATGAATTAGATCATGGCACCACAAATATCGGGCATAAATGCTTTGCCTTATCAATAACCATATTCATCAACACCCGCTTACGCACCCATTCCAATTCAACCAATCACATCCATTCCCCTCATTCCTTCATTTTTGCAAAATAGTCAACAGACTATGCAAGGAGCTAGTTCAGTTAATTCTTAGGATACAGTTCCTTTTTCCAATCCAATTCTGATTCAAAGTGTGAATCCCTACACAAATCAAGTGGCTCAAAATCCAACTCAAATTTTAAGTCAAGATCTCACCAATTACGCAAACCCTACTAGAACTAGCAATAACATAGCTCAACCAAAAGAGATTTATTCAGAGGTTGAAGAGCTCAAAAAGATAATTCACAAATTGAGCAATGATTTGGTTCAAAAACAGAAGTATGAATCCCATGCCCCTCACCCAAATAGAAACTTCAACAATAGAGGGAGACAGTGGAATATGAAGCCAAACAATGGGGGTGTGCCTTCCCCTATTGCTAATCGAATCGATACTTCTACAGGACCAAGTCACTCTAATTCTATTCTTAATCTTTTTGATTTTGTGTGGGAAAAGGGGTGTATATTGCATAATACAAAGGAGCATAATGAAAGGAATTGTCTCGAAATTGCTAGGTATACCCATTGTCTCCAAGCTCAAGTGGATGATTTGGAACTTGTGCCAAATGAGGGTCCACCCAAACATCAACAAGGAGAGGACAACATTTTGGTGGTGGAAACTCTATATCGTCAAGAGAGTGAGAATGAGGAAGGTGAAGATGAATGGGATGAGAAACATGTTGATGAATCAGAAGATGAAGAAGAAGTACTTGAGCATCACAACTTGAACTTGGAGGATGATTACTATTATTCGTGGAAGAAATGGGAAGAATATTATCAATCTAAATCTTCTAATAAAATTTTTGTGTCAATTAATATGTAGGATAACTCAATTTATTCCTCACATGAGGATACTATAAATCCTGTACAATTTGAGAAATTTTTGGAAGAGGAATTTGAATCTCATCAAATTTTGGAACATGATAAGGATTCTACAACCATGAATCAAGAAAGAGAGTCATTTGCTTTAGATTCCTTTGGAGGAAAAGAAATTGAAAATCTTGATCCACTTACTTGTGCTACAATTATTATGCCATTTCAAAATGATAAAATTACAAAACCTAAATCATTTGGGTTTGATATCATTGATGATCCAATTGAAAATCTCATGTTACCCAAAACAACCCAAGTGATTGATCACGGAAATGTGTTAGTTAACCCACCCCTAGATAGACAAGACTTATGGTTTGAAAGGGATGGACATATTTTCAATTGGGTACCTAAGTTTGGTGCCTTTGATAAACAAGTCATGGAGAAAGAACAAGTGCTACATGATGATGAATGTCATGAGAGAAAAGAGGAATTTTCAAATCCTCTTCAAGTAAGGTCAAATGAAAACATGCCAAAGGTAAAATCTCACCTTGTTGGTTTCACCATGCAAGATTCGAATGAAGGTTTGCCTAATGAATGGTTTGATTCAAATATTATTAATGTTATGGCTTTATTGAATGAAAATGAAAGCTTATTTCTACACCATGAATCAAAGTGCGGAATGGACATCTTAAAGAATAAACATAAAGGAATTGAATATCAATCATTGTCTAATCAATTTGAAAACTTAAAAATCCACCATAGGATTATTAATGAAACTAAATCAAATTGGTATGGTGAGAGGGGCAAGTGGAAGTTTGTTTCTTTGTTTGGTTTGATCTTGTTTTTGTTGGATTCCTACAAAACTTGGAATGTGTATCACGTCATACGTCTTTTAAAGAATTCCAATCAGGTTTGGGATCCGGGAAAATTATAATCCAAACTTTTGCACCATCTTGCATTATATTGTACATTTGTATATACTTTTGGTTTTCATGTTTTGGTTTTGGATTGGATCTCACTTTGGTTTTAAGTTTTGTGTGTTGGTCCTTTGGACACTTTTGTTTTGTCTTGAAAAAAAAAAAAAAAAGCGAGATGTCAACTTATGTCCTTATGAATGTTGACTAAGGGTAGGAGAATATGAAACATCGAAATTGTATTGCAGAAAGCTCCACGAGTATCGCAAAAACATTAAAGAATATTGTTTGGAACTTCTGATGCATGAAGTTGTCAGTTTTACACATTATGGCAAAGTAGGTGGTATACTCCATCCGCATTTCAAAAGGATCAATGCATTCATATCTCATGTTACATTCCACATTGCATATACATTCCATCTTGGTTGCATCTTCATTTCATATACAATCATTGAAAAGGTGTCGAATCCTCTTAGGCTTATTACATAACATATATTAAAAGGATCCTAAGGTTGGGAACTGATGCCCAAACTATCTTGAACCAAGAACTTTCTACACATATTAAAGAGGATCTTGAGCAAATGGTCAAAACCATACTTGGAAGAAACAGTGAGGCAAAAGAAATATTTTGTGTCTGTCCTATTATGCAACATAATCCTTAAAACAATGGTTTTTACCACTCCCATAGTGCTTAAAGTCTAAAATCAGAGTAGTAAGGATAGGGTTAAATCCTCATCGAACTTAGGTTGAGGATCCAATTCCCCAAAGCTATGATTTGACCTTCATGGAGTAGTAAGGATAGGGTCTAATTCTCATCTCGCTTAGGTTGAGAATCTGATTCCCCAAAGCTTCTATTTTGCCCACTCAAGAACTTGAAATTCAAAAGAAAATATTTTTCATTCTATTTTTTATTTTTTTATTAATATTGGATTGGAAGGATCGTACTACATGTCCCTTGCAAGGATGGGTAGTCATCCCCAAGGTCCAAGAAATCAAAAGTAGAGCCAAATCTTGGATTATGGGGTTGATCTCCACTGGGACTATAGACGCTTGGCTGGTAGTGGAGTATGCTCATGCGTGGCAACACGTTTTGTCTAAAAGAAAGACCACTGACTGCTCAAATGGACGGGCTAGCCTGACAGTTTCATCCATAATAGGTTAAATCATTTTGTTCAAGATGACGTAATGAAATCTAGATCAAAGTAGTAAGGATAGGGTTAAATTCCCATCTTGCTTAGGTTGGGAATCCTATTCCCCAAAGCTCTAATTTCACTTACACTTGCACATGGGTTCAAGATGGTAGGGGCACATAACCAACTTTGGGATCTAGTAAATTAATTCAGTATACATATATTTGGTATTAAGAGGGTTTGACAGTTTTAATATGTTTGTTCATGATACTAGAAAATCTGAGCCTTTGCAAAGCAGGTTGTTATATATCTAACATAGTTGTCATACGTCAAATCCTGCACAAATCATTCATAGCCTTGCATACAAATCATAAGTGAAATTGACAATGGAAAGTTGAACGAGTTTCAAACGATAAGGAATGAAGCACATTGCACACATCGAGCTAATGCTTAATAATTCTAATGCTTCATGTGTTTCTCGTCTAGTTTTATTCTTGGGATATTTGCTGATGCTTGTATTTGAGTCTTTGTGTTTTCAGGTTGAGTTCTCACCGAAATGCTCGGGAGCATTTTCCAGCGAGTCGCCATTTGTTTTGGCTGCTCCACAACATACCCCAAAATTGGGGACCCACATTTTTTGCATGTGTTCCAAGAAGACCGAAGTGGCCCATAGGCTAAAGATCAAGAAAAAAAGCAAAACACCACAAGGAGAAAAAGTGTCGTGATATCACGACATGTTGCACTGTTGTGGCCAAAAGAGAAAAAGTGTCATGATATCACAACATATTGCACTATCGCGGCCAAAAGAGAAAAAGTGTCGCGATATCGTGACATGTTGCATTTTCACGACCAAAAGACAAAAAGTGTCGCGATATCAAGACATGTTGCATTTTCGTGGCCAAAAGAGAAAAAGTGTCGCGATATCACGACATGATGCATCGTCGCAGCCAAAGGAGGAAAAAGTGTCGCGATATCGCGACATGTTGCATTTTCGCGGCCAAAAGAGAAAAAGTGTCGCGTTATCGCGACATGTTGCATTTTCGTGACCAAACGAGAAAAGAAAGAAGAAGAAGAAAAGTGTCGCGATACCGTGACATGTTGCATTTTCGTGACCAAACGAGGAAAGAAAGAAGAAGAAAGAAAAGTGTCACGATATCGCGACATGTTGCATTTTCGCGACCAAACGAGGAAAGAAAGAACAAGAAAGAAAAGTGTCGCGATATCGCGACATGTTGCATCGTCGTGGCCAAAAGAGAAAAGTGTCGCGATATCGCGACATGTTGCATCATCGCGGCCAAAAAGAGAAAAAGTGTCGCGATATCGCGACATGTTGCATTTTCATGGCCAAAAGAGAAAAAGTGTCGCAATATCACGACATGTTGCATTGTCATGGCCTAAAGAGAAAAAGTGTCACAATATCGCAACATGTTGCATTTTCGCGGCTAAACAAGAAAAAGTGTCGCTATATCGCAACATGTTACATTTTCGAATCCAAACAGGAAAAAGTGTCGCGATATCGCGACATGTTGCATTTTCGAAGCCAAACAAGAAAAAGTGTCACGATATCACGACATGTTGCATTTTCGCCAAGGGAACCAAGTAATGGATAGTGCATCTGATATTAGTGATGAACACCAAGACAGTGAAATTGAAGAGCGCATAGTGACGTGGACATAAGGACAAAATCCAATGAATAAGACAAAACGTTACATAAGGAGTCTTTAAGGATTTGAAATCATTTAAGATGGTCATTACACACGGAAGGAAACAGACGTAAGCCCATGTGGAGAAAATGAAATGAAGGGCCACAAAATAGAAGCGAAAAGCCTTTTTGGAAACCGAAACACATGCATGCACAAGGGAAGGTGAAGCGAACAACCATTGGAAAACAAAACGAAAAGCTTCCTGAAACTTTTAAATACGCCATTCAAAGAGGTCAAAAAGGGTTGGAAATTGCTACGAGCAAAGTTGCAGAGTTGAAGGCAAGAGGGCCATTCTAGACCTGTTTGAGTCGTTTTTCTTCCATGGACTGGTTTGGGAAAACCAAAATTTTTTGTTATTGTAAAATGACAAATTTTTAATACAGAAAGTTACATCTTATGGACAAGAAAGGAGGAGTCATTTTCTGCATGCAAGATTAAATGTCTATTTTTCCCCTTTTCAGATTTTAGGCTTGTAAATGGAGTTTATGCAAGTTTTCTTGGTTGCTTCATGCGAATGTTTAAATCTGAAAAAACCTCATTTAAAACCTAGGAGCCAACACTTAGCTTATTCAGATTGTGCTTGTTTTGCAGGTCCAATAGGTTAGGTTGCATGCATGAAAACCTCACATCTTCGGTTTTGTTGAAATAGGATAGCATCATACTGAATGCGTTTTATTTTCAATTTTCTGCATTTTATTTTTCCAGAAATTTTAACTTATTTTAAATTTTCAGGCATTAAAATAAACATTTAAAAATTTTCAAAATCCAAAAAAACAATGAACAATCACTAAAGTTTCATGGTGAAATAAACCAGCATTGCCCCTTGTTTACAGTTACTTGCAATCACTAAGGTGTTCCAAGCATTCAAATTGAATATATTTATTTGAGATTACTAATACACATATGCAAATGCTAATACAGCGGAGACCTTGGAGAAGTTGTTTATTTAACTTCTTTGCAAGAGGGGATTTGGAACCCAAATCCTAAAGGAGAGTGTACTTTCAAAACTGAGTGAAAATACCACTCAACAAGCCTATTTCAAAATATTAATTTGAATTTTTAGGCGAAATTAAGATACAAAGGTCTGTTTGGGTGGCAGCTTGTCTTGGCATTTGCTGACTCAATCCCTGGGCTCTGTGCTATTATTTTTAATGGCTTGGTGTTTCTGGATCTTGGGAGATCCTTTTGTTTTCTTTTAGAGTTGGACCTCTTATTTTCTTTGGAGCTTCAGTTGTGGTTTCTAGGAGTTTGTTCTTGAGATTTCATTAGAGCTTCTTTCATGTTTTTATTAGAGTTGTAATTTTGAGATCTTTAGTTGTAAAAGGTTTGATGTCCTTTCAAAACCCTTATTTACCATCTAATAAAAAATAATACTACACGAGGTTCAAATTTTTTTTCTTTGATACCTTTAAAAATTTTACTTATATATTTTTTATAATTAAATGATAATTGATTATCACTATGAGGGATTCAAAAGGTTTTTTTTTAAATACCTTAAAAAATTACTTACATGTTCTTATATTTTTATAATTAAATACTAACTTGATTGTCATATATAATGTTAAATAGGTATGAAGAAGTTAAGATTGATATGTTATATGCATTTTTTCTTTTGAAGTGATTAGACTCTTATATAATTTTTTATTTATATTTATTTGAAAATTTATCTTTTAAAAATATTATTTCATAGATTATTGTTGTTGCTATTATGTATTTTATGTTGTCTTGGGGGACAGTGTAATGTTTCGAGTTTTGTCTCTTCTTCGAGAGGTCCAAGGTTCAAACCAAACTGTGACATGTGTGTGGTTGTGTGTTAAATTCCCTATTGATAAGCTCAACTCTCCTCTTTGAGAGATCATGATAGAATGAAGATGCCCAAACTATGAGCATTTGTTCTCACACTAACAAAATTAGAAATAAAATCTATATATTTAATGTTAATAATATAAAATTTTATAGTTTGACAATAATAATATTTAAGTATATAGTTATAGTTCAACTTGTGTGTTAGTTTACTTTTTAGTACATTTCTTTTTTTTATTTTTCAAGAGGAATTAAAATCCTAAGATGACATTGCTTTGTGGATATCTAATTTGGAAGGGACCTAGGAATTAAATTTTGGTTAATGACGATACACTTAGACCTAATTGAACCATAACTCTATTACACAAAGATATATCCTTATCATATACATTTGGAAACATATCTTTCAACAAGTATGTTAATACATGTTTTAATCATTAATTTAAATTTTTTGAGAATTGAATAACATGTATTTATGCATATTCATATAAAATAGTTAAATATACAATTAATAAGTTTCTTGTACAAAACAACAGTTTGAAATTTGGCTCTTCATCGAGAGGTCTAAGGTTCAAACCGTAGTGTATGTGTGTGAGGTTGTGTCTTAATCCTCTATTGATAAGTTTAGTTGTTGGCCTTACGAGGGATCATGGTTGGGATGGGAATGCTCAACCCTAAGTGTCAGTTGTAAGGGTTTCTCACACTAACCAAGTTATATATATATATAATTCATTTCTAATAATATTGTAAAAACCACTAACATTCATCTTATTAATCTATATTACCTCATCTCTTATATTATTTGGATGCAAGTGTATCACATTTTCTATATGAATGAAAATTTTATATCATGTATTTAAATTGTCAATAAAGAGTTGATGTGAGCTTGCTTTATTATTTATGTAATGACTCCAATATAGCCACATTACCTATCTTTGTTATTGTTACTTGGAGACCTAGGATTATGATAGTTGACCCTTAGGGTTAGGGTTGTTCATTTTTTTACTCTATAAATAGGGGATTTATATTGTAGTTGACATGATGTGTGAGACTTAAACTAATGCAAATGAATATGTCCCATTTTCATTCTTCCAACCAAGGAACCAAGGCTCCTAATGGGATGAAAACATCACAATTCTCCCTCTTGCAATAACAAAATGTCTTTTTTGTAAGGAAACAAATTTTGACTCTTCTTAAAGAAGTCAAGAAACCCTTCTAAAATCAAAGTGGCAATAGTTATTTTTCTATATGTTATTTGTATCTATGCAAAATAAGTTATAAATATTCCAATAATAATGGAACAACAAGCATTAATTCTTCAAAAAATAAAAATAATTAGAAAGAAAAATAGGGTCTTTCCTTTGTCTCTTTATCAAAGGTGCTTATGAAGTTTTGAGAAGTAATTCATCCCAAATATTAAAAGAAAAATCATAAACTTTGAACAAAATTTGTACATGACCAAGTGATGAAGCTCCACAACCAGTCTGATACCATGTTCGATTTCACACCTATTTCTAATAATGGACAAAAGCAATTCATTTACGTAAATCATATACAAAAAGTGTTAAAAAGGACAAAAGTAAAGTATTGATGATGGGTATTCTTGAGCACCGAAGAATCACTATATTATACATAGATAAGAATCACAACACTTTGATCTAATGGATAGAATGGTGGGGGGTTATTTATATCAATACCAAAACTCCAATTGCATAATCAAGTTAACCTAAATTGACATAACAAATAAGATTTAGATTAATTACAAATGTAAGATGATTTTAACTATAGCAAACTAACTATGATCCATAGAAATTATTTAATTAATACATTTGTACAATAATTTTCCCATAAACCTATACCAAATTACGTCATATAATATCAACCTTGTCCATAATTCAGATTACACTTTCAACATTTTATTTAAATAGAATCTAAAATGCTTTCACCAAAAGAATGTTGGTGATGAATGTGAACTGACCTCCAATGATGTTACTTATCTTCTTAAATATCCTGGTGATGATCCATCCCATCGAATTATTATACAGTGCCCTTTTATGGTGAGAATCCTCAAGGATGGATTTTTAAAATCAAATGCCTCGTACACTTCTTAGATCCCTTGAATAGGGCAAAAGTCACCCTTGCTTCCACTAAGTTGGATAGCCATGCTCATTAATGGCTTCTTTAGGAATTAAAGCATTGGGATTGTCCTCTTTTATAGACTAAATTTACGATGTTTATGATGAATTTCAATAAAGATCTCACCTCCTTTATATAACATTAAATTAAAAAATACTCTCTTTCCCTTACAATGTTGTTCAATCCTAGCTTACCACCATTTTACAAGGAAAATGAGGAAAATGTCTAACTTAACCACACATGATACCCCATATGAATGGGAAATTAGATTCGACCAATCCATGCACACATCCGGGCTGACCGCCAGAGTAGAACATTAAAAATGAGTTACTTGAAGACCCTTTTTGGAAGAGAGTGAATGCAAAATGTGACGTTTTACCCAGGTTTTAGAAGAGAATGTCAGGACACCGTATAATATCCTTTCTATCAAATTGCCATGGTATTTCCCACAAGATATAACAAGCATTCATCAACATGATGTCACATAGTATCTCATCTTTGTAAGAACCAATTTGTAAGTCTACCATACATTGTTCACACACCAAAATTTGATATCCCTTTTGCAACCACAAAACCTTATATGAATTTGGATGTTCAATTCTCTTCAAACCAAACTTTTCTACCATCTTCATAGACACTAAATTATTCATACTTTTGTTGTCCATAGTCACCTTACAACATTTACTTCTTGACTTACAAATATTTCTAAATAAATTCCTTCAACATACGTTCATACACCTCTTTGGATGGTTTTAACAATACTCTTTTCATCATAAATGATTCTCCTTGTTCTAGTTCTCCATGTGCTTCGATGAAACAAAACTTTCTTCATCTACTTGTGCAATTTGATTACGAGTTCCTTTTCCATACCCGCTAGTCTATTGTACTTGAGGACACTCAAATGCTCAATGTAATTCTAAGTACCTATAACACTTGTAAGTAAAACCACATCCTCTACCACTACTTAATCCACCTCATCCTCTCGACGATTCACCCTTTTCTTAGGTACTTTTATTGAAATTACTTTGAGGAGTGCTAACTTCTCCTTCTTGCAAATGTTGCTTTCTACCATTATTTGATTGTTCTTTTCATCTAGAATTATTTTGTTGTTTGTGAATCAATGTTTCTTCTGCCTTGAGTGCATATTGATATGGCTCTTCAATTGTTCTTATTCAAATCTTACCAATATCATCTTGTATGGACAATCTTACCAATCTCATAACTTTCTCCTCATTACCTTCAACACGACTTGCTCTTATTGTAAACTTATAAATTTATTGAGTATATTCTTTCACTCCCAACTCCATTTGATTGAGTTTTTGGAGTCTTCTAAACAACCGAATATGATAATCAACAGGTAAATATTTAGACTTCAATTTGGATATAAAATTATCCCATGTTTGGATTATATCTTTACCTTTTTGTTGTCTCTTTGTTTGGACATGATCCCAAAACAAGGATGCATGCCACTTACGTTTTGTACAAGTAAAATTGTCCTTCTTAGGATCATCTATTGATTCAAAATAAAAATATTTCTCCATCTCTTTAATCCAGTCTATGAGTCCTTGAGGATTCAAATTTCCATTATATGATGGGGTTTCTATCTTTGGCTTCCTACCCAGGTTAGAAATTGCCTAGATTAATCACTCCTCTAGTTCTTCCTCATGAGCCTCCACATGATCAACTTCCTCTTCTTCATATCACTAATCTCCTTAAGATGAACACCTCTCCTTTAGATTGTTTTGATTGCATCAAGTAAAGAGATAATTCCTCTTAACATTTCAGTTGTCTATGGTTCAAGGTCCTCATCTTCTATATTGTGCCATATTTTATTATATTGTGGTACCCTTTTAGGCACTCACTCCTTGCATAAGATGCCCTTTCAAACTGTGTCTAAGTATAAATTTATAAATTTTCAATAAATATTATAGTTGTGTTATTTTCCAATTGATAAGTGTAGTTTTGAGTTTTACAAGGGGTTATGGCTAGAAAAGGGACTGCTCAGCTCTATAATCTTTGGGAAGGGATCTGCTCAATCCTATACATCAATCATTTAAAGTTTATCATACTAACTGAATAAAAAAAAAAAAAAACAATTTTTTAGAGGAACAAATGGTTTGGTTACTATACACGGATAGCAAGATAGTACTCTGAGAGAAATCTTCGATGTAATATGCCAAAATAATATAAATAATAATAACTCATAATATCAATAATGTTGGCAAGAGTTTGTGACAATAGAATATAAAAATTGGTGACAGTAGACTCTGCTCCGCTTTGAATTCCACTCTGCTTTATTAAACAAATCAAGATCGCGTTCACCAGACAATCAAAGCCTGCAGCGCCTACCGCCCGTAGTGGTAGACGGTCACGTTGTACCCGATAATGGCGTTGGGTCCTTCGGCGGAATACGTCTTAGCAAACGCATATCCTCTGGCCATTCGAAAGTGCCCGCTTCCTCCAACGATTGGCAGCTCCCTCGTATTCCTCATCACCATGTTCTTCCCCACAATACTCAGAGAGCTACCCTTGTACCTCCCGCTCTCCATCGTATACGTCAACGCCATCAGCAGACTGAATTCTGCCTGGGAGGCCATCGCATATAGCCCCTGCGCTCTCCCCAGCAGCTTCGATTTCGGGTGAGGGGTCTCGGTGAGAGGATCGTCTATCACATACATCGGACCGAAAGACGAAGCCCCGGCTGAAAAGTTCATGGGATTCTGCGGCGCCACTTGAACCGCAGTAGCATTTCCCCCCAACACAATGTCGTGCATGTAGAACTCCAAATGGGTCACTTTCTCCTTCAACTTGGGCCTCGGACGCCTCGCTTCTGCATTTACACCGCTAACACAAAAACAAATGCCTAACATTGTTAGAAAGAGAATGCCCTTCCCACATTTCTTCTCCATCGCAGTACCAACGAAAATAGCGAGCAAACAAAAACAACGAGAGAGAAAAGAAAAGAAAAGACAATGTGGAACATACTCAGATCGTCTGGCTTTAAAGAAGGGGGAGGTGGCCTGATCGGTGCCCGCACCGGTCAAGACCGTCCTAGGAGACGTATGGAAATGTTCAAGTTTAATTCGTCATGTGTCGGCACTCTTCTTCTTTGTTGGCTTTCCGTAGTCAACCTGCACGCTGTACGATTCCGATACTTCGGGAAACTTCCCATAAAATGGTTGTTGAATGGGATACCATAAAGAAAGACAATATATTATTCTGAGCTCCGCTGCTGATTATTCAAATTTGTCCTTGTGCCTCCACTAATAGAGGAGGGACGTGTGTTCCGCGTGAAGACATAACCAAAGGCTTAAATTTGATTTTGTTCTACAACGTCCCGATGGAATAACGTCGGTGAGAAACTGAGAATGGTCTCCTCTGTTCGCTATTGAATTTTCAAACATGTTTTAAACAGACTTACTATGGAAAAAGCATGCATATTGAAATCTTACGTTTGTCTTGTCGTCATCATCAACATAGGTCTAACCATGTGCAACATATTAAACGGGAAATAAAATACTATTGCATAGAACTTATTGAGTTTTTCAAAATGACTACAATTGCACAAGATTCCTCTCGTTGTTGACTAGGAAACCATTCAACGAGAGGAAGGTTGTTAGGAAATCGTAAAGAATGACGTTGGGAAACTTCGCTTCAATGCTGCTCTTAAACGAAAGTTGGAGGTGGCCTCAGTCTAATCTTTTTAATGAGGAGCTTCAAAGGTATGTCGTTGCTGTCAAACAACAGCTTTTGATGGCCGAGCAATATGATGTCAAAGGGGTACAGATCAATGCGAGGTTACACTAAGGAGTTCTTTCAACGTCTACACCTACATCCTCACAATCAGTTTTCGGGCTTTAAAATCCTTAACATTAAGGAAAAGTGTGTTTTTGAGTTTCCTCGTATTCTCTCCACGTTTGAAGAACATTACCAAACTATGTTTGCGGCTCAATCCCGCTCCCTGCTCCTGTGTCTATTGTCTTGATACGGGTTTCTGAGTCTCAAAGAGCTTCCTGTTAAAAAAAAAAGCCCTCTTTGAAAGATCTGGAGGAAACTTTTTCTCAGATAATCGATAATAAATCCCCTGATCTTGAAGGTCCGACCTGATCAAAAGACCTTTTTCAAGTGCTTTTTTAATCAGGGGATTATTAAATTTATCCCTAAGGCTGGTGATAAAAAAAAAAAAACACCAGTTATCGGCCAAATATAAGTTTGACTATCATGAGTTATCTTCGGCGGCTCTTGAAGGCAATAATGCATTGGATAAGTCCGAATGGATACTATTCCATTCGGTAATAAATTCGATATTTTCCTGACTGAATTAAACTCTTGGTCGACATTCTCTTCTAAAACCTGGGTAAAACGTCACATTATGGCTGCACTTTCTTCCAAAAAGGGTCTTTAAATTACTCATTTCTAATGTTCTTCTCTTGGCGGTCAGCCTCGGATATGTGCATGGATTAGTCGAATCTAATTCCCCATTCATATGGGGTGTCGTGTGTGGTTTTCCTTGTAAAGAGAATATTGTTTTAATTTAATGTTATATAAAGGAGGAGAGTTAAAATTTGTTTGTTGTGGTGTAGCGGTAAATGCCCTGGATGCTGGTAGAGGCCAACCCAGGTTCCATTCCCCTTGTCTCCATCTTGCAAATATATGGTATAGTTAGGAATGTCCTATGTGTTGGTAGAGGCTGACAAGGCTCCATTCCTCTTATGTCCAACCTGTTGAAAATAGCACCTTGAAAGGGGTGTTTTCCACTATAAATTAGTTTTTACCCAGGTGTTGTAGGTGAGTTGGAGAGGAGAGGGTTATCCTCCAACGGAGGTCCCAGGTTCAAATCTCCACCCTACCAAAGAAAGCTGAATTGGATATCCAAAATCCAATTGATAATGTTGGTGCGGGCAGGGTCGGGTGCGACTCCCGGGTGACTTTGACGGTGTAGAACCCCCTCTTCGTGGTCTCTCAGACCAATGCGGCCCCGCAAGAGGTTTTTCGCTTTAAAAAAAAAAAGGAGAGTTAAATTCTAATTTATTAATGCAACATCAAAAGTTATTAATGCAATATTAAAATTTAATGTAATGAAGACCATTACTTTTCAAAGGAGATAAATAATCCAAGCATATGACCATTTTGAGGTATGGTGATGTAATGGAACATGTTAGGTATCAAGATAGGTATTTAATATTGAATAATTTAATATTGTATTGTATAATGGTATGAGCCATAAATTAATTATTAAGTAAGGAAGGCCACATGTCAAAATAGAAATAGGTATGTCATAGAATCATACTTGTAATCGTTGGTGGAATATTGTTATATGTAACCACAAGGAATATTGTCATATGTAACCGCAAGGAATATTGTCATGCACTTTGTAACTCATGGAAGGTGAACCTCCACATGGGTGATCTTGTAACTCATGGAAGGTGAACCATCACACTCTTGTATAAAGAGAGATGCACCCCCATTGAAAAAGGCACCTATAATCTATGATGTATTCTTGGAGAAGTCTTGGTTCATGGAGCTAGAGATCTTGTGGAGTGGCTTCCTTCCTAAAGGAGCATTGTATGGTGTTGCTCTACTTCAAGGGTATAATCAATCTCTATTTATTATGAGCAATTTTTTATACAAATAAATTATTTGTGGATTCATGTTGAATATTTTGATATATTGGTGAATGATTTATGGAATAAGAAGAGAGGTTCATTACAGAATAGGGGTGGTTTCTCTTTGATGACAAGTTATTTCGGATAACATTAACTTGACAGTTTGGGTACTCTCTTCAAGTTAGCATTACACAATGGCTCCTTATTTATTTGCACTCTTGAACTTTGACAAGCATGACAACACCTATAATCCCCTAGACGACATGCTTCATGATAATGAAAAGAATCCCAAATGATAAGTTCTCTTGATGGAAGAATGTATTCCAAATGACAACTTTCCTTGACACCAAGATGTCTTTAGTTAGTAGAACAACAAGATTTAATCTCAAGACAACAAGATTCATACAACATAATTTAGGACGATGTCTCTAGACAAGAAGTACCATGACTGTAGTTATTGAGACTGCATGACAACAAGGAGAAAGACAATAGTTCTTTTGACTTTATGAAAATAACTCTTGGGATGACAAAATTCCCTTACATAATATGATCGGGTTCTAAATGGTGATTCTTCAATATGACACTATTGGAGATGACAAATTGAAAGATGACTATTTCCAAGTCAATAGTTAAGTAGACAATATTCTTTATGACAACACTTCTCATAATGTACCACAAGACTACATGAACCATATCACACATCCAAGAAGGAAATGATGTATTTTTTGCTTTGTTTAAATGTTTCCCCTCTGATGATAATATCTAGATAACAAATCACCCTTCTTTTGGAATGATTATCTCATTGCTTCCCCTTGAACAAAATCTTTGCTCAAACTATCACAAAATCTACACTCACTTGCAAACCCACTCCATCCAAGTGAACCATGTTGAAAAGAGCATATGTTGACAAAATTCTCATATATGTAGGGCAACGCAGATTTTCGGATAGCATATTCACAACTTGGTGCATAAAATGCAAGAGAGATGGCTCACTCATATACCTAGAAACAATTGAGATAACATATGCAATATCTGGTTTGGTATTTGTGAGAAACATCAATCTTCCAACAATGATCCTATAATTGGTCACATTCACCTTTTCAGCTCCATCATATTTGCATAGCAATTCACCATATCTATTCTAATTTACCTTAGTCCATTTATGTGTCTCACAACTTTCTCTCCATCATCTACAATATGACTTGCTCTTATGGTCAACTTATAAAATTCTTTTGTATACTCCTTTACTCCCATATCCTTTAGCTTTAAATTTCTAGTCTTCTAAACAATCCAATTTGATAATCCGTAGGTAAAAACTTATATTTTCCCCCAAAATCATCAGGAGACTTTATCCAAAAGAAGAAGTGTCAATAACATCTTCCTAGTTGTGAATAGACAGATCCTCATTGGCAGCAAAAACCAAAGCATCCAACTTGATCTAGGCATCAAGCTAAGGATCCAAGTGAGAGAGAGAAGCACTCAGGTTACTAGGGATAACTCTATAAGGAGAGGGACCTTGAGATGGGGTAAGAGTGTGATTTGGGGTTGAGTGTGAAATGGGGATAAATTTGGTTTGAATTTAAAAAAGGGAGATTTATGGCTAGATAGCCCCTATTGCTTTGGTGGATTTTAGTTCTCTTCTCTTCGAGATGGAAAGAGGTTTTGGGTTAGATGTAGTTACGAGCTTTGAGGTTTAGGTTTCTTTCTCTAGATTATGGTTGTTTTCTTGAGGTTGCTGTAAGGTTTGGATTTGGATTTTTTTCTATTGATGTTAGAGCCAAGGTTTCAGAAATATTTTGTTGGTTTTTTCCTTAATTATTTGGCTGGTATTTTGTTCCTGGATTTTGGATCTAGATTCATCTGGGAATGGTTGACAACTAGTTTCATGGCTAGTTTCAAATATTTTTTTGAATTTCTAGGTGGATTTTAATTCCAAGTGGGATATTTTTATGCAGTAAGCTTGTTTCAAATGTTTTGATCCTCTAGAGGGGTTTTTTAATTCTAGGTGATTTTTCTGGGTGGGAAGCCTATTTCAAATTTTTTTTAATTTTTAGAGGGAAACTTGGTCATTTCTTTTGCTATAGTGGATTATAGCTAGATTTTTGGCTCTCCTTGCTTTTTTGGGTTGGAAGCCTTGTTGTGGCTGCTCCACAACGTACCCCAAAATTGGGGACCCACATTTTTTGCATGTGTTCCAAGAAGACTCGAAGTGGCCCATAGGCTAAACATCAAGGAAAAAAGAAAAACACCACAAGAAGAAAAAGTGTCGCGATATCGCGACATGTTACACTGTCGTGGCCAAAAGAGAAAAAGTGTCGTGATATCGCGACATGTTGCATTGTTGCGGCCAAAAGAGAAAAAGTGTCACGATATCGCGACATGTTGCAGTTTTGCGGCCAAAAGAGAAAAAGTGTCACGATATCACGACATGTTGCATTTTCGCAGCCAAAAGACAAAAATGTCACGATATCGTGACATGTTGCATTTTCGCGGCCAAAAGAGAAAAAGTGTCACGATATCGTGACATGTTGCATCATCGCGGCCAAAGGAGGAAAAAGTGTCGCGATATCGCGACATGTTGCATTTTCACGGCCAAAAGAGAAAAAGTGTTGCGATATTGCGACATGTTGCATTTTCGCGACCAAACGAGAAAAGAAAGAAGAAGAAGAAAAGTGTTGCGATATCGCGACATGTTGCATTTTCACAACCAAATGAGGAAAGAAAGAACAAGAAAGAAAAGTGTCGCGATATCGTGACATGTTGCATTTTCGCGACCAAACGAGGAAAGAAAGAACAAGAAAGAAAAGTGTCGCGATATCGCAACACGTTGCATCGTCGCATCAAAAAGAGAAAAGTGTCGCGATATCGCAACATGTTGCATCATCACGGCCAAAAAGAGAAAAAGTGTCATGATATCGCGACATGTTGCATTTTCGCGACCAAAAGAGAAAAAGTGTCACGATATTGTGACATGTTGCAATGTCGCGGACAAAAGAGAAAAAGTGTCGTGATATCGAGACATGTTGCATTTTCATGGCCAAAAAAGAAAAAGTGTCGTGATATCGCAACATGTTGCATTTTTGCCAAGGGAACCAAGTAATGGATAGTGTGTCTAATATTAGTGATGAACACTAGGACAGTGAAACTGAAGACTACATAGTGACGTGGACATAAGGACGAAATCCAATGAATAAGACAAAATGTTACATAAGGAGTCTTTAAGGATTTGAAATCATTTGAGATGGTCATTACACACGGAAGGAAACAGACGTAAGCCCATGTGGAGAAAATGAAATGAAGGGCCACAAAATAGAAGCGAAAAGCCTTTTTGGAAACTGAAACACGTGCATGCACAAGGGAAGGTGAAGCGAACAACCATTGGAAAACAAAATGAAAAGCTTCCTAAAACTTTTAAATACACCATTCAAAGAGGTCAAAAAGGGTTGGAAATTGCTGCAAGCAGAGTTGAAGGCAAGAGGGCCATTCCGGACTCGTTTGAGTCGTTTTTCTTCCATGGACTGGTTTGGAAAAACCAAAAATTTTTGTTATTGTAAAATGACAAATTTTTAATACGAGAAAATTTCAAAAAGTTGCATCTTATGGACAAGAAAGGAGGAGTCATTTTCTGCATGCAAGATTAAATATCTATTTTTCCCCTTTTCATATTTTAGGCTTGTAAATGGAGTTTATGCAAGTTTTCGTGGTTGCTTCATGCGAATGTTTAAATCTGAAAAAACCTCATTTAAAACCCTAGGATCCAACACTTAGCTTATCCGAATTGTGCTTATTTTGCAGGTCCAATAGGTTAGGTTGCATGCATGAAAACCTCACATCTTCGGTTTTGTTGAAATAGGATAGCATCATACTGAATGCGATTTATTTTCAGTTTTTTGCATTTCATTTTCATTTTTCTGCATTTTATTTTTCCAAAAATTTTAACTTATTTTAAATTTTTAGGCATTAAAATAAACATTTAAAAAATTTCAAAATCCAAAAAAACAATGACCAATCACTAAATTTTCATGGTGAAATAAACCAACATTGCCCCTTGTTTACAGTTACTTGCAATCACTAAGGTGTTCCAAGCATTCAAATTGAATATCTTTATTTGAGATTACTAATACACATATGCAAATGCTAATATAGCAGAGACCTTGGAGAAGTTTTTTATCTAACTTCTTTGCAAGAGGGGATTTGGAACCCAAATCCTAAAGGAGAGTGTACTTTCACAACTGAGTGAAAATACCACTCAACAGATTGGCGCTAGAAGGAGGGCCTGAATTGTTTTATTTCAGAGTGATTTAAATGCTATAGGGATTTAAATTTTGAATATTTCATGCCCTATTGATTATTATATTTAGCTCTCTTTTAACAACACAACCTTGTAGTGTTAAAAGGAGGAAATGAATTGCTATGCATTTTTCTAACGCTTTTTGATTGTTCATACAATAATAATGTGTTTTGATTTGATTTTGAAAAATTTTGGTCTTGACTAACAAGGTTATCTCCATGCAATTACTTTCATTTGATTTTAAGGGATACATCTCTTGGTTGATGCTAACATGATTATTAATATGTTACATGTTTGATATTTTCTAGTTAATTTCATGCTTACTTGTAAGGAATTATTTTTTGTCTAAAATGTATTTATTGTCGGTATTATGCTCTTCACTTGCGTGTAATGTGATCTTATGAATCAGAAAGCCTACAACACTAGGAGTATGATCTTCACTTGCGCATATGTGATATGGTGAATCAGAAACTTACATTTTTAGAATACTGCTTTGTCATGGTTCCTTCTTTCATTCACGACTAACAAATTGATTTTGAAGTTATTCTTTGAATTTCATTAATTGTAGGATTTTCTGTGTCATAGGTTTTCTTTGAGGTATTGAGAGTTTTGTCAGGTTTTGTAGGGTAGTTTCATTTACAAGCTGGACCCACTGCATCGCATCACAACTAGGTCCAAAAAAACCGAGGAAACCATATTCCAAAGCCTCTCACTCACTCATAGGAATCCAAGGAATAAAATCGAGCAAATTGTGATCCCACCAGATATCCTTGTTACATAAGATCCTTCTATTTCAGGTGCATCTAGCGGATTTGTAGCGGTGGTGTCATTTGCCACTAGTGTACCAATTATCAGTACCATTTCCATGGTTCTTGTAGGGTTATCATCATCGATTTTGAATCAAATGGCCCAACCTCCACCAGCTCCTTGTACAGAGCCCATAACATTCCTTTGAATATTGCAGGGGATATTCACGATATCCCTAAGAATATAGAGAGATTTTTGCCCAAATACAAAGCTGAATGGTCCAAGGACCGCGAGAAGAACATATTCAGGCCTATAGGGATGTTTTTATAAGATTGCAAGTTCAACATGAAGATGTGGCTTGTAGACTCTTCCCCATGAGCCTAGACCAAGTGGCTTACGAATGGTATATTTTCTTACCTACTGGTTCCATTACGTCATGGGCGCAAATGGAGGATGCTTTTTTCAACCAATTCAGATCACCACTAAATCCCACAATCATCTATAATCAGTTCATTACATGCAAAAGAGGCCAGGGTGAGCCAATTCAAACTTTTAATCAGAGATTTCATAAGTGCTATAATAGAGTAATTTGGCATTTTGCCATTGATCCTGTAGTAGCTTTGCAAATATATTTTGTGGCATTGGATTCTATGACGACAATGTTTGCAAGGCTAAATCCTCAAGTTACCACGCTTGCTCTAGCCTAAAATGAATCTATGACCATTGAACAACAAATGACACCACATGGTTATGGGTTCTCCCAGATGCCTATGGTAGGACAATATGGTCCATATGGTCAAGCTCCTGTGATGAATTAGATCATGGCACCACAAATATCAGGCATAAATGCTTTGCCTTATCAATAACCATATTCATCAACACCCGCTTACGCACCCATTCCAATTCAACCAATCACATCCATTCCCCTCATTCCTTCATTTTTGCAAAATAGTCAACAGACTATGCAAGGAGCTAGTTCAGTTAATTCTTAGGATACAGTTCCTTTTTCCAATCCAATTCTGATTCAAAGTGTGAATCCCTACACAAATCAAGTGGCTCAAAATCCAACTCAAATTTTAAGTCAAGATCTCACCAATTACGCAAACCCTACTAGAACTAGCAATAACATAGCTCAACCAAAAGAGATTTATTCAGAGGTTGAAGAGCTCAAAAAGATAATTCACAAATTGAGCAATGATTTGGTTCAAAAAGCAAGTATGAATCCCATGCCCCTCACCCAAATAGAAACTTCAACAATAGAGGGAGACAGTGGAATATGAAGCCAAACAATGGGGGTGTGCCTTCCCCTATTGCTAATCGAATCGATACTTCTACAGGACCAAGTCACTCTAATTCTATTCTTAATCTTTTTGATTTTGTGTGGGAAAAGGGGTGTATATTGCATAATACAAAGGAGCATAATGAAAGGAATTGTCTCGAAATTGCTAGGTATACCCATTGTCTCCAAGCTCAAGTGGATGATTTGGAACTTGTGCCAAATGAGGGTCCACCCAAACATCAACAAGGAGAGGACAACATTTTGGTGGTGGAAACTCTATATCGTCAAGAGAGTGAGAATGAGGAAGGTGAAGATGAATGGGATGAGAAACATGTTGATGAATCAGAAGATGAAGAAGAAGTACTTGAGCATCACAACTTGAACTTGGAGGATGATTACTATTATTCGTGGAAGAAATGGGAAGAATATTATCAATCTAAATCTTCTAATAAAATTTTTGTGTCAATTAATATGTAGGATAACTCAATTTATTCCTCACATGAGGATACTATAAATCCTGTACAATTTGAGAAATTTTTGGAAGAGGAATTTGAATCTCATCAAATTTTGGAACATGATAAGGATTCTACAACCATGAATCAAGAAAGAGAGTCATTTGCTTTAGATTCCTTTGGAGGAAAAGAAATTGAAAATCTTGATCCACTTACTTGTGCTACAATTATTATGCCATTTCAAAATGATAAAATTACAAAACCTAAATCATTTGGGTTTGATATCATTGATGATCCAATTGAAAATCTCATGTTACCCAAAACAACCCAAGTGATTGATCACGGAAATGTGTTAGTTAACCCACCCCTAGATAGACAAGACTTATGGTTTGAAAGGGATGGACATATTTTCAATTGGGTACCTAAGTTTGGTGCCTTTGATAAACAAGTCATGGAGAAAGAACAAGTGCTACATGATGATGAATGTCATGAGAGAAAAGAGGAATTTTCAAATCCTCTTCAAGTAAGGTCAAATGAAAACATGCCAAAGGTAAAATCTCACCTTGTTGGTTTCACCATGCAAGATTCGAATGAAGGTTTGCCTAATGAATGGTTTGATTCAAATATTATTAATGTTATGGCTTTATTGAATGAAAATGAAAGCTTATTTCTACACCATGAATCAAAGTGCAGAATGGACATCTTAAAGAATAAACATAAAGGAATTGAATATCAATCATTGTCTAATCAATTTGAAAACTTAAAAATCCACCATAGGATTATTAATGAAACTAAATCAAATTGGTATGGTGAGAGGGGCAAGTGGAAGTTTGTTTCTTTGTTTGGTTTGATCTTGTTTTTGTTGGATTCCTACAAAACTTGGAATGTGTATCACGTCATACGTCTTTTAAAGAATTCCAATCAGGTTTGGGATCCGGGAAAATTATAATCCAAACTTTTGCACCATCTTGCATTATATTGTACATTTGTATATACTTTTGGTTTTCATGTTTTGGTTTTGGATTGGATCTCACTTTGGTTTTAAGTTTTGTGTGTTGGTCCTTTGGACACTTTTGTTTTGTCTTGAAAAAAAAAAAAAAAAGCGAGATGTCAACTTATGTCCTTATGAATGTTGACTAAGGGTAGGAGAATATGAAACATCGAAATTGTATTGCAGAAAGCTCCACGAGTATCGCAAAAACATTAAAGAATATTGTTTGGAACTTCTGATGCATGAAGTTGTCAGTTTTACACATTATGGCAAAGTAGGTGGTATACTCCATCCGCATTTCAAAAGGATCAATGCATTCATATCTCATGTTACATTCCACATTGCATATACATTCCATCTTGGTTGCATCTTCATTTCATATACAATCATTGAAAAGGTGTCGAATCCTCTTAGGCTTATTACATAACATATATTAAAAGGATCCTAAGGTTGGGAACTGATGCCCAAACTATCTTGAACCAAGAACTTTCTACACATATTAAAGAGGATCTTGAGCAAATGGTCAAAACCATACTTGGAAGAAACAGTGAGGCAAAAGAAATATT
>JAQPPZ010015669.1:0-41994 GCA_028583015.1 Wollemia nobilis
GGTCAAATTCGGGTTTTGAGGAAGAGCACGTGGATAAATATTAGGGGTAGCAAATTTTAGTTCTGTCTAGGTAGCTAGCCTAGATGGTAGAACCCACGGTGCTAAGGCATAGCAGAAGGGAGATCTCAAGTTTGAGACACGACAGAGGCAAGGTGTTAAAGTTTTATTGAAAAATATTTTTGCATTGGAGATCATGTATAAGGAAGAGTGTGTGCACTTTAGATTCTATGTGGGTAGCTAGCCCATGCGGTGGCCTAGCCAAAGCTAGGGCACAGGACAACAAGTGATGCAGGTTCAAATCGTGGCAGTGACAACAAGGGGAACAATATTTTTTGAGAAATGAATATTTTCTAAGACTAAGGTATGTGCTTGCTTCGGGAGTCATAAGGTTATTAGTTTGCTTTTAGTTTTTGAATTAAAAGGGGTTAAAGTTATGTTTTAATTTCTGAATTAAAAAGGGTTAAAGTGGAGTTTATAATTCAGATTGCTAGTGCTATAAGTAGTGCATAAAATAAAGTGATGTTATGATGGTTAAGTTGGAAATTTAAAGTGCATTAAAAAAAATTACCTCAAGTAGGAGGTATAAGGTGTATATGAAAAATTCATGTGTGAAATTTGTGGTTTTTTTGTGTTGAATATTATTTTACAATATTAGGAGTAATAAGGTATGATAAGTTTATTGACATTTTATTATAACTCTTGCATGGTGAAAGGAATATATGAAAGGTTTTTTTGAGTATTAATGCTTTATTTTGAGAACAAAAGAAGGGACTTAGAACATCATTTTCAGATTTCACTATGCACATACTTTTGAGAGGAAAATTTATGTCGATGTTTTGAGAAAGTACTTTTCTATCTAACCCTTGAAGTGGCACAAGAAAGATTGGATATTTGTGAGATAGGTTCTTGAGGATATTTCTTCATCAAAGCAAATAAAGAGGTATGAGGATATTGCTCACTAATTGAAGTGTTTAGTTGGGTATATTTTTGATGTTATAAGGAGGATATATAAGGATTAAGTTCATGTGCATTGTTGGAAATATTTGAGATAGATTTTGTGATTCATTGATTGAACTTCATTGTTGAATAATATTGGATACACTTGAGTTAGGGTTTGTGAACAATTTATGCTTCATTTTTTGAGTGGACTTGTGAAGCTCTTTGGCATTGGTTTGAGTGATATTGAAAGTGAATGTGCAAGTGTTAGAAATTAGATTAGTAAAGTAAAGTTATACACCATTTTGATTTGATTGAAAGGTATTTTACAAGAGGTAGATATTGGATTAGATGAAAGCAATATTTGTGAGTTTAAATAACATATTGGGTATTTGATAGTATATATCATTCTCTATATGTTCCATAGGTTAAACAAATTTTGTGGAGAATATATTTGTTTGAATGAAGCATTTTTAAAAGATATATAAGATTTATTTGTGTGCAAGATTTAAGCAAGTATTTTGAGAAGGCTTGAAGGTACGATTGAGAAAATATTTGAGAAGGCTTGAAGGTACGATTGAGCAAATATTTGAGAAGGCTTGAAGGTATATTTGAGCAAGTATTTTGAGAAGGCTTGAAGGTATATTTGAGAGAGTCTTTTGATAAGGCTTGAAGGAATAATTGAGAAAGTCATTTGAGAAGACTTGAAGCAACATTGAGGCAGAATTAGGCAAGTCTTGTGAAAATACTTGGGATAAAGTTGAAAAAAATTGGGGAAAGAATTGAAGTACATTTGTGCATGTAACATATGCATATTTGGATAGATTTGTGAGCATATTTAGAGCAAATTTGTGCTAACATTGTAATAAGGTTTGGTGCAGATTTGAGATAGATATTTGTGAGCAGAGTTAGAGCAGATTTGTGTTGATCTTGTAATGAGGTTTGGTGCAGATTTGAGATAAATATTTGTGAACAGATTCAAAGTAGATTTGTGCTAGCCTTGTGATGAGGTTTGGTGTAAATTTGAGATAAATATTTGTGATCAGATTCAAAGCAAATTTGTGCTAACCTTGTAATGAGGTTTTGTGTTGATTTGAGAGAGATATCCATAAACTAAAGTAGAGGGGACATAGTTCTCTTATGGAGAGAGATACACAAACCAAAGTAAAGGGGAGAGATTTATCCTATGGAGATATATCCACAAACTAGAGTAGAGGGGATAGAGTTATCATGTGGAGAGAGATCCATAAACTATAGTAGAAGAGATAAAGTTCTCTTGTGGATAGATATCCACAAACTAGAGTAAAGGGGATAGAGTTCTCCTATGGAGAGAGATCCACAAATCAGAGCAAAAGGGATAGATTTATATTGAGGAGAGAGATCTACAAATTAGAGCATTGGGGATTGATATATCCATAAACATTGTAATATGGATTTGGTTCCCAAGAGATTTGTTGAGAAATTTTAGAAATAAGATTTTCTCCATGGATGTAACCAACATTGGGTGAACCACGTTAAATCTGTGTCTCTCATGTGTGTGATGGTTTGTGCATTGTTTATTTTAATGCATTGATATTATTGCTATAAGCATTTGGAAAGAAAAGTAAAAGTTGATCTTATACTTTTAACCCCCCATCTCAGTATAAGCTTGTGCTCTTGTTGGTCAAGAATCCGCCTAGTCATATAAAATGTGCCCTAGACCCGACCAACATTGAAAGGCCGAGAGAAAGAGAAGTCTCCCGGGCCAATCTCCAGATAGGGCTGGCTCCCAAACTAATCTAAACTAGTTTCAAGGTTTAGGGTTAGAAATAACAAAAAGATATGGAAATATGGCTGAAGTCGACAGTTGATAGGGAGAACAACCTCAGATAGCAAATAACCTCAAACTAAATCCTGAAGATAAGCAACAACTGATTCTTAGAATGCACATATAGAAATTGGATCAAACATTGACCATAAGTTTGCCTTCAATTATACTTCAAATGTTCAAATGAAAACATAGCCAAATTCATAACAATAGAATTCAACTTATATTTTAGCACTTTGACTAAGCAGAAGTGAATTACATAGAAAGCATCACATGAACATCAGTTTGGAACACCAACTCAAAAGACTAAGAATAGAGCAAAATGCACTTAGGATTTTTTCTTTAACTTTTGCAAAAAGGTCCTCCCTTTTCTCTTGAGATGTACATTGGTATTTATAGAGGTCTTCCCTCTCCCTTTTGTATCACATCATTTAAAACATAAAACAGATTTTGAAGAGGAGATCCACAAAATATGCACTTGAGAAACTGTTAGTCACGAATCCGCCTAGTCATATAAAATGCGCCCTAGACCCGGCCAACATTGAAAGGCCGAGAGAAAGAGAAGTCTCCCGGGACAATCTCTAGAGAGGGCTGGTTCCCAAAATAATTTAAAACTGAGTTCAAGGTAAGGTTTAGAAATAACAGAAAGAGATGGAAATATGGTTGAAGCCGACAGTAGGGCAAAGTGAGGGAAAAATGTCACGATTTTGCGACATGTCGCATTTTCACGACAGAAGTGACAACAAAGACCCAATCAAGTTCTGTCCAGATTTTTCTTCATATTGCATAGGAGAACGTAAGGAGAACGAGAAAATGAGGATCGAAAAAAGTAATGTTTTAAAAGCTCTCCAACTAATTTTGAGACCAAGGTCAAAGAGGCTCCAAGATTAAATGTTTTGTTGTTTACCTATGTGTGCAAGATGGGAGAACGTGTTAAATCATGCAGTTTTCGATGCCACCAAAATTAAATATGCCTTCGATATTAAAATCTCATGTTTGTCATCTCCTAATACTTCAAGCATGAACTGAAGAATAGTCATTTAATGGAGAAATCTGGTCCCTTGTTTACATTCGATTTTTAAACTTGATCCATAAAAGCAAGGAATGTGATTTCTCTGAGGCAGATTTAGGGGGATTGTCTCTCTTTTCAAGTGCATATTTTGTGGATCTCCTCTTCAAAATCTGTTTTATGTTTTAAATGCTATTATGTGAAAGGGAGAGGGAAGGCCTCTATAAATACCAATGTATATCTCAAAAAAGGGGGAGGACCTTTTTGCAAAAATTGAAGCAAAAATCCTAAATGTATTTTGCTCTGTTCTTAGAGTCTTTTGAGTTGGTGTTCCAAATTGATGTTCATGTGATGCTTTCTGTAATTCACTTCTGCTTAGTCCAGTGTTAAAATATAAGTTGAATTATGCTATTCTGAATTTGGCTATGTTTTCATTTGAACATTTGAAGTATAATTTAAGGCAAACTTATGGTCAATGTTTGATCCAATTTTTGTATGTGCATTCTAAGAATCAGTTGTTGCTTATCTTCAGGATTTATTTTGAGGTTATTTGCTATCTGAGGTTGTTCTCCCTATCAACTATCGGCTTCAGCCATATTTCCATCTCTTTCTATTATTTCTAACCCTAAACCTTGAAATCAATTTAGATTAGTTTGGGAGCCAGCCCTCTTTGGAGATTGGCCCAGGAGACTTCTCTTTCTCTCGGTATTTCAATTTTGGCCGGGTCTAGGGCACATTTTATATGACTAGGCGGATTTATGACCAACAGTTTTTGACACGTTCGGCGATACAGACAGTTTCTGTCTTAGTAAGATCCATAATTGGTTGGACAAGTATTATTTTGAGTTGACAAGCCCACCTGTGCCAATAGTTTTTGGCACGCTCGGTGGGACTCACAAGTCCCATATTTTGACACTCGGAGGAATCAATATTTTGATGAACTGTCTTGACCTCAAAGCGAAGATTGTAAGTTCATCTGGTGACTCTACTGAGGGTGACTGTATAGTACCTAGAAATCTCAAATTGTGAATCTAGTGAAAATATTTGCTTCACGATCACGAGATCAAGAGCCAAAGAATCAAAAGACCTAGTCAAATTCTTCGAGATCGATGTTCAAAACTAGAGGGAGCGCTCAATATTGGTAAGTCCTGTGAACCCATCATTTGCTTTCTCTTCGCAAGTGACAGGTCAGTTTGTGCCATCTTTTACTCCTCCTAGTACTGCTACGAGCTTGCTAGTACATCCAAATTCAGTAGTGCAAATGGCCGGTCAACAACCTCCTCCACGTCAATTTCCTTCTTGGAACCATTCAAGAGCGTTGGACCTACCTTTTCAAAATCTAGTTCCTACTACAACATTAAAGGCTTTGCCTACATACGATGGGACTGGAAAGACCATGTATGAGCATGTGTCAGATGTGGCATCCTTGGCTACAATTCATAATATCACAGACGAAGATGTCATGATCAAATTGCTCGTGCTGTCACTTCACGATAAGTTATTGTGCTGGTATAGATCCTTGTCTTCCAACTCCATAAATTTGTGGGATAAATTAGCAGAGATGCTAATCAAAGGGTTCAATGAGGAAGCGGACCCATTTTCTTTGTTGCATAAATTTACTAATATCAAGAGGTATCCTCAAGAGGAGATAGTGGATTTCAATGTTAGATTTTCCTGAACTTGGCAGAGAGTTCTTGATGGTCTCTGCCCTACTAATGACCAAGTGACATTTTACTATCTTAGGGCTTTCCACTTAGATATTAGTATGAACATTAGGATGTCCAACGTTCATACCTTTCTTGCACTATATTCCCAGGCACAGAAGGCTGAGGCCAATCTGATCGCCATTGGGAAATTCCCTCTGAAAATGACTATGCCCATTTTTCCTGAGCTTCTGCAATACCAGCTTACAGGTGTAGCCTCCACATCTTACACTGCTCCATCCATGTGCCCTTCATATTCATGGAATCATCCCATAACTTCAGTACCTATGATTCCCATTCCACAGTTAACCTCTCCAGTTCCAACTCCTGCATTACCTTCTCCACTAGTTTCATTACCTCTACTAGCACTGCCTGTGTCCTCAAGCCCAGATCCTTAATTGGTTGTTTTGCAAGAAATTTAGTCGGCCATGATATCCCTCACTAACAAGATGACATCTATGGAATAGATAGAGGCAAAAAGGAACTTTTAGCCACAAAGATTTATTCTGGCGGTAACTAGAGAGCAAGTTGCTCCTAGTAAGGTTATAGAGAAAGTACTTGAGAGGAACTCAACAATCCTGGAAAGTGAAGAGGCTAGTCCCTCTAAAGTTTGACATGAGCCATCTTATAGGTGTTCTTCATGCAACGACCCACATGATGAGTCCACTTGCATGGTCCACCAAAATTATTTACAAGTTCTTACGGAGAGCTGTGTAAACATGATTCGAGAGGTGGATCACAATTCCACGATGTCTCCTGAGGAATACATTGTAGTATTGACACGCAGTGGTAAGAAACCAATGGTGGTAGATCTAGCTAAGATGGAGCCATTGAAAGTGCCTCCTACATTAGCAATAAAGCAAAAAATACCTGCAAAGACTCATGATCCTCCAGCCCCACAACAAGACCCACATGTTTTGCTAAAGGATTTTCTTCCACCACAAGCAAAAGAGAGGTTGCAAGCTAAGGCTTCTACCTCCTAGCCACAAGAAGAAACAAAGGAACAAGCTAAAGAGATGTTGTGGTATCTATCATTGACTAAACGATAATGAGTGGAGGCCACCCAACAATATAGAAGCAGATTTGAATCTGCTAGTGGAGGGAGAGAGCCGATTTCAATGGAGTACAACATCATCGAAGAACTCAAAAGGATACCAGCCAAGGTAAGTCTATATGACACCTTGCAGCTGCCTGGATAGGTGAATCTCTTACAGGAATCTCAAAATACCACACAAAGTAAGGGGAAGGCTCTAGCCTAGGTAGTTATATCTCAAACTCTGACCTCTTTAGTCATCAAAAAAAATAGACCACCACATTTTTATCTTTCATTGAGAATGGAGGGACATGTGGTGCATAATTGCCCCATTGACTCAGAGCAGCTACTACTGTCATGCCTAAGGCGGTATGTGATGTCATAGGCATGGAATATACAAGGACTAGCATGGGATTTTTGTAGCTAGATGGTACCTCAGTAAAGACGATGGGTGTAATTAAGGATGTTCCTATCTCCTTGCATGCCATGCCTCAGATTACTATGATCCAGGAGATCATAGTAGTGGACCTAGAGCCATGTTTTAGTATGTGTCTCTCCTGAGAGTTCACTTCTAAACTCAGGGGTTACCTTTCTTTGGATTTTACTCATTTAGAGGTGATCCATAAAGGTAAAAAGGTGAAATTTTTCAATGAGAAGCCTTCCACATTTCATGTGGAGAGAATAGATGAAATGGACAGGTTAGCAAATTCGTTGCACATGATGTCTAAAGAATTTGGTGAGCTTGAATTAATGGAAGAAGCTTTGGAAGAGCTCCGCTCAAAAAATGAATTTTCCATGGCCAATTTTAATGCCATGATGGAAACTGACTTGTGGTGTTACTCCATTTTAAGCCTAAAAAGGCTAAATACAAGAATGATGAAAGTCAAGATCAGCTCTGGAAGATCTATTTCGATGGAGCACAATGTAGAAATGGTGCTGGAGCTGGGGTTGTTCTAGTATTACCTTCTGGGATTCAACGATCCTATTCATATAGTTTGACCTAGAGCTGCACAAATAATGCAGTAGGATATGAGGCTTTATGCCTAGGTCTCAAGAAGGCTGAGAAACTTGGAGTGTGATAGTTGCAAATATTTGGTGACTCTAAGCTAATTGTCAATCAGGTGACCAATAAGTGTGTGTCCAAGCACCACTATCTCAAGAACTATCGCAACAAGGTCTAGGACCTATTCGAATCATTCTCTACTCTCAACATGTGTTTCGTTCGACGAGAACAAAATAGACATGCTGACCTGCTGGCTTCATTGGGAGAAAATTTTCACCAATCGAGTAGGTGGTGAGAAGGCCAAAAATAGTGAGAATGGTGTATAGGCCCTCTATCCCAGACAAGGACACCTTTTGGCAAGTCTTCGATAGCAATGAGAAAATTGTTAAATTTTTGGTTCAAGAAGCTGCCACCATCAAGGGAAGGACCTTGGAGCATGAAGAAACTGAAGGCCTAATTCAATTTCAGAATAACCACATTCCTAAAGGCCTCATTATTCTAGAAATCTTGTTTGATTAGAATTATCGATCCAAGAAGCATCCGATCGAGGTCGACGAGAAAGAATACATGGAGCTTCAGTTGGAGGCTGATAAAGTCATCAAAATTGGGACTGATTCTACTCCCGTTGAATTGCAAGAGATCAGACAATTGTGTCAAGAGTTTTCTGACATCGTGGCCTAGATCTATGAGGATATGAAGGGATATGATAAAGAGATCATTTAGCACATTATCGAGTTGGAAGGATTCAAACCCTTCAGGCAGAAGCAGATATTGGTGAACCCAAATATTGAAGCCCTCATGAAGGCCAAACTTGCAAAAATGTTGCAGGCCAAGACTATATATCTGATTAAGCACACAACTTGGGTTGCTAATTTGGTTTCGGTCTGTAAGAAAAATGGAGATATATGGCTATGTGTGGATTTTCGAAACTTGAACCGAGCATCCTTGAAGGATCACTACCCATTGCCTCGCATTGTTCAGATCCTTCACGTTGTTTCTAGGGCTCAGCGCTTTTCATTGCTAGATGGATTCTCTGGATAAAATCAAATTTGGTTCAGGGATGAGGATCAGCACAAAACCATGTTCACAACCAAGTGGGGTACCTTTGCCTATCAGCGCATGCCCTTCGGATTGTCCAATGTTGGGGCTATGTTTCAAAGGGCCATGGACATCGCATTTGGGGAGATTTTAAATAAGATCATTGTCATCTATGTCGATGATATGACTGTATTTTTGCACAAACGAGAAGAATGATGTTCTCATTTGAGGTAGATATTTGAGAAATGTTAGGAGTTTGGCATTTCCATCAACCCAAAGAAGTCCATTTTCATAGTAAAGGAAGGTAAGCTCTTGGGACATGTCATCTCAAAGAATGGTTTGGCAATTGATCCATCGAGAGCTGAAGCTTTGAAGAAACTATCGCTCCCTGCAAATAAGAAAGAGTTGCAATATTTCTTCGGGCAAATCAATTTTATCAAAAAAATTATTTTTGACTTTGCTCGAGTAGTCAAGCCCATGACCGAGCTATTAAACAAAGATGTAGAGTTCAAGTGGAAAACTCAAATGAAAGATGCATTTTAGGAGATTAAAGATAGAATTACACAAGCCCCTATGTTGATCAATCCGGATTATTCTAAGGATTTCATTCTATACGCATTTGGAGAGGACGAAAGCTATGCTACAGTGCTTACATAGAAAGGAGATGATGGGGATGAAAGACCCATTTCTTTCCTTAGCCAGGTTATCTTACCCCATGAGGAGAGATACAATTTCATTGAGAAGCAGGTCTATGCTATCATGAAGTCTCTCAAAAAGTTCAAGCACTTCGTATCTCAGAGTAAGACGATTGTCTATGTCATCCACACCGATGTAAGGAACTTCATCATTCAGGGCGAGATGGGTGATAAGCATGTCGGTTGGGTCACCAAAATTCAAGAGTTTGATGTTGAGATCCATCCAACCAAGTGGGTGTGGGGTAAGGCCTTATGCCAGAAATTAGCAAAAATGATGGCCTCTGAGATAGTTGATCATCAAGTGAACAACCCTGCTAAAGAAAGGAATCTACTGAACATCTTTGCACAAGGCCAAGATTGGGAAGATGACCTTGTTGAGTATTTTTCAACGGGTAGATGTCCCCCACAATTAAATGCTTCACAATGAAGAAGGTTTCACCTACAAGCTCTTAGGTATGTATTGTTGCCTAAGGGATTGTTCTTCAAAAACATTGATGGAGTTCTCCTAAGGTGCATTAAGGAACCTAAGAAAGCTAGATTCCTGAAGGAGTTTCATTCTGGCATGTCAAGAGGACATTACGCTGGTAGGCCTATGGCCTTAAATATTATTTGAGCTGGTTACTATTGGCCAACTTTGTTCATGGATACTTTCAAGATTGCTCAAGCTTGCGATAAATGCCAAAGGTATATGAGACGGATGAGAAATGCACCATTGCCTCTACATCCAATTCAAGTAGAAGCACCTTTTTAGCAGTGGGGGCTGGACTTTATTGGGATCATTGATCCAAAATCTTTAGCTAGACACAAGTACATATTGACGGCTACTGATTATTTTACAAGATGGTCTGAGGCCATTCCAACCAAGGCTACAAATTAGGATGTGGTAATCACTTTCATTGAAGTATTGATCACGTGTTTTGGAATTCCTGACGCCATTATCATAGACAACGAAACTCCATTCATTGGAGCCAAGCTAGGAGAATTTGCAAACAAGTACGGTATTTTTTTGAAGATATCCTCTAATTATTACCTTCAGGAGAATGTCTTGGTGGAATCTACGAACAAGAACTTGCTACAGATTTTAAAGAGATCCTTGGGGGATAATAAGAGATCTTAGCACCTTTTGCTGAATCAGGCCTTATGGGCAGATAGAATTTTGATCAAGAAGTCTATCAAGACTTCACCATACACCCTAGTATATGAGAAAGAGGTAAGACTGCCTATTCATTTAGAACTTCTTGCCTTATAGCAATTGAAGGAATTCTTGGATGATGAAAAAAATATGGATACTTTGAACATACGATTGGCTCAGTTGTTGCAGTTGGAAGAGCAACGTTCTTTGGCCTATGATGAGTTTGCTAAGCATTCACAGGAAGTTTCAAAATGGTTTCACAAAGGTTCTACTGACCGCACATTCAAATTGGGTGATTTAGTCTTAAAGTGGAATGAAAAGAAGGCCAAGCCAGGGATGCACAAGAAATTTGATGCTCTATGGGAGGGTCCATTCCAGATTGCTAGTACAGGTGTAGCAAATTCATTCTATCTTGAGGAGTTGGAAGGTAATTCAAATCCTATATCAATGAACAGATTTCATTTGAAAGCCTAAATTTCATGATGTGAAAACATAGTGTTACCTTGTACATACACAAAAAGGAAATCAAAAAAAAAAAAATCGTCAAATTCGGATCCTTTTGCACACGAGCCCGTAGGTATGTCTATTTCTCTCTCTTTTTCTTTTTCTTCCTAGAATGTATTGGATTCCATCTACTTATTTCTTCCACTTCCTTATTTTCATTCCCTTCCTCTCCCACTCCTTCCACTGTACATAATCAAGCCACTACTGTTGTTTCTACTCCCCTCTCTAATGTTCCCGTTTCTTCACTTCCCCTTTATTCCAATCCTTTATATTTTGAACACTTCTCCATAGTTCCCATCGCTTTCACCATCCCATATACTTCCATTTTATTATCTATTTTCATGGAATCATAGCAGCTGGTAACACAGTAACGCCCTCTTCAGTTGTTGTATCTACCGCTTCTACTCCTCCATACTCCACCATTCCATCATTCACCATTCCCGTTTTATGACCTGCATATCTACCGGTCATCACCCCATTCATTCCCATTTTTACAACATAGGTGCTTCTCACCACTGCCATGGAGACCCTTTCACAGCACCTAGTGATTACCTAGATCATCCGAGATAGGCAAAATGCAGTAGTTAAAGGAATAAGGTAAGTTTTGCTATTCCACAATTTTTTGCTGAAAGTCCTGTTTTAAGTGCTGAGCGCCAGCAAGAGCTTGTTGCAACAGCCCATAGAAACATCCAACATCAACCAACACTCACTTATTCTGATCCTTTAGATTATTGAATCTATTTCCCAATGAATAAAGGCCTGGGGTTCGTGCATACAACGGAACTGTATATCTTGAGAGCCGCCAAGAATGTTGGCATTTTTGCCACATTTTTTTTGTTGTTGTTCATGCAAAATAATGCACAAACTGTAGAGGTACTCACTCCTCTGTTTGTCCCTCCAAGCACCTCATAAGGGATAATTAGTAAAAAAAGCACAAATCTCTACAATTTTTGTGCCAAAGCAAAGTAAGCAAAAAATGTTGCGATATCGCAACATGTCGCATTTTCGTGACCTGTTGCAGTTTTGCGACGTCCAATGCAAAAAAAAGCAAAGCACAGAAGTTGTCATGATTTCACGACATGTCGCATTTTTGTGACTTGTTGTGGTGAGGGAGCAGTAATGGTGAAGTTGTCATGACATCGCGACATGTCACATTTTCACGGCAGGAAAGCGACAAGAAAGCAAAGTGATAGGCGGATGTCACAATTTCGTGCAATACAACAGCAAAGGGGAGGACCTTTTTGCAAAAATTAAAGCAGAAATCCTAAGTGCATTTTGCTCTGTTCTTAGAGTCTTTTGAGTTGGTGTTCCAAACTGATGTTCATGTGATGCTTTCTATGTAATTCACTTTTTCTTAGTCAAAGTGCTAAAATATAAGTTGAATTCTACTATTTTGAATTTGGCTATGTTTTCATTTGAACATTTGAAGTATAATTGAAGGCAAACTTATGGTCAATGTTTGATCCAATTTCTGTATGTGTATTCTAAGAATCAGTTGCTGCTTATCTTCAGGATTTAGTTTGAGGTTATTTTCTATCTGAGGTTGTTCTCCCTATCAACTGTCGACTTCGACCATATTTCCATCTCTTTCTATTATTTCTAACCCTGAACCTTGAAACCAGTTTAGATTAGTTTGGGAGCCAGCCCACTTTTGAGATTGGCTCAAGAGACTTCTCTTTCTCTTAGCCTTTCAATGTTGGCCGGGTCTAGGGTGCATTTCAAAAATTTTCCCTCACTTTACCCTTCTGTCGCCTTTAGCCACGAAAACACGACGTGTCACGAAATCATGACATTCTCCGTTCATTGCTTTCTCCTGTTGCTGCCAGTCACAAAAATGTGACATGTTGTGAAATCATGACATTTTACTCTATTTGGCTATCATATTCTTGCACTTTTGTGAAAACATGACATGTCACAAAATTGCGACATCCTCCTCTTGCTTGGCCTTCTTTTTGTTCACTTTCGTGAAAACATGACAAGTCATGAAATTGTGACATGTCATGAAATCGTGACATTCTCCTCTCGCTTGGCTCTTTCGCTGCCTTTAGTCATGAAAATGTGATGTGTCATGAAATCATGACATCCTCCACTTTGTTGTCTTTTTTCTTCTTGCAAGTCACGAAATCATGACATGTCACAAAATTATGACAATCTACCTTCGTTGTGTTCCTTCGTTGCTCGAAGTCACGAAAATGTGATGGATCGTGATATCGTGACATTTCATACTTGGTGTTGTCCTTTTCGCTTTCATCCCATGAAAATGTGACAGGTCATGAAATTGCGACATGTTTCTCTTGCCTTGGACATTTCTGCTTTCGCCTTGCAAAAACGCGACATGTCACGAAATCGTGACATGTTTCTCCATTTGGATTTGTCTCCATGACATGTCACGAAATCGTGACATCTTCCTCTATTTGGCTTTGTCTCCATGATATGTTGCAAAATCATGACATTTTCCTCTGTTTGGTTTTGTCTCCATGACATGTCACAAAATCGTGATAATCTGCCTTCGCTTTGTTCCTTCGCTGCTCCAAGTCGCGAAAATGTGACAAGTCACAAAAATGCGACAAGTTGCAAAATCGTGATATGTCACGAAATCATGACAATTTTCTCCTGCATTGTACTTTTTTGCTTTCTCCCCGCAAAAATGTGACATATTGCGAAATCGTGACAATTTTCTGTCTTCTCCTTCGGTGCCGCTTCCTGTCATAAAAATGTGATATTTCGCGATATCACGACATTCCGTACCATCTTGCTCCTTGGCACTTTCCTGTCATGAAAATGCGACATGTCGTGATATCATGACATTTTATCCTTGGTGCTCCCCCTTGCTACTGTATGTCACGATATCGCAACATTTTCCTATCACTTTGCTTTCTTGCCATTGTCTGCCATGAAATTGCGATAGTTCACGATGTCACGACAACTTTGTCGTTACTGCTCCCTCATCGCAATAAGTCACAAAAATGCGACAGATCATGAAAATACGACATGTCACGATATCACGACATTTTCTATGCGTAGCTTTTTTCTGCATAGGACGTTGCAAAAACGTGACAGGTCATGAAAATGCGACATGTCGTGATATCACGACATTTTTCACTTACTTTGCTTTGGCACAAAACTTGTAGATATTTTTGTTTTTTACTTATTATCCCTTTTGAGGTGCTTGGAGGGACAAACAGAGGAGTGAGTATCTCTACAATTTGTGCATTATTTTGCATGAACAACAAAAAAAAAAACAATGTGGTAAAAATGCCAATATTCTTGGCGGCTCTCGGGGTATACAGTTATATTGTATGCACGAACCCCAGGCCTTTATTCATTGGGCAACAGAGTCAAGAAGCTGGAGGAGCAGAAGAAGTGAGTGCTGGTTGATGTTGGACGTTTGTGTGGGCTGCTACAACAAGCTCTTGCTGGCGCTCGGTACTTAAAATAGGACTTTCAACAGAAATATGAGGAATAGCTGAACTTCCCTTATTCCTTTGACTACTACATTTTTCCTAGCTCGGTTGAGTTGGGTAATCACCAGGTGCTGTGAAAGGGTCTCCATGGTAGTGGTGAGAAGCACCTAGGTTGTAAAAGTGGGAATGAATGGGGTGATGATGGGTATATGTGTAGGCTATGGAACAGGAATGGAAGATGGAGGAGTAGAAGTGGTAGATACAACAATTGAAGAGGGCACTACTGTGCTACCAGCTGTTGGGATTCCATGAAAATAGATAATGAAATGGAAGTATATGGGATCCCCCTAAATCTACCTTAGAGAAATCACATTCCCTACTTTTATGGATCAAGTTTGAAAATCCAACGGAAACAAGGGACCAGATTTCTCCATTAAATGATTGTTCTCAGGGTATGCTTGAAGTGTTAGGAGATCACGAACAAGAACTTTTAATATCGGAGGTATCTTGGCATCAAAAACTACATGATTTAACATGTTCTCCCATCTTACACACATAGGTAAATAGCAAAACATTTAATCTTAGAGCCTCTTTGACCTCGATCTCAAAATTAGTTGGAGAGCTTTTAAAACATTACTTCGTTCGATCCTCATTTTATCCTTCTCCTTACATTCTTAATGCGGACAAAAATTTATTGGGCCTTTATTGTTGCTTTTGTCACAAAAATGTGACATGTCGTGAAATCGTGACATGTCACAAAATCGTGACAATCTACCTTCGTTTTTTTCCTTCGCTGCTCCAAATCACAAAAATGTGACAAGTCGCGAAATTGCGACATGTCACAAAATCGCGACAATCCGTACTTGGTGCTGTCCTTTCCGCTTTCTCCCTGTGAAAATATGACAAGTCGCAAAAATGTGACATGTCACAAAATCATGACATTTTTCTCCCTTGTACTTTTCTACTTTCTCCTTGTGAAAACAAGACATGTCGCGATATCACGATAATTTTCTATCTTCTCCTTCATTGTCGCTTCTTGTCTCGAAAATGTGACATGTCATGATATCGTGACATTCCGTACTATCTTGCTCCTTGGTGCTTTCCTACCACAAAAACATGACATGTCACGATATCACAACATTTTTCCTTGATGCTCCCCTTTGCTGCTGTATTGCACAAAATCGCGACATCCGCCTATCACTTTGCTTTCTTGCCACTGTCTACCATGAAAATGTGACATGTCACGAAATCGCGACATTCTTCACCATTACTGCTCCCTCACCGCAACAAGTCACAAAAATGTGAAATGTCGCAAAATCGTGACAACTTCTATGCTTTGCTTTTTTTTGCATCGGACGCTGCAAAACTGCAACAGGTCACGAAAATGCGACATGTCGCGATATCGTGACATTTTTCACTTACTTTGCTTTGGCACATAACTTGTAGATATTTGTGTTTTTTACTAATTATCCCTTGTGAGGTTCTTGGAGGGACAAACAGAGGAGTGAGTACCTCTACATTTTGTTCATTATTTTGCATGAACAACAACAACAAAAAAATGTAGCAAAAATGCCAACATTCTTGGTGGCTCTCGGGGTATACAGTTCTGTTGTATGCACGAACCCCAAGCCTTTATTCATTGGGCAATAGAGTAAATAAACTGGAGGAGCAGAAGAAGTGAGTGCTAGTTTATGTTGGACATTTCTATGGGCTGTTGCAACAAGCTCTTGCTAGTGCTCAGCACTTCAAATAGGACTTTCAGCAGAAATTTGTGGAATAGCAAAACTTCCCTTATTCCTTTAACTACTACATTTTGCCTAGCTCGGTTGAGTTGGGTAATCACCAGGTGCTGTGAAAGGGTATCCATGGCAGTGGTGAGAAGCACATGGGTTGAAAAAATAGGAATGAATGGGGTGATGACCTACAGATGTGTAGTTTGTGGAATGGGAATGGTGAATGATGGAATGGTGGAAGATGGAGGAGTAGAAGCGGTAGATACAACAACTAAAGAGGGCGCTACTATGCTACCAGTTGCTGGGATTCCATGAAAATAGATAATGAAATGGAAGTATATGGGATGGAGAAAGTGGTGGGAACTGTGGAGAAGTGCTCAAAAGATAAAGGATTGGAAGAAAAGGGGAAGTGAAGTAATCAAGAACATTAGAGAGGGGAGTAAAACAACAGTAGTGGCTTGATTATGTACAGTGGAAGAAAGAGTGGGAAAAGAAGAAAATGAAAATAAGGAAGTGGAAGAAAGAAGTAGATGGAAGCCACTACCTACTGGGAAGGAAAAATAAAAAGAGAGAGAAATAGACATACCTGTGGGCTCGTGTGCAAAAGGAGCCAAAGTTGACGAATTTTTTTTTTCTTGTTTTTCCTTTTTTTTTTTCTATGTACAAGGTAACACTATGTTTTCACATCATGAAATGTAGGCTTTCAAATGAAATTCATTCACTGTGATAGGAAGTGAATTACCTTCCAAGTCCTCAAGATAGAATTAATTTGCTGCACCTGTACTGGCAATCTAGAATGGACCCTCCCACAGAGCATCAAATTTCTTGTGCATCCCTGGCTTGGCCTTCTTTTTCATTCCACTTTAAGACTAAATCACCCACTTTGAATGTGCGGTCAGTAGAACCTTTGTGAAACCATTTTGAAACTACCTATGAATGCTTAGCAAACTCATCATAGGCCAAAGAATGTTGCTCTTCCAACTGCAACAACTGAGCCAATCGTATGTTCAAAGGATCCATATTTTCTTCATTGTCTGGGAATTTCGTTCAATTGCTGCAAGGCAGACAGTTCTAAATGAATAGGCAATCTTGCCTCTTTCCCATATACCATGGCATATGGTGAAGTCTTGATAGATTTCTTGATCAAAATTCTATCTGCCCATAAGTCCTGATTCAGTAAAAGGTGCCAAGATCTCTTATTATCCCCCAAATCTCTTTAAAATCCATAGCAAATTCTTGTTCGTAGATTCTGCCAAGCCATTCCCTTGAGGGTAATAATTAGAGGATTTCTTCAAAAAAATATTGTACTTGTTTGCAAATTCTCCTAGCTTGGCTCCAATGAATGGAGTTCCATTGTCTATGATAATGGCGTCACGAATTCCAAAATGTGTGATCAGTCCAATGAAAGTGATTACCACATCCTGATTTGCAGCCTTGGTTGGAATGGCCTCAGACCATCTTGTAAAATAATCAGTAGCCATCAAGATGTACTTGTGTCCGACTGAAGAGTTTGGATCAATGATCCCAATAAAGTCTAGCCCCCACTGCTAAAAATGTGCTTCTACTTGAATTGGATGTAGGGGCAATGGTGCATTTCTGATCTGTCCCGTATACCTTTGGCATTTGTCACAAGCTTGAGCAATATTGAAAGTATCCGTGAAAAAATTTGGCCAATAGTAACCAGCCTGAATAATCTTTAAGGCCATAGGCCTACTAGCATAATGTCCTCCCGATATTTCCAGAATGAAACTCCTATAGGAATATAGCTTTCTCAGGTTCCTTAATGCACCTTAGGAGAACTCCATCAATGTTTTTGAAGAACAATACCCTAGGCAACAATACATACCTAAGAGCTTGTAGGTGAAACCTTCTCTGTTACGAAGCATTTAATTGTGGGGGACATCTACCTATTGAAAAATACTCAACAAGGTCATCTTCCCAATCTTGGCCTTGTGCAAAGATGTTTAGTAGATTCCTTTCTTTAGCAAGGTCGTCCACTTGATGATCAACTATCTCAAAGGCCGCAGTTTTTGCTAATTGTTGGCATAAGGCCTTACCACGCACCAAATTGGTTGGATGGATCTCAACATCGAACTTTTAAATTTTGGTGACCCAATCGACACGCTTATCGCCCATCTCGCCCTGAATGATGAAATTCCTTACATCGGGGTGGATGACATAGATGATCATCTTGCTCTGAGATACAAAGTGCTTGATATTTTTGAGAGACTTCATGATAGCATAGACCTACTTCTTAATGAAAGTGTATCTCTCCTCATGGGGTAAGATAACCTAGCTAAGGAAAGCAATGGTCTTTCATCCCCTTCGTCTCCTTTCTGTGTAAGCACTACAACATAGCTTTCATCCTCTCCAACTGCGTATAGAATGAAGTCCTTAGAAATAATTTTTTTGACAAAATTGATTTGTCCAAAGAAATATTGCAACTCTTTCTTATTGGTAGGGAGCGATAGTTTCTTCAAAGCTTCAGCTCTCGATGGATCAATTTCCAAACAGTTCTTTGAGATGACATGTCCCAAGAGCTTACCTTCCTTTACTGCAAAAATGGACTTCTTTGGATTGATGGAAATTCCAAACTCTCGATATTTCTCAAATATCTGCCTCAAATGAGAACATTGTTCCTCTCATTTGTGCAAAAATACAATCATATCATCGAGATATATGACAATGATCTTATTTAAAAGCTCCCCAAATGTGATATCCATGGCCCTTTGAAATGTATCCCGAGCATTGGACAATCCGAAGGGCATGCACTGATAGGCAAAGGTACCCCACTTGGTTGTGAACGCGGTTTTGTGCTGATCCTCATCCCTGACCCAAATTTGATTGTATCCATAGAATCCATCTAGCAATGAAAAGCACTGAGCCCCAGCAACAACGTGAAGGATCTGATCAATGCAAGGCAATGGGTAGTGATTCTTCAAGGATGCTCGGTTCAAGTTTCAAAAATCCACACACAGTCGTATATCTTCATTTTTATTACGGACCGAAACCAAATTAGCAACCCAAGTCGAGTGCTTAATCGGATATATAATCTTGGCCTACAACATTTTTGCAAGTTCGGCCTTCATGAGGGCTTCAATATTTGGGTTCACCAGTCTCTGCTTTTGCTTGAAGGGTTTGACTCCTTCTTCTAGCTTGATAGTGTACTGAATGATCTCTTTATCATATCCCCTCAGATCCTCATAGCTCCAGGCCACGATGTCAAAAAACTCTTGACATAATTGTCTGATCTCTTGCAATTCAACGGGAGTAGAATCAGTCCCAATTTTGATGACCTTATCAGCATCCAACTAAAGCTCCATGTACTCTTTTTTGTTGACCTTGATCTGATGCTTCTTGGATCAATAATTCTAATAAAACAATATTTCTAGAGTAATGAGGCCTTTAGGAATGTGGTTATTCTGCAACTAAATCAGGCCTTTAGTTTCTTCATGCTCCAAGGTCCTTCCCTTGATGGTGGCATCTTCTTGAACCAAAAAGTTAACAATTTTCTCATCACTATCGAAGACTTGCCAAAAGGTGTCCTTGTTTGGGACAGAGGGCCTATACACCATTCTCACTATTTTTGGCCTTCTCACCACCTACTCGATTGGTGAAAAATTTGCTCCCAAGGAAGCCGACAGGTCAGCATGTCTATTTTGTTCTCATGGAATGAAACACATGCTGAGAGTAGAGAATGATTCAAACAGATCCCATACCATGTTGTGATAGTTCTTGAGATAGTGGTTCTTGGACACACACTTATTGGTCACCTGATTGACGATTAGCTCAACGTCACCAAATATTTGCAACTGTCGTGCTCCAAGTTTCTCAGCCTTCTTGAGACCTAGGCATAAAGCCTCATATTCTACTGCATTATTTGTGCAGCTCCATGTTAAACGATATGAATATGATCAATGAATCCCAGAAGGTAATACTAGAACAATCCTAGCTCCAGCACCATTTCTACATCGTGCTCCATCGAAATAGAGCTTCCAGAGTTGATCTTGACTTTCATCATTATTTTCTTTAGCCTTTTCAGGCTTAAAAATGGAGTAACACCCCAAGTCAGTTTCCATCATGGCGTTGAAATTGGCCATGGAAAATTCATTTTCTGGGTGGAGCTCTTCCAAAGTTTCTTCCATTAAGTCAAGCTCACCAAATTCTTCAGACATCATGTGCACCAAATTTTCTAACCTGTCCATTTCATCTATTCTCTCCACATAAAATGTGGAAGGCTTCTCATTGAAAATTTTCACCTTTTTACCTTTATGGATCACCTCCAAATGAGTAAAATCCAAAGAAAGGTGACCCCCGAGTTTAGCCATGAACTCTTGGGAGAGACACATACCAAAACATGGCTCTAGGTCCACTACTATGATCTCCTGGATCACAGTAATCTGAGTCATGGCGTGCAGGGAGATAGGAACATCCTTAATTATGCCCATCATCTTTACTGAGGTACCATCTAGCTACAAAATTCTCATGCTAGTCCTTGTATATTCCATGCATATGACATCACATACTGCCTTAGGCATGACAATAGTAGCTACTCCTGAGTTAATGAGGCAATTATGCACCACATGTCCCTCCATTCTCAATGAAAGATAAAAAGGTGGTGGTCTATTTTTTTCGATGACTGAAGAGGTCAGAGTTTGAGAAATAACTACCTGGGCTAGAGCATTCCCCTTAATTTGTGTGGTCTTCAGGGATTCCTGTAAGATATTCACCTGTCCAGACAGCTGCAAGGTATCATATAGACTTACCTTGGCTGGTATCCTTTTGAGTTCTTTGACGATGTTGTACTCCATTGAAATCAGCTCTCTCCCTCCAATAGCAGATTCAAATCTACTTCTATATTGTTGGGTGGCCTCCACTCGCTATCATTTAGTCAACGATGGATACTGCAACGTCTCTCTAGCTTGTTCCTTTGTTTCCACTTGTGGCTGGGAGGTAGAAGCCTTAGATTGCAACCTCTATTTTGCTTGTGGTGGAAGCAAATACTTCAACAAAATATGTGGGTATTGTTGCAGGGCTGGAGTATCATGAGTCTTTGTAGGTATTTGTTGCTTTGTTGCTTGTGCAGGAGGCACTTTCAACAACTCCATCTTAGCCGGATCTACCACCATTGGTTTCTTGTTGCTGCGTGTCAAGACTGTAATGTATTCCTTAGGAGACATCATGGAATTATGATCCACCTCTCGAATCATGTTTACATGGCTCCTCATAAGAACTTATAAATAATTTTGGTGGACCATGCAAGTGGACTCATCATGTGGTTTATTGCATGAAGAACACCAGTAATATGGCTCATGTGAAACTTTAGAGGGACCAGCCTCTTCACTTTCCAGGATCGCTGAGTTCCTCTCAGGTACTTTTTCTATAACCTTGCTAGGAGAAACTTGCTCTCTAGTTACCGCCAGAATAAATATTTGTGGCTGAAAGTTCCTTTCTGCCTCTCTTCGCTCCATAGATGTCATCTTGTTAGTGAGGGCTCTCATGGCTGACTGAATTTCTTGCAAAATAGCCAATTGAGGATATGGGCTTGAGGACACAGGCGGTGCTGGTAGAGGTAATGGAACTGGTGGAGAAGGTAATGCAGGAGTTGGAACTGGAGAGGTTAACTGTGGAATGGGAATCATAGATTCCAAATTTGTGGGAGGATTCCATGAAGATGAAGATTACATGGATGGATCAGTGTAAGATGTGGAGGCTGCACCTGTAAGCTGGTATTGTGAAAGCTTAGGAAAAATGGGCATAGTCATTTTCAGAGGTAATTTCCCAATGGCAATCAGATTAGCCTTAGCCTTCTGTGCCTAGGAATATAGTGCAGGAAAGGTTTGAACGTTGGACATCCTAATGTTCATACTAATATCTGAGTGGAAAGCCCTAAGATAGTAAAATGCCACTTGGTCATTAGTAGGGCAGAGACCATCAGGAACTCTTTGCAAAGTTCGGGCAAACCTAACATTGAAATCCACTATCTTCTCTTGAGGATGCCTCTTAATATTAGTAAATTGATGCAACAAATAAAATGGGTCCACTTGCTCATTTAACCCTTTGATTAGAATCTCTGCTAATTGATCCCACGAATTTATGGAGTTGGGATACAAGGATCTATACCAGCACAATAACTTACCGTGGAGTGACAGCACGAGCAACTTGATCATGACATCTTCGTCTGTGATATTATGAATTGTAGCCAAGGATGCCACGTCTGACACATGCTCATACATGATCTTTCCAGTCCCATCGTATGTTGGCAAAGCCTTTAATGTTGTAGCAGGAACTAGATTTTGACAAGGCAGGTCCAACGCTCCCGAATGGTTCCAAGCAGGAAATTGACGTGGAGGAGGTTGATGACCAACCATTTTCACTGCTGAATTTGGATGTACTAGCAAGATCGTAGCAGTACTGAGAGGAGTCGAAGATGGCACAAACTAACATGTTGCTTGTGAAGATAAAGCAAATGATGGGTTCACAAGGCTTACCAATCTTGAGCGCTCCCTCCAGCTTTGAACATCGATCTCAAAGAATTCAACTGGGTCTTCCGATTCTTTGGCTCTTGATCTCATGATCATGAAGCAAATATTTTTACTAGCTTCACGATTGGATATTTCTAGGTACTATACAATTTCCCTTAGAAGAGTCATCATATGAACTTACAATCTCCACTTTGAGGTCAAGACAGTTCATAAAAATCTCAATTCCTTCAGAAAATATGGGACTTGTGAGTCCCACCGAGCGTGCCAAAAATTGTTTGCACAAGTGGGTTTGTCAACTCAGAATAATACTTGTCCCATTGATTATGGATCGTACTAAGATAGAGATAGTCTGTCCCAATGGGCATACCAAAAATTGCTGGTCACGAATCTGCCTAGTCATATAAAATGTACCCTAGACTTGGCCAACATTGAAAGGCCGAGAGAAAGAGAAGTCTCCCGGGCCAATCTCCAGAGAGGGCTGGCTACCAAACTAATCTAAACTTGTTTTAAGGTTCAGGGTTAGAAATAACAGAAAGAGATGGAAATATGGCCGAAGTAGATAGTTTATAGGGAGAACAACATCAGATAGCAAATAACCTCAAACTAAATCCCGAAGATAAGCAACAACCGATTCTTAGAATGCACATACAGAAATTGGATCAAACATTGACCATAATTTTGCCTTCAATTATACTTCAAATGTTCAAATGAAAACATAGCCAAATTCAGAACAGTAGAATTCAACTTATATTTTAGCACTTTGACTAAGCAGAAGTGAATTACACAGAAATCATCACATGAACATCATTTTGGAACACCAACTCAAAAGACTCTAAGAACAGAGCAAAATGCACTTAGGATTTTTGCTTTAATTTTTGCAAAAAGGTCTTCCCTTTTCTCTTGAGATGTACATTGGTATTTATAGAGGTCTTCCCTCTCCCTTTCACATCGCATCATTTAAAACATAAAACAGATTTTGAAGAGGATATCCACAAAATATGCACTTGAAAAGAGAAACAATCCCCCTAAATCCGCCTCGAAGAAATCACATTCCCTGCTTTTATGGATCAAGTTTGAAAATAAAACAAAAAAAAGGAACCAGATTTCTCCATTAAATGACTGTTCTCGGGGCATGCTTGAAGTGTTAGGAGATCACGAACAAGAGATTTTAATACCGGAGGCATATTTAATTTTTGTGGCATTGAAAACTGCATGATTTAACACGTTCTCCCATCTTGCGCACATAGGTAAACAACAAAACATTTAATCTTGGAGCCTCTTTGACCTCGATCTCAAAATTAGTTGGAGAGCTTTTAAAACATTACTTCGTTTGATCCTCATTTTCTCCTTCTCCTTACGTTCTCAATGCGGACATAACTTTATTGGGCCTTTGTTGTCGCTTTTGTCACAAAAATGTGACATGTCATGAAATCACGACAATCCATACTTGGTGATGTCCTTTCCATTTTCTCCCCGTAAAAATGTGAGAAGTCATGAAAATGTGACATGTCATGAAATCGTGACATTTTTCTCCCTTCTTGTACTTTTTTGCTTTCTCCTCGTGAAAACGAGACATGTCATGATATCACAACAATTTTTTGTCTTCTCCTTCGTTGTCGCTTCCTGTCGTGAAAATGCAACATGTCACGATATCGCGACATTCCGTACATTCTTGCTCCTTGGTGCTTTCCTACCATGAAAACGTGACATGTCGCGATATCATGATATTTTTCCTTGGCGCTCCCCTTTTCTGTTGTACTGTGTGAAATCGTGACATCCGCCTATCACTTTGCTTTCTTTCCACTGTCTTCCACGAAAATGCGACATGTCACAAAATTGTGACGTTCTTTGTTGTTACTGCTCCCTCACCGTAACAAGTCATGAAAATGTGACATGTTGTGAAATCGTGACAACTTCTGTGCTTTGCTTTTTTCTGCATCGGACACCGCAAAACTACAACAGGTCGCAAAAATGCGACATGTTGCGATATCGCGACATTTTTCACTGACTTTGCTTTGGCACAAAACTTGTAGAGATTTGTGTTTTTTACTAATTATCCCTTGTGAGATGCTTGGAGGGACAAACATAGGAGTGATTACCTCTATATTTTGTGCATTATTTTGCATGAACAGCAACAAAAAAAAAATGTGGCAAAAATGCCAACAGTTCTTAACTTCCTACAATATCTAGGAAGAATATCTTCTCTGGAATAAATTCAATACTTGCAACAACAAGTCAAAGATTGAATATTTTGGAGGCCTAATGAAAAATGTCCCATTGCAATATTTGCAAATTTTCATATTAGATATAATATTGAGGAGACTCAAGAAAGAGATCTCCATAGAAGATTGAATATTGAGGCGAACCAATAAGGAGGTCCTCATAGAAGTTATAATATTGAAGACACCAAATTGAAGAAAGGAGAAAGAAAATTTATTAAATATTGAGAAGGAGAAGACCCAAGAAAGAGATCCCATTGAAGAACTTCCATATTTGGAAGCTAGAAGATAGAAGATTAAAAATATATGAGGACTAAGAAAAATTCCTATTTAAGATTTGAATATGCTAATTTGAAGACCCAAGAAAAGAGGTCTCAAGAAAATTTGGAAGGATAAAGAAGAAGGCTAAAGAAGCCCTATTGAAGAAATTGAAGAAGTGGACATTGAAGAATATTTGAAGAAATATCAAGGTATAATATTGCATGAAGGAATAACAACTGAAAAGAAAATTTTGGGATAATTGTCGCCATCCAACAAGACCATAAGGAAAAAGGATTTGGCAAGAAGTTTGCCAAATTTTGGAAAGGATTTTTATAAGACATCAAGACATTGTGATTCTTAAGGAGAAGGCTAGAAAATAGGCCCTATTTGAAGTCATAATTTGACAATATTTAAGTAGAAAGAATCTAGAAGAGGCCACTAGATTTGAAAGTTTTGAGGACAACCATGAATAATTTGAAGGTTGATTTACAAAGGAGAATATTGGTGTTTTTATAGTAGAAGTTGAATTGTCACGGGACAACAAAATAAAGGTGACTAATAGTTGAAATTTTAATAAAAATTGGGAATATTTTAAAGAGCCCTTGAATAGCCAATTGAGGGAAGGCTTGACAACAAAATAAGGCAGCAATTTGAAGAAGTTAGAAGAGATTCTTGAACAACAAGATAAGGAGAAAAATAAGAGTTTTAAGAGAAGCAAATAAAGAGATTTAGATGCAATATTGGACAACATTTGGTCAAATAAGGGTATTGCAAATTTCAATAGATGAGGGAAGAAGTTTGGGCAGCACTAATAGGTGTAATTTTCAGAGTTCGCGAGAACACATCTGGAGGAGAATGGAAACCACAAAAATAAGATTTTAGGGCAACATTAGAAGTAGAAAAAGAGCTACATTTTTGGAGAAAATTAGGGCATATTTGAGAAAGCTTTGGAAAACAAAGCAAAGAAGGATTTGGAAGCATTTGAAGAAGGATAATTGCTGCAAATTATAGAGACATTTGGACTTCATAGAAGCTGATTTTTAAAGAGTGATATAGCTACAAAAATAGATATTCTTGGACAACATAGTTGAAGAAGAAATATACAGCAATTTAAGCTACCAAATTGAAAAAAAAAACAGCAGAGCAAAAGGAAGTGAAGCTGCAAAGTTGATAAGTTTGAAGTAGCAATTGAATAGAATGGAAGAGCTGAAAATTTTACAAACTTGGGGTAGTAAATAGGTGAAATGTAGGCCAAAAAAGTCTACATTCATACTTAAGCCAAGATTTTGTAAAATTTGGTTAAGTATGTAAGGGAGATGCAAAAGCACTACAAACTACCCAAAGATGAGAGGTGCTAAAATTGGCTCAAAAGTAAGAAGTCTAGCAAAGGGCATGTTTCTCGATTTCCTTTGTATTCATCATGCAAAATTGAAGAGTGCTAAAAACTAAAAAATGTTGTGCAAATGTGGAAAGCAAGAAAGCACTAAAATCGAGCTAAAATTAAGAAGTCTAGAAAGACCATGCTTCTTAACCTTCCTTGTATAAAGTGTGTAGCTAAAAAATGCCAAAAGGAACCCAAATTTGAGAAGCGCTAGGAAGAGAAAAATAAAAAGTCATAGAAGTCATGCTTCTCGATCATCTTCACATAAGCCACGCAAATAGAAAAGCATTGAGAAAATGCTAAAACTTAGAAGTGCTGACAAAAGGCAAAAATAAAAAAATCAAAATTTGTGCTTTCTCTTATTCTTCGCATAATATGCATAAATGGGAAAGTGCTGAAATTAATCCAAAAGTGATAAATGCCATAAAATACGATAAATAGCTAAAGGTGAAAAACTATCATTTCTCTCATTCCTTTGTTGTTATCGTGAAAGCAAGAAGTAGTCTTATAGTCATTCGATGATTAGATCTATGGCCAAAAATAAAACTTCTACCCCCTTAAGGGTTTTTGATGAACGTTTGCACATGTTATGCAGGAACTAGGGGAGAAACTAAAACTAACGCCAGATAAGAAAAATATAAAGTAGTTGCAGCCTAGAACCTTCCAAAATATCTGATCAAACCATATTTAGTTGTAATATTAGTGGAGAGGAATTAATTTTGAGAACCACCAATGATGATGATAAGCTCAAATAGGAATTTGCAAAAGAATTAGGAGGGCATAGTTCGTAGGCATCATGAATAAAAGTGGTTAGAAAAACCACAAGAAAATCAAATTTCTTTGTAATGCTTGATAGTAAAATGACCATTGTAAAACCTATAAATAAGGGCAGCAACATCCTTCCAAATGGTTGACTCTGGAGTGTTTACTTGCACCACTATGTAGATCTTTGCAAATTGATGAATAAAGCATTACAAGGGATGTTGTTGGCATTTTTGCCACATTGTTTTTGTTGTTACTGATCATGCAAGAGAATGCACAAATTGTAGAGATACTAACTCCTCTGTTTGTCCCTCCAAGCACTTTGAAAGGGAAAATACAAAAATCTCTACAAGTTTTGTGTTAGAGCAAAGTAAATGAAAGATGTCGCGATATCGCGACATGTCGCGATATCGCGACCTGTTGCAGTTTCGCGGTGTCCAAATGCAGAAATCAGCTAAGTATAGAAAATGTCATGATATCGCGACATGTCGCATTTTCGTGACCTGTCGCGTTTTCGTGGCTAAAAGCAGCCAAAGGAAGCAAGGGAGTAAAACTGTCGCGATATCGCGACATGTTGGATTTTTGCGCTAGGAGCAACAAAAGGAAGCAGTAACGGTAAAGTTGTCGTGATATCGCGACATGTCGCGTTTTCATGACTTGCAATGGCAACAGAGCAGAGTGATGGGAAAATGTCATGATATCGCGACATACAACAACAAAGAAGAGCACCAGAGAAACTTGTCATGATATCATGACAGAAAAATAGAAAAGGAGCAAATGGTATGGAATGGCGCGATATCGCGACATGTCGTGTTATCGCGGAAGGGCTGAAGATAAACACAAGGTGGATGAAAGATGTCGCGATATCATGACATTTTTGGAAACGAAGCCAAGCAAGAGAAACTTGTCGCGATATCGCGACAAGAAGCGGCAACGAAGGAGAAGACAGGAAATTGTCGCGATTTCGTGACATGTCAGGGCAGAAGGGCAAAGCACGTAGAAATGTCGCGATTTCGTGACATGTCGCATTTTCGTGAGGAGAAAGTGTAGAAGCACCCAGATAGTACGGAATGTCGCGATTTCACGACATGACGAATTTTTGTAGCCAAAAAGCAGCAAAGTGCAAGAAGACAGAAAATGTCATGATTTCGCGACATGTTGAAGATGAAAGGACAAAACGGAGAAAACATCGCGATATCACGACATGTCGCATTTTCGTGACCTGTCGCATTTTCACGATGATAAAGCAGACAAGACAATGTCGAGTGAAAGATGTCATGATTTCGTGACATGTTTCATTTTCGCGATAAGGAGTAGCGAAGAAGCCAAGAAAGAGGAGAATGTCACGATTTCGTGACATGTCATGGAGACAAAGCTGAACAAAGAGAAGATGTCGTGATTTCGTGACATGTCACATTTTCACGATTGGTGGCAAGAAAATAAAGTAGTAAGGTAAAAGTGTCACGATTTTGTGACATGTCGCATTTTCGTGACCTGTCTCATTTTCACGATAGAAGCAACAACAAAGGCCCGATACAGTTCAGTCTGCATTTTTCCTTCAAAATTGCATAGGAGAACGTGAGGAGAAGATAAGGATCAAATAAAAGCTCTCCAACTGATTTAGAGATCGTGGTCAAAGAGGCTCCAAGATTAAATGTTGCTGATTACCGATGTGCGCAAGATGGAAGAACATGAGGCAGTTTTCGATGCCACCAAAATTAAAGATACCTCCAATATTAAAAGCTCTTGTTCGTGATCTCCTAACAACTTCCAGCTTGCCTCGATAACGGTCATTTAATGAAGAAATATGGTCCCTTGTTTTTGTTTAATTTTTAGTTTTGATCCATAAAAACAGGGACTGTCATTTCTCCGAGGCAGATTAAGGGGGATTGTTTCTCTTTTCAAGTGCACATTTTGTGGATCGCTTCTTCAAAATCTGTTTTATGTATTAAATGTTGTGATTCAAAAGGAAGAGGAAAGACCTCTATAAATACCAATGTAAAATCTCAAGCAAAAGGAGGAGGACCTTTTTGCAAAAATTGAAGCAGAAATCCTAGATGCATTTTGCTCTATTCTTAGTGTCTTTTGGAGTTGGTGATCCAAACTGTTGTTCAAGTTTTGCTTTTTGTCTGAGTCACTTCTGTTAGTCCAGTGTTAATATAAGTTAAATTCTATTGTTCTGGATTTGGCTGTATTTGCATTTGAACGTTTGGAGTACAATTGGAAGTGAACTTACGGCTAATGCTTGATCCAGTTTCTGTATATGCATTCTAAGAGTCAGTTGCTGCTTAGCTTCAAGATTTTGTTGAGGTTATTTGTTGTTTGAGGTTGTTCTCCCCATCAACTATCGACTTCGGCCATATTTACATCTCTTTCTATTATTTCCCTTTCTTTCCACATTTTCCCATTTCTTTCCTGCATCCTTATCTTGAAACCAGTTTAGATTAGTTTGGGAGCCAGCCCTCTCTGGAGATTGGCTCGGGAGACTTCTCTTTCTCTCGGCCTTTCAATGTTGGCCGAGTCTAGGGCGCACAAGTGATGAAATCTTGTACTTAGGCAGATTTGTGACCAACAATTTTTGGCATGCCCGGTGGGACAGACTGTTTCTATCTCAGAAAGATCCATAATCGGTGGGACAAGTGTTATTCCAAATTGACAAACCCACCTGTGCCAACAGTTTTTGGCACGCCCATTTTTTTTGACACCCGAAGGAATCAAGATTTTTTGATGAACTATCTTGACCTCAAAGCGGAGATTGTAAGTTCATCTGGTGACTCTGCTGAGCTGAAGATCCAAATTTCTTGATCGTAGATGCCTTTTGAATCTAAAAGAAGACACCCCAGAGGAATCAAGGTTTGGTGAGCAGCCTTGACCTCACAAGCAGAGAAAAGAATGTGCACCTGGTGACTCCGACTTAGTGGCGATAACCGTGATCTCTGCAGACCACTGCTATAATGGCAAGTGTAAGCTGTCCTAGCTGGAATGATCCTGGCCCTCTGAATCTCCAAAGTCGGCATGAGATTCCCAAAAATGCCTTGAAGACATTGATGAAATACAATGGCACTAAGGGAATGGCCCTAGAGCATATTGAAGATGTTGTCGCTTTGTCAATCATCCATGACATAATCCATGAAGATGTCATGATCAGACTTCTGGTTCTATCTTTGGAAGGAAGGGCGTTGCAGTGGTACAGACTGCTCGAGCGTAAAAGCATTAGCTCATGGGATGACTTAGCGGGAGCACTAATCAGAACATTCAACGAGGATCCCTTTGACGGCTCTCAGGATCCCTTTCAGCTTTTAATGTACATCACGAGAGCACCTCTGGAGAGCATCACAGACTTCAATGTCCAATTCTGCAGAAGTTGGAAGAGAATTCCAGAGAAGATCCAACCGACACCCACCCAAGCCCACCTCTTCTATGTTTGGGCTTTCCACCCGGACATAGGCCTCCTCTTGCTACAATCAGGTGAACGAAGGTTCCCTCAAATATTTGAGGAAGCAGTGCAAGTGGAACAACTTTTGCTCCTATCAAGAAAGTGGCAGTGGGGAGAAATCTCATCACCTTATCCGGTAGTCGCTGCTCCTGTCTACCCTACGCAGTATTCACCATGGAAGATTCCTCATACTGAGTAGAGACCTGAGATGCAGTCGTGTGGAGCTCAAGAGGCAGATTTCATCCAAGTCCAACGATGGGAATATGCAAGCCTTGTCCCGACAATAGATAATATGGTTGCATGTAGTTTCCATCAGAAGATGAGCGAGGAAGAAGAACAGGCTCAAGTGGCAGAACCTGAGAGCAAAGAGGGCACATTTTTGCACTCTTTTTGTGTCCCAGGGCATAACATGCAAGTGTTCAACCAGAGCCCAATAAGCAGACCTCCCCAAGAAGCTGAGCCTGAGGAGATCCTGGAAAAAGGCCTATCACCGAAAAAGTCCTGTTGTCGCATCAAGGGGTTGGAGGAACCTGTACTCGGCCCACAGCCAGTGGACTCTTCAAAATGGTGGTATTGGCTTCGGCCATTACTGCAACTGGTACCCAAAGGAGCCCTCCATGTGGCAAATCTCTTTGCTACATTATTCGTCAACTGTATGGGTACTGGCATGCATGATAACTTGCCATGTTGCACCCTATTCGCAACATGGAGAACTTTGGGAGGTCATCCAAACTTCAAGGACCGACTCAAGTACGATCAGATCTGGTCTGGACACTGCAGGTTCATCGGATAGACACCTGAAGCTGGGTTTGTGGTGGCGGCATGCCAATCATGTCGCAAACTTTTGTGTAAATATTGTAAATAGCCCGGCTAGTAAATAAAGTGTCGAGGGCACTAAGTGTTGCTTAGGAGCTTAGGTACAATTTTTGTTTAGTTTGTGTGTGTTTCTTTTTATGCAGTAGTTAAAGAAATAAGGGAAGTTCTGCTCTTCCATAAATTTCTACTGAAGGTCCTATTTTGAGTGCCGAGCGCCAGCAAGAGCTTGTTGCAGCAGCCTGCAGAGACGTCCAACATCAACCAACACTCACTTCTTCTGCCCCTCCAGCTTCTTGACTCTGTTGCCCAATGGATAAAGGCTTGAGGTTCGTGCATACAGTAGAACTGTATACCCCGCGAGCCGCCAAGAATGTTGGCATTTTTGCCACATTGTTTTTGTTGTTACTGTTCATGCAAGAGAATGCACAAATTGTAGAGATACTCACTCCTCTGTTTGTCCCTCCAAGCACTTTGAAAGGGAAAATACAAAAATCTCTACAAGTTTTGTGTTAGAGCAAAGTAAATGTAAGATGTCGTGATATCACGACATGTTGTAGTTTCACGACGTCCAAATGCAGAAATCAGCTAAGTATAGAAAATGTCGCGATATCGCGACATGTCGCATTTTCGTGACCTGTCATGTTTTCGTGGCTAAAAGCAGCCAAAGGAAGCAAGGGAGTAAAATTGTCGTGATATCGTGACATGTTGGATTTTTGCGCTAGGAGCAACAAAAGGAAGCAGTAACGGCAAAGTTGTCGCGATATCGTGACATGTCGCATTTTCGTGACTTGCAATGGCAACAGAGCAGAGTGATGGGAAAATGTCACGATATCGTGACATACAGCAGCAAAGAAGAGTGCCAGAGAAACATGTCATGATATCATGACAAAAAAATAGAAGGAAGGAGCAAGATGGTACGGAATGGCGTGATATCGCGACATGTCGCGTTATCATAGAAGGGCTGAAAGATAAACACAAGGCGAAAACCATGGATGAACGAGCAGAGAAACTTGTCACGATATCGCGACAAGAAGCGACAACGAAGGAGAAGACAGGAAATTGTCATGATTTCATGACATGTCAGGGCAGAAGGGCAAAGCACGTAGAAATGTCATGATTTCGTGACATGTCGCATTTTCATGAGGAGAAAGTGTAGAAGCACCCAGATAGTACGGAATGTCGCGATTTCGCGACATGACAAATTTTCGTAGCCAAAAAGTAGCAAAGTGCAAGAAGACAGAAAAATGTCACGATTTCGTGACATGTTGAAGATGAAAGGACAAAATGGAGAAAACATCACGATATCGTGACATGTCACATTTTTGCGACCTGTCGTATTTTCGCAGTGATAAAGCAGACAAGACAACATCGAGTGAAAGATGTCGCGATTTCGTGACATGTTTCATTTTTGCGATAAGGAGTAGCGAAGAAGCCAAGAAAGAGGAGAATGTCACGATTTCGTGACATGTCATGGAGACAAAGCTGAACGAAGAGAAGATGTCACGATTTCGTGACATGTCGCATTTTCGTGACTGGTGGCAGAAAGAGAAAGCAGTAAGGTAAAAGTGTCACGATTTCGCGACATGTCGCATTTTCGCGACCTGTCTCATTTTCGTGACAGAAGCAACAACAAAGGCCCGATACAGTTCAGTCTGCATTTTTCCTTCAAAATTGCATAGGAGAACGTGAGGAGAAGATAAGGATCAAATAAAAGCTCTCCAACTGATTTAGAGATCGTGGTCAAAGAGGCTCCAAGATTAAATGTTGTTGATTACCGATGTGCGCAAGATGGAAGAACATGAGGCAGTTTTCGATGCCACCAAAATTAAAGATGCCTCCAGTATTAAAAGCTCTTGTTCGTGATCTCCTAACAACTTCCAGCTTGCCCCGATAATGGTCATTTAATGAAGAAATATGGTCCCTTGTTTCTGTTTAATTTTTAGTTTTGATCCATAAAAACAGGGACTGTCATTTCTCCGAGGCAGATTAAGGGGGATTGTTTCTCTTTTCAAGTGCACATTTTGTGGATCGCTTCTTCAAAATCTGTTTTATGTATTAAATGTTGTAATGCGAAAGGAAGAGGAAAGACCTCTATAAATACCAATGTAAAATCTCAAGCAAAAGGAGGAGGACCTTTTTGCAAAAATTGAAACAGAAATCCTAGATGCATTTTGCTCTATTCTTAGTGTCTTTTGGAGTTGGTGATCCAAACTATTGTTCAAGTTTTGCTTTCTGTCTGAGTCACTTTTGTTAGTCCAGTGTTAATATAAGTTAAATTCTGTTGTTCTAGATTTGGTTGTATTTGCATTTGAACGTTTGGAGTACAATTGGAAGCGAACTTACGGCTAATGCTTGATCCAGTTTCTGTATATGCATTCTAAGAGTCAGTTGTTGCTTAGCTTCAGGATTTTGTTGAGGTTATTTGCTGTTTGAGGTTGTTCTCCCCATCAACTATCGGCTTCAGCCATATTTACATCTCTTTCTGTTATTTCCCTTTCTTTCCACATTTTCCCATTTCTTTCCTGCATCCTTATCTTGAAACCAGTTTAGATTAGTTTGGGAGCCAGCCCTCTCTGGAGATTGGCCCGGGAGACTTCTCTTTCTCTCGGCCTTTCAATGTTGGCCGAGTCTAGGGTGCACAAGTGATGAAATCTTGTACTTAGGCAGATTTGTGACCAATAGATGTTTACCTCAAATTTGTGCCTGTGTTGAATGGTGGACTTGATTCTTAGATATTATCTCATCTTGTTGCTATAGTTAGTCTATTTTTTTAATTTGAAAAGCTAACTATTTTTGTAATGATCAAGTTAATTGTTTTTTCATACATGTTTATCGAGAATTCTATTTTTATCAAATTTGAGTATTGATATTATTCTGTTGAAATTGGATAATCAATATTTCTAGGCATTTTAAATAGTTTTGTGAACATGCAAAACACAATTTCAATAGCATAACCGCATAATTTCTTAATGTTGTTAATCCTTTAGGATGTTTTTTTGAAATCATTTGTTAAAGGATACTGTATGGATGCCTATCCTATTAGCTTCACATGTCCATATTAAATCCATTTGTTTCTAACCCTATCATTTATATCCCTAACCTTCCTATATTTGAGCTAAATAGAGTCAACACTCATTAAGTTGACAAGGAGCCAACCTTCTCTAGAGGTTGAATCAAAGTAGTTTGATTCTCCCAATGTTTATTTTGGGTTGTGATCAACAAGTGCTCATCATCAATCCCAAGAGATGATAATCATAGTTATAGCATGAGATAAAGAACAAACTAGGCTACAACATTTTTTGGTATGCCCGATGGGACAAATCCACCACATATGTTTTACCTAAAGGAATCCAAACTTAGTAAATTGTTTTTACCTCATATGTAGAGAAATTAAATTCACTTGGTGATTCCCCAAAAATAAAATCTAGTAAAGCCTCAATTCTAACTTTTAAATTTTCATGTTCACTAAAGGTGCAACTAAGAAAAGTGAACAACCTGCAAATTTCTATGAGATATTCTTAGGATATAAGTATCCTAGATACTTTTCCTCTAAAAATTTCATAGAAGAAATCCCAAAATCCTACTTTTCTGATTCTTCTAGCACTCAGACCAATATAGTAGAAGAACGGGATGATGTTCTACATAATTATCCATATTGGGATACCCCAACTCAATTGTCATTTCTAGCTTCACATGATATTCCTTAAGATTCTATTAAAGCCATATCAACCTATGATGGCTTTGGAAGAATAATTTATGAGCATTTTTAGGATGTATGATCAATGGTAGTTGTTCGTAAAATAAGGCATGAAGATATCATCGTAAAGTTGTTAGTTATTTATTTTAGAGATAAAATTCTACATTGTTTTAGAACCTTGGAAAATGGTTCTATAAGGAATTGGATCAATTTGGTGGATCCTTTTGTAGAAGAATTTAATGAGTCTGCAGATCCATTCTCTCTCCTAACTCAATTTACAGTCATACAAAGACATGCACAAGAATCGATTTTAGTTTTTAATCTCAGATTTAGTAGAACTTGGAAAAGAATTCCTAATGATTTTAGACCTACTTATCCCTTAGATTACATAAATTACATCAGATATTTAGGGCGAGATATTGATCTACAAACTCAATAATATATAATCACCACATTTACTAATGTTTATCAAGCAGTATTTCATGTTGAATATATTTTGATTTAATTTGGAAGATTACCCTACAAGCATGTTACTCCATATACTCCTGAAATCATGCAGAAACTCTATTTCCCATATCTTCCTTCCATGAATCCTATTCCTATTGTAACTCATCTCTCAATGGCAATCTCAAATCCAAATTTACCCACTGTTGCACCTTTTCCTCCTCTTCCATCACAGCCATCTCAAGATTCCTCAGTACTTATTGATATTCAGAATTCTTTGAAAACTATCAACAACAAGGTCAATGCTATAGAGAAGAAATAAGTTGAGAGGTCTCAACCAATTATATTTCCTTATATAAATGAATATCAAAATCCTAGTTCAAGCAATAGTATAGGACCAAGGGTAAATACTAATCAAGAAGAATATGCTCTAGTTCATATTTGGTGCTTATTTTACAATGATCCACATGATCTTGAGTCTTGTTATATTTATCAACATCATATCCAACAAGATATAGAAAAAACAAAAAATAACTAGAAAAGGGATAATTAATATGTTGAGACAACATGAGCAAAAGGAAGATGAACCCAACTCTTCTAAATCAGAACATGTTGCAATATTGACTAGATCTGGGAAGAAACCAATAAAAGTTAATTATCAAAATTTGGGATCATTTCAGGTTCCTTATCAAAATAAGAAAGATCAACCATTATCAAACAAATACAAATTCCCTGTTCCTCAAGCTACTACAAAATTAATATCCTAGAGATATGAAAAGATCAAAGTTGCTCCAAAACCAATAAACAGGGATAAAGAATGACCAAGTTCTAAAGAGGAAGCTATAGAGAAACTACAATTCCCCTCTATCACTGAAAGGTAGAGGATTGAAGTCACCCAATAGTATAGAATAATATTCAAATATATGGATAGAATGCAAGAGATAAATCCTTTGGATAAACCTAAATTTAACATTTTAGAAGAGCTTAAAAAAACACCATCAAGAGCAAGTCTCTATGATACTCTTTTCCTCCCTGGTCAGATTGATTTGTTAAAATAATCTCTTAACAAGAAATCTTAAGGAAAATATATGGCTACCGTGCTCAACCAACCCCTAGAATAGATAAAAATAACACAAACTAATTTAAAAAATAAGCCTCTCCTATTCTATATTTCTTTAATAATGGAGGAATGGATTGTCTATAACTACATGATTGACTCTGGAGCATCTACCATGGTAATGCCCAAGGCTTTTTGTGATGAGATGGGTATGGAATACACCCACTCTTTTCAAGGTGTTATACAACTATATGGTACCCTAGTGAAAATTGTGGTAGTAGTAAAATATGTATTAATGAGGTTGCACAGAGCTCCTAAGGTCACTATTGTACAAGATATCATAGTGGTAGATCTTGAGCCCTACTTTGGCTTATGTCTTTATAAATAATTTACCATCAATATGAGAGGACATATGTACCTAGACTACTCTGGTATGATGATACCTCATAAAGGAAGAAGAATAATATTGATTCTTGAAAAGCCATTCACTTACCATATTAAGAAGATAGAAGAAGAAATGTATGATCACTTAGTTATGGAAGAGCCAAAACTGGTAGAAATCCTAGAGGATTTACAAGTTGATGATAAAATACATTTCCAAAATTATCAAGCTATACTAGAGACAAGATTGGGGACATATAGTATAATATCATAAGTAGATAAGAAAATTCTTGCAATCTCCAATCAATCATTAAGAGAGTTCAAAATTTGGACAATACATTTTTATGGAGCAAAATGTAGAAATGGAGCTGGACCAGGTGTAGTTCTGAAATATCCATCTGAGGGAACAAAGAGTTTTTCTTTTAGACTCACATGGTAGATGATCAAATATACAAATAAATTGAGATTCAGAATGGAGAAAAGCTCTAAATATCACCCAGCAAATGAAGGTAGATGATCAAATATACAAAGAAATTGAGATTCATAATGGAGAAAAGTTGAAGTTTAGTATTTAGTGTACTATAGAATAAATTAAGAGCTTTAGAGCTTTATGCCATAAGTATCAAGAAAATATCTTTGACTTACGATGACTTGAAGGTATACGATAAATCATCCAACATACTATCGAGTTAGTGTTGAATGCTAGACCATTCAAACAAAATAAAAGTGCAGTAAATCCTAATATTGAAGCAATTATGTAGGAGAAATTACTTAAGCTACTAAGAGATAAGATAATTTACCTAGTAAAACACTCAAATTGGGTAGCCAATCTAGTCTTGGTAAGAAAGAAGAATGGTGATATTTGCTATTGTGTGGATTTCAGGAATCAAAATAAACATTCTCCGAATGACCACTGCTCCTTACCACAGATGGACCAAATCTTACAAATGGTAGTAGGGGAAAAAATATTCTCCTTACTAGACGGTTTCTCTAGGTACAACCAAATTTGGGTAAAATATTAAGACCAACACAAAACTACATTTCAAAAAAGTGGGGCACTTTCACCTACCAAAGAATACCATTTGGTCTATCAAATGTTGGCACTACTTTTCAAAGAGCTATGGATTATGCATTTGCTAAATTGATCAATAAATTAATTCTGATATACTTAGATGATATGACTATTGTATCACATGAAATATGGGATCATCTTTGTCATTTAGAATAAGTTTTCTAGAAATGCAAAGAATTTGGCATATCATTAAATCCTAAGATGTCCATATTTGCATTTCATGAAGAAAAGTTGCTAGGGCATGTAGTATAAAAATAAGGGATGTCTATTGACCCTGATAGAGTAAAAGTGCTACTAGCATTACATCTCTCGATGAAAAAGAAGGCTCTGCAATATTTGTTCAAGAATATTAATTTCGTAATGAAATTCATTTCAAATTTTGCTTAGATTAGAAGACCAATTTCAAAATTTCTCAAAAAGAATGCAGATTATAAATGCAACGATAAAATAAAGCAAACATTTGAATGATCAAACAGGCTATCACCATAGCTCCTGTATTAGTCAATCCAAAATTTTATAGAGAATTCATTCTCTATTCTTATGACACTGAAGATATTTATGCTATTGTATTAACCCAAAAGGATGAATAGGGGAATGAACATCCTATCTTCTTTTGGAGCCAAACCTTGCACGAATACTAGGTAAAATACAACTTCATAGAAAGGCAAATATTTGCAATCATGAAGTAATTGAAATTTTTTAGAAATTATATAGATTATACCAAAACACTAGTCTATGTAGTCCATTCCAATGTAAGAGCTTTCATCTTATAATGGGAACTTGGTGAGAAAAGAGCAGGTTGAATTACAAATATTCGAGAGTTTGACACTTACATTCACCCCACCAAGGTGATAAGGGACAGAGCTCTATGTCAATATTTAGTGGCTAAAATCAACCCATGAGAAGAGGTAGTTGAAGAAGTGTGAGAAATGGCACACCTTAGGTATTTGTATTGAAATGCAGTTAAAGATCTAAGCAAGCATTCAAAGGGAAATGGTGCAAAAGATGTAACTATGTAAATATTGCAAAAGAGGGTTTATTCAAACTAAAGGGGGGGGTGTTTATCCTTGTATTTATAAATACATAAATGAATAATGTTACAATACATCCCCTTTGAGGGCTTCATATCTTGATACATTTCAAATTATAATTTATAAAGGGATCAAATCCCTCCAGGAGCTTAATGGCATGTTTCAATGTTTTTCTCACAACCCACACTTGAGAGCTAATATTGGGGTTGTTATAATCTATCTCTTAGCTCCTAACTCATGCCTAGAATACCTACACCTACACACAAGATATTGAAAATAGTTAATAGCATATGTGTTTAGTGATAAAAGCTAGGAAAACCATGGAAAGAATGCATTTATGAATATAAAACTAATTTATGATAAATAAAAACAACTCCAAATGACTTTAAAATCTAGTATGATATTATTAATATTATTTTGGGAAGATCTAAGCATAAATTGAAAGGAAATTGTGATAAAAAACCATGTTCATCCCTGGTAGGGACAACTAAACCTGCAATCACAAAAACCTAAATTGACCCATCAAAACTACTCAAAAATTGACCAAAATTGAATGCAAGGCTATTATAATGATTTAGAAATGATCTATGGTGGAATTGCATCAAAATTTCAAGCCATTTCATGATCGTCCCTAGAAGGTGCAACTAAGACTGTTGTCTGTCCCTGGGTGGGATGGTCACAAAACTAGGTGGTTTTTACCACCAATTTCAAGGGTTATGATTTAGAACCATATTAAATATATTATAAGAAAATTTGGTTAAACTACTCTCCAATTTGATATGTTTTGGAATGGATTTGGCATATTTTAGGATTCCCTTGAAAGCACCTTCGAATGAGGAGGATTTCAAGGAAATATTTTGGGAAATGTGAGGGTAAATATGAGAAAAAATGTGAGTAGCACTTCGTGAGAAATGCTTCAATTTGTCTCTCTTGAAATTGGGTGAGAGCACCTCAATTTATAGTCCAATTAGGGCAAATGTGCAAAAGGGGTAAGTTCTGGCATGCAGGGCAAGTGCTGCCATTTTTCCATTCCCTTTCCATGCATAGGAGGTAAGAGGTTGCCCATTTAGGGCATCTAATTTGTAGGTTCTTATGTCCATGATAACCTCAAAATAAATTTTGGATGATTGGGCAAGGAATATGGTAGAAATTTATTACCATTTCTCTACCTCTTTGAATTTTGGAGGGTCTAGAGCATGGTCATCCCACCCAGGGACAGTTGATCGTGGCCATCCCTAGATGGGACAATCATGAACTATGACCATCCTTGGATGGGCCAATCATGGGTACATGGACCAAAACTTCCCAAAATTGAAGGGAACCTTCCCAAAAGTGTATGGGAGCTCTAATTAACCCCTGATGGTTTCCCAATGGGGCCATATGATATCAATAACAATGGTGCATAATAGTCTTATCTGATTTACACAATTTTAGTGTCCACAGTAGTATGCCAGATCAATGAGCTAGATCAAAAGGATGAGACTCTCCCATAAGAAGTTGATTGGATAGATAAAATCACAAGTTACTTCTAGATCGAGATCTATCCTCAAAATTTCAATCCTTCACAAAGGAGGTATAAGCTTCAAGCCTTGCATTATACCATATTGTCTAGAGAACTTTATAGAAAAATCTTGTTGGTGTTCTATTAATATGCATAATGGAAAACCAAAAGCATAAATTCCTAAAGTAATTTTAAGAGAGACCATCTAGAGGCCATTATTTGAGAATATCTAATACACTAAAAATTATAAGGGTAGGTTATTTTTAGCCTAATGTTTTTCTAATTATTTTAAAGTTGCTAGAGCTTGTGATAAATGCTAGAGATACACAAGTAAAAATAAAAAGGTTGCAATGTCTCTACAACCAATACAAGTTGAGAAACCTTATCAATAGTGGGATTTGGACTTTGTAGGAGAGATCATTTTGAATTATTTGATAGGGTACATGTACATATTAACTACCATGTATTATTTCACTAGATGGGTGGAGGCAATACCAACCAAGAGGTGCAATCAGGATGTAGTGCTCGAATTCCTTGAATCTCTAATCACCAGGTTTGGAATACTTGAAGCTTTGGTTAGTGACAATGGCCCAACTTTCATAGGAGCCAAATATATAGACTTTGCTAGCAAATATGGCATTTACTTGAATAATTCTTCAAATTATTACACATAATGAAATGACCTAGTAGAATTGAGCAATAAAAATCTCCTAAGGATGCTCAAAAGATCATTAGAAGACAACAAGAAATCTTGGAATTTGTTGATGAACCAGGTATTATGGTAAGATCAAATTATCATGAAAAAATCTATAGGTACATCTCCCTATACTCTCGTCTATGGAAAATAATTCGTGATACCAATCCATTTAGAATTTCCATATTTGAAATACATCAGTGGTGGTGATTTTGATAAAGAAGACCCTATGAATGAAAGACTACTTCAAATAGTGCATTTGGAAGAATGGAGGAAGGAATCTTACCAGAAGTTCCAAAGATACTTATCATAGACAAAGGGTTGGTTCGACAAGAAATCCACACATAGAAATTTTAAAGTTGGTGACTTGGTTTTAAAATGGAACGTAGACAAAGCCGAGCCAGGTAAAGCATGACAAGTTTGACTCTCTAGGAAGTTTCCTTGAAAATAGAATATGTCAAATAGAAAATTGCCTTCCAGTTGAAAATTTGAGAAGGAGAGGTGCTACCCATCCTAGTGAATGGATATCACCTCAAGTTGTACATCCAACAATGAACTATCCTATGTGTATCACATGTATCATAAAGTTGTAAATATTTTTACTAATTGCACTTTATTTTATGATAAGGGAAACTAAAATACAAAAGCTAATCCATGGTGGCAAGTACCCTCGCAAGCTATAATGCCCAACTATTTCATAAGTCAACAATGTATATGTGTCCAAGAAGCACCGTAAACCTCAAAGGTGACCCAATCATGG
>JAQPPZ010015673.1:0-47454 GCA_028583015.1 Wollemia nobilis
TGAATTCAAATTTTGATCCAACAAGGTTTATGATTTATAGTAATTTTTAGTAAACATACATCTCAATACATGCTTTCAAGTGAACATGAAATGTAGAAAATTTGTCCCATTTAATTTTACACCATAGGATTCAATTGTGCTAGCTAGTAATGCCTTAGAAATATAGAAAAAAAATTAAGTTGAGAAAAGGGAACTCCACCCACAAGGAGTATCTCAACCATGAAGATCCCTTTAGATGAGATTCAAAAATCTAAGCTTGAAAACAACATATCTACAATGGGGATGAGGAGAGGGGACATGGGGAGAGGGGCCAAAACTCCTATCACTATTCCCCACTTCAAGATAGGTTTGAGGGATATGTGATGGTCCTATGTTTGATGTATTAATTAGTTTGAGGGATATGTGATGGTCCTATGTTTGATGTATTAATTAAGAAAAATGCCTACAATTTCTTCTAAGATCCTTTCTTGCTTCTACCTATCCTAGAATTTAACTATTTTTTAGGCTATTGATTCAAGCATACAATGATATTTACAAACAATATCCCTAAGCTAAATAATTTCTTATTTCAATGTAAATAGAAAAAAGATGTTATTTTTCCTTTAAATCAAGGATTACTGGGGTTTATGTAGGAAGCTTATTTATTTACCTACAAGCAATTTCATTTTCCTTGAGAATGTAGAAACTGCTTCTGAAGCCTCAAATTAGAATGATAAAAGCAATAAAAAACACTTCTTAGACTATATGTACTCTTCATTTCCTTACAAATATGCACATATAAGACAAACAAGCCTATGATCACATTTACATTAACATAATAGAAAAATAAATAAATTTAAGAAGATGAGACAATTAAACCTATTATTGCAAAGATAATTTTTTTAAAATATACAACACATGCTAGCATAGACTATATGCATTTATCTATTCTTTGCGCACACAAATCTATCCTAATGCAGTACACAAGACAGGACAACCTAGCATACAAATCTAAAAATGCAACTAGAACAAAGAAACTATAAATCTAAGAGAAATTAAGGATTGTAAAACCTATTATTCACTTCAAATATTATTGAATGTCTTGATATCACTCCTTAAATTCCAAGATTTCCACATTGTTAAAAAATAAATACTACATATAAGCACAAGTGACAAATTGTTAGAAATTTAAAAGATCTGCCTCAATCATACCCCTATTTTGTAATGATGAAAAAAACTAGAAAACCAAATGAAATGGAAAAAACTGATTTTTTTAATCAAACCCTTAAAAGCACCACTATATGGCAACACTATCAATAGTTTCGCTCTAACAATAGCAACACTCGCAACACTGATGTGACATTACTATTGTAGCTATTGTTGATCAAAATATGGATTCAAGAGCCCTACAATGAATAATAGTCTTATATGCTAAATAGAAATAATAAACACAATTTAAACAGTTAGCCACATAATTTCTCTCATTCTTTGTTTCCAAATTTGTTAAATTATAGGTTGATGGAAGCATTTCTGGTGCTTTATTTGGTTACATAATATAATTTTCTTTTTATACAAAATTTTTATAATCTTTTTGTTGAATAAAAGAAAGAATAAATTTTTTTAAAAATAATTTATCAAACCTGCCTTTTTGAGTAATTAATAAACTTGATTTTTTAGAAGGTTAAACCATATGTGAGTTAAGCTAGCAGTAACTTCTACATGATTAAAAATAATTTATCGAACCTGGATTTTCTGAGTAATTACTAAACTTGATTTTTTAGAAGGTTAAACAATATGTGAGCTAGCAATAACTTCTACACGATTAATTTGAGATTAGGTCGATTCAACCTTCCAGGGCAACTCATATTTTCCATTCTTTCAACACGTACTTTTGAAACAATATTTTTTTAATTCATATTCGATCGATTCCTTCCCAATAGTAAGCTTTATTTAAAAAAGTAGTAATATATGTTACCAATGCAATTATGCATGCAATGTTGAAAATAAAATACTTATAAAATTCGAGATTAATGAAAGCAGGGATGAATATATTGCCATCAACAATACAATACAAGAGTTTTTTGTAAACTTTTGAGAGGCAACAATTAAATTCAAGTACATGGAGTAAGATTTTTTATACATTGCCCAGTAATAGTGCAAAAACAGCAAAGTGAAAATAAAGAACCACCCAACTTGTGCCCTTACAAAAGCTAGACAACAACCACACTGCTTTTCAAAAGCATATTCTCTTTAGTGAATACACCTTTAGACTGCTTTCTGGTATTTTATATGTGTGTGTTTTGAGTTGCAGTTGCATGCCTGGTATAAGTCCTTTCTCCTACCAGAAGTTCATTTTACTAGCTCTAACAAATACAAAGTTTGGATCAACTTCGATGGCATCCAAATCCTTCTCAGCCATATGCATATACACCACCCAATTTTCATCTCAGTAAGCACTTATACACCATGACTTTGAGATTAGTCCGATTCAACATTCTAAGGCAACACATATTTTCTATTTCAATGTGCATTTTCTAAACAATAATTTTTTACTTCATATTTGTTCCTTGTCTACTTCTACCTATTCTATAAATTTAACTATTTTTTAGGCTATTGATTCAAGCATACAATGATATTTACAAACAAGATCCCTAAGTTAAATAATTTCTTATTTCAATGTAAATAGAGAAAGATGTTATTTTACCTTTACAACAAGGGTTCCAAAGGGTTTATGTAGGAAGCTTATTTACTAACCTACAAGCAATTTAGTTTTCCTTGAGAATTTAGGAACTACTTCTAAAACCTCAAGTTAGAATGATAAGAGCAATAAAAAGTACTTTCTAGACTATATGTACTCTTCATTTTCTTATAAATATGCACATATAAGACAAACAATACTATGATCACAACTACATCAACATAATGGAAATTAAAATAAATTTAAGAATATGAGACAATTAAACCTATTATTACAAACTAGATCGACAAATCTAAAATAAAGACACAATTTTTTAAGAAAATAAACAATACATGCTAACATAGACTTATGCATTTTTCTATTCTTTGCACACGAATCTATCCTAATGCAATACAAACGACAAGACAACCTAGGATGGAATTCTAGTCCTGAGTATTTTGGGTGGAATGGATACCCTTGCCTCCTTGGGTCTTACTTGAAAGTGGCATCCCTTATGGGATGTTTTCCACAAATAAAAAAAAATCTAGTGATAGGTCAAATATTTATTGCATTAATATTACCAATTTCTAAACATTCCATTCCAAGCTTGGATGGCAGTATGGATCCTCATCAGCATTTACATAGTATTCCATAGAAACATGTTGAATCTAGTGATATCTAGTTAACTTAGCACTCTAAAACATTAGTTTATGCAACATTTCAACAATATTAGCAACAAATGATATAATATGGGCAACATAGGATTTGTATGCATTACAAAGTTCATTGATAATGGAGTAGAACTACACTTGAAATTTTAATCCCCACATGTAGCCAATATCTAACCTAGATGTTAGGATACAAAGCAAGGAAGACCTAATTTAGTACATTGTTATAAAGTAGCAACCTGAGAAAGAAGTTAAATATTTATTATATTATGCAGTGATGACATGGTTGGGAAATTTAGAATGGAATATCAATATTGGGCATGCAAAGAGAGGAGTGACCATCTCGCAGGAGAGTTTCAGCACCTCCAACAGACCTATCGGATGCTCAGGTAATTTTGCGGCCCTGAGTGCCTCACCCTTGCTACTGCCTAGTGCCCACCATCTGACACCCCTTCACCTTTGCACGATCCACCAAATAAAATTGAATATGAGCCCTATTGTTGCATTGGGTTTTAGTTTTCACATTAAATCTGTTGTGGTACTGGGTTTCAGTTTTCACATTAGCTTTGTGGTGTTGTGTTTCAGTTTTCACACAACTTCAAAGGTAATTTTTTTACTTTCACGTTGTTATCCCTTCACTTTCCCAATGCAAAACATGCACACATAAAACTGGACAAATTCATGATACAATGACAACTCAGGTTGGTTGAGGTGTAGCATTTTATTAAAGATTAATTAAGGTGTAACATTTTCTTAAAAATTGACACAACAAATGATCTGATGTGTAAATTCTATTGAAAAAGTGTCTAAAACATCTTTAAAAAATTGTTGATTTTTATGTATCTGAAAGTTAGTAAAAAAAAAATTAACTATCATAAAAATTCTTATTGACAGGTAATTTTTTTTTGAAATTCCAAGTTGAATGCTACCAACCCCTTATCTAATAATAATAAAATAAAATATAAATATAAATATAAATAAATGCTATGGTAGTTCAATCTATTTGAATGCCATTACAATCAACGCTTCCTTATCCTCACCTATATGCTCTTCTTTAAGCCTCTCTTTAACATAGTATATTAATTTAAATAATTTTATGTATTTTTTATTTAACTTTGATGGTTAGGCTTTGAAATTATAAATAAAAAGTTTAAGATTTGAGTTAGAGTGGAGTTACATATTTTGATAACATAATAACTACTTTATTTTTGTCCTTGAGGGCTAGGTGGATTGGTAAGAAGTTGGGCACTTATCAAGAGGAGACTTAGGTTCAAACATCGTGGGTATGCCTAATCTAGGCAAAGGTAGTAGTCTAACTCGTTGAGTGTACGTCAACTTTATGATGATATTGGGAGTCTCCCTCACTCCGGACCGTGTTTACCAAGACGAGGTAGGGGTTATAGTGGTAGCACCATGATTTGATGCTACGATCGAAGGCAATGCGACTTGACCTATGACCAATTGTTCAAAAAGGAAAGGTAGTTGTCGATTCCTCTATGTATATAAAAAAACTACTTTATTTTTTATCTTTATTTTTAAAATTTATTATTATTTTATATATTTAATTTAATAAATATGCAAAGGATTTTTTTTTTATTTTTATTTTTATTTATTTTTAATTTTTATTTATTTTTTTGGTTTTTTGAAAAAAAAGCTAGATTATATTATATCATTAATTGGAACATTACAATATTTTGGTGTTAATACTGTCCACCAGCTAAAAAACAAAATGATATGGATCAGAATTAAAGCATCCATAACTGAATATACATAATAATAGAAGCTAATATCAACAAAAAGCCTATAGCTATATCTTCCTGCAATACACCCATATATCAGCATTCATCCGTGGGAGAGTCTTTCTTCTTTGAAGACCATAGAAGATAGCATGGAAGACATGCCTAGGATTTTTATTTTTATGGTTAAAATTTGAAATAATAAATAAAAGATCTAAGGTTTGAATTAGAGGTAGAGTTGCATATTTTGATAATAAAATAACTATTTTACCATTTTTTACCTTTACTTTTAAAATTTATTATTATTTTATAATTTTTTTTATTTGGTTAGTGTGAGAAACCCCTATAATCAATGCACAGGGTTGAGGAGGCTCCCCCAACCATGACCCCTCCTAAAGTCTAGAGCTATGCTTATCAATAGGGAATTTAACACACAACCACCACACACCCACCTCGTTACACACTTGCCCACGTCGTGGTTTGAATCTTATAAATTTAATTTAATAAATATGTTGAGGTTTGTGTGAGTAAGAAGAGGTTTTACCATCCAAGTTTTTATTTTATATATTAAAAAATATAAAAAGAATAAAAATTATTATAAGGAAATAATGAGTGGTAGTAAAGAAACATAGTTTAAAAAGCCTTAGATGATGTATGAATGTCCTTGTTAAGTGAAGTTATGTTTTAATAATTAAGAACAAAAAGGAAGAATGGATATATAGTAATCCTTATAGAAATAGCATTCAAAGTAGCATTTAATATGACATAAATGATTATCAAATACAAGATATTAAGCTTGATATAATGGTTATTAAAAGAAGAGTGTTAATATCGAAGTTCAAGGAAAATTGAATAGGTTTTTTCATAGATTCAAAAGTGAGCAAAATAAAAATGGAAATTTAGTTCAATTTATTTAAAGGTTTTTCCTTCAAAAGAAATTTTCTTGATATATTCTTTAATTTAGAAATCAAGGATAAAATAGTTAATGGTGACCTATGATCTACAAAGAGATAACTTGTATTTAAATCCATGGAATGAGTAATTTCTTATCGAGATGAAAACTCTGAAAAGGATTATAGTATGGGTTGGGCTTTTAGACTACCATGTCAACTAAGAAATAAAGAGGTTTTGAAAAATATTGACAATACTTTAGAAGATTAGTTTTTTTAGGAGGGGCTAAATATTGAGAAAAGAATGTATGTTATGTATACTCCAATATATTTTTCTATGTATGTTTCAAAATCATTACCAAAATATATAATACTAATATGAATCAAGGGAATAATATTAAAATATGGAGTATGAACATATAACACTTTGATTTTGCAAATTTTATAAATCCAAACACTAAAAATGGATTGCAAAGTGAAAACAATCAAGAAAGAGATTAAAATTTATAGTCACGAGACACACTCAAATGTAAAGCAATGAGATCATATTGTAATAGAATATGGATTAGATAAAATGTTTTCTAGCACTAAAATGGTTGCTATAAAATTCCCTACATACTATCATATTCCAAATGCCATCATGGTCTATTAAAAGTAAATATGTGAATAAACAAAGGATGCACACGATGAGGAAATGTAATGCACAAGTTCACAAACAAAAGTCCCAAAGGAATATGTTGAGTCGAAATTCAAACCGTAGAAGGTAGAAGATATTAAGTTTGATCTAGTTAAACCATGGTCACTCTTCTTGACTAGTAGAAATGACCTTGTAATAAAAATAAAAGTAGTGTAGAGCTTATCCCTTACACTTTAAGGATTTCATAGAAGCATAATAGAGAAAGTGATACAATGATTTCTAAGATAACATGAGAAAGTAAGTACTATAGAATTTGCTCTTGAACATTAGTGTATATATGATAACAATTAAAAAGGGTATTTTCAAGGTTATGTCTTGTGCTTCATGTTCTTTAGGACAACAAATTTTTGAAGATAGTAAGTTAAATTATGTATAATATAGAAAAACTAAAGAGAATGATGAGGATAAAAGCATTGGTGGTAATGGAAGAAAGAGAAGAAGAACTTCAAAGTAGAAACTAGATCAATGGAGGACTTTGCATCCTTTTACAACCTAAATGGTTTTTGATGTTTTAGGAAATATCATATGGCAAAAAAATGAGAAGTTTTGATTTCTATGTTAAATATGTGATCTAATAATTAATGGTCATTCAAATTTATTTTATTTTTTAATTTGTGTGGCATCAAGACCTTGATTTCTTTTATGTTGTGGTGGGATGAAGCAAAGTGTGAAGCATCATCTATGTATAGGTTTATTTAAATATAAATATAAAAATATATTTATGAATATTTGGAATATAAAAACGCTTTTGTAACATATTTAAAGGAAGTAAAAAATTTAAATCTAAAATCATTTATTTATAAAATATAGTAGAAATTAATAGAATGGATAAATATGCTTGTATGAAATATAAACAATCTCTTTCTTATTATTTCAATATACTACAAAAATAAGTGTTACATTGGGCTTTGGCCTCTCTTTGAGAGGTCCAAGGTTCAAACCCCACTTAGTATGAGGGGACCGGAACCCCTCTTAAAAACTTGTGTAAACTTATTGAAAAAAAGTGTTACATTGGGACCAAAATTCCAAGGAAAAATGGCTTATGAAAGGTGATAGAAACAATAAATTTTCATTTTACTTATAAAAAAAAATTGTCCTTTCATCATACAAAAAATATTTCAATTCTAAAAGAAAAATTATTAAATAAGAAGAAGATATTAAAAAGGAATGAATAAATTATTTTAAATACATTTATCAAAAGTTGGTCATTATAAGGAGGCTCAAAGTGTTAATCTTAAAAAATACTATATAAAGTATTTTACAAAGAGAATGAAATGTTGACATGAAATGTCTTGATGTAGGATCTATAGGAGGTAATTTTATCTTTATACCTTCATAAGGAATATAGTTCCAATGCATTTCTTGCAATTTTCTTTTAAATATTTTGGGTTATGTTGAAGGATGAGATGTTGGCTATGGTTGACAAGGCTTGAAAAAAGAAGAGTATAATAAGAAAAATCAATTCCACCTTTTTGACATTGGTTCCCATAAAATAAGAGATAATATAATTTGATCATTTTCATACCATAAGCCTATGCAACATGACTTAAATATAATTAAAAAAATTGTGAAAAATAGATGGAAAATAATATGGATAAGTTATCTTAGAGGAAAAAGGTGGTCCTATTTGTGGTAGAAAAATTCTTTCTAGAATAATCATTGCATATAGGATATATATTCTCTCTAGCCCATGAAAAAATAAGTAAACTTGTAAATTGTATATGAGCAATGGATATGATAAGTTTCATCAATCAAGATTTATGTGAGTTGATCATATGTTGCTATGACATTATAAGTGTACGACCAAAAAGGCGTGCGCCCAAAATGTTAACACATAAATGGACAAAACAAATGGAAATTACAAGAAATGCCTCTATTATTCCATTAAAATCAATAAGTGTCTGATTACAAGTAAGTCCCTCTTAGGGATACTCTATTTGATACGCAATTACAATTATTTCAATTCCCCTCAGGGATGAAATGCACTATCAAGCCCTTAAGGTGACACGAACTGCTCTAGGGTGGAGTAGACCCTCTTCTTCGCATTGAGGAAGGAAATGAATGGTTGTAGCTCCTTAAAAACCTATTTCCTACGATCAAGAAACAACACAAGAATGTCAAAAGCATAGGAAGCCTCTCATGATGAGGCCCTTTAAAGACAAATAGCATGAGAATAGCATAATGACATAAAATCAAGAAAATGCATAAACTATGCTAAACATATGCAAATAATATCAAGATTGATGGAAATATGTAAATGAAGAGTACAACTATCAATCTATGGAATCAATTACTTGAAATGAAGCATTATAACATGAAAAGAAGCCATTAATGTCTAAACTACTATGATGAGAACAAGTTAGTAAAAACACTAATTATGTTGGTCAGAAGTCTCTAAAACTACAATTAAACCATGCAAATGACTAATCTAATCTAATTAGATGGGCAGAAATGAAAATAGTAAGGTGGCGATACCTCTGTTGCAAACCGCAACACTGATGCGTGGTCTGCACTATAAACCATGGCTGAAAGCCATGGTGAGCACTCAAGTAAGTTTACCCTCAAAATCAAGGGTAGTGGGCTTGACCTCCTTGTCCAATTGATGTTCAAGGGTCGCCTTCGATGTCCTTCTGACAAGTTTGGTGGTTGATTCACTGTGAGGGGCCTTCGTTTGCCCGAATTTGTATTTCTTGGCTCTTCTAGGCTCCTAGGACCTCCATGGCAAATTGATCTTTGGGTGAATAGCAAAGTGGCCTTCTCCAATGCATGAATTTAGTATGCAATTCGATAGGGCTTTGCTCACTTCAAAATCATCTATATCCTCTACCCAATTTGAAGGGGTATTTATAGGATGCCCTAGGGCTAGGGGTGGCTTCATGGAGAAGCCAAGATCAAGAAGAGGTGGTTAGGACAGTTGGAATGGAAGCCTTTGGAATATTCCATCCATTAACCATCTTCTTCTAGAACAAATGGTCATTCAAACCAATTTGGCTCGGATGAAGGCCAACTGAACTTCAGTTAAGACCACAGGTTGCAGTTGCAGTTCAGACTATAAACCGCAGGCCTTAGCCATGGTTCAGACTATAGACCATAGGTCTGGGCTGTGGTTCAGACTGATTAGGCCAAGGAGCCCAAATTGAGTGGTTAGAACCACTGCTCTATCTTGGAGTCTATCCAAGATCCTCCATATGGTCTTGTAGCATGTCCATATGAGTAGTCGCCTTCGACATGACGTGTTTTAGGTGTCTACAGATGCCCCTTTTGAGATGCGTTGTGAGATCGAACAATGCTGAGCAAAAATAGACCTCCTAAAATGATGTCGAAGGTTCTATGATGATCATTAGTCAGATCAACATTAGATGCCCTAGGTCCAGCAAAAGGATGCGCATCCTAGAATCATTGCTTCCAACTCGGTGAAAGGCTTACATTTTGAAAAGCTTGCACTCGCCATCAGGCATTCGGGTAGCATTTGATGCTACAATAGGAGTTAGGCCTATATAACCGAAAGGAGAAGAGATACAAACAAATTATCATATTTGCTATTTACCCCAAGCAAAGGGGTAAGCTTATGATAGTTGTTGACAATGATTCATAAGGATGAACATAATTTTGACAAGATCAAGGGATCTACGATCTCAGGGATCTTCTATTGATTTTGATTATGATTTGATATTATGACTACCCCCTCAAGCGACGAGTCGATGAGGGTAATGACAATGATTAAAGTGACGATGTCGCTTGACCACCATGGATGATCTGAAAAAATTTAGATTTGAGCAAATTAATGCCTTGGCTAGGCCTAGTTCAACTTTTGATTCCAACTATTAATAGTAATTGCACATTCCTATCCCATGGAGCAGTCGGGCTACAATAGTCATCTTAGGGAATCGAAATGAGGCAACTCCAATTAGATTTGTGTTGAATCAAGTTATCGATGATTTGCTGAAAATATGTCATAGGAGACATGACATGAAACGCCTCATTCCCATGGAGAAGTCCAGCCACGAAGGCCTTCTTAGGGATTGAAAAGAAGCATATCAGATCAACGATGACAATTTTTGCCCCAAATGTCCTTATGGTAATTTACTCATCTTGCCGAATTGCATGGATCGCAAGTCGCTGCAACCGCCAAGTGTATAGGGTAAATTACTGAATACGAGGTGCACATTTTGTTTTTAATTATTTGATTTTTTTTGTTAATTTTGATTTATTGATCAATCCTGGTGCTTTGAACATCACCAAATTTGCAATATTGATTGCTCTTTTTGAAATTTGATCCATTAGGAGTCATTAATTTACCTTTTTAGACCTTCCCACGATGGGTTTTTAGTGCATTTAATGCTAGCTACGAACCATGAGTACGGTCTACGATTGAATTTTTCAAATTTTGGGAACCGTAGTTAGGGCCTACGATCAAAAAACCCTAATTTTGAGACCGCAGGTGTCAGTTACGGTTCGCTAAAATTAGGAGGACCTTTAAATAGTCATTCCCATTTGAATTTGTCATTATTTTTTGGAAAGCAACTACATTATTGAGAGCTCTGAGAGATAGGAGATATTCCCTGATCTAGAATGCTACCCAAAACTCTTCCATATACTACACTTGATACCTCGATGGTGGATCCTGATCAGCCATCGACTAGCAGAGGCCACAGAGCGGGCAAGGTAACTCAAAATCGAGTCCTCGCAGTTCAATACCAATTAAAATCAACCACATTAAGTAATGCGGTAAATGAACCTCACTAAACAGTTGGTAATGAACCCCACTAGATTAGGTTAATTAGGTTTTTAATTTTTTTAGTGAGAAAGGCTAGGAAGGTACCCAAAATGGGTATTCTTCCTAGACCGCAACTGGCAGTTGCGGTTCCCAATTGTCATATTGGGGACCGTAGCTATCAACTATGGTTCGCATTCAAATTACAATGGTCATAATTTGACCGCATGCGGACCATAGGGTTGACCCGCGGTTCACGAACTTTAGAAAAAAATTATCAAATTTTTAATTTTTCTAAGGTTTAATAGGCAATTAATGTCATTTAATGCAATTTTGACTTGCCTAATTGATATTTTTGATTTTTATGAATGCCTTGCGACATGTTTTTATCTTTTTATCAAATTTTTTAGATGTTTTTGATATTTTTCTTTAAATTTTAGCTTATATACTACTTTTATTTCAGAGGTTGACCTCTAGGGCTCGTGAGCCTGATCTACTTAAGATTCTCCATAGATAGCTCACTGATGGTGAGCGTGCATGGTTTAGAGCCATCAGATTTGGCTATGTACTAGATCTACCCACTATTAGGGTAGATCAGACCTACTTGACTGTGTTGGCCCGGCGCTGGAATGCGTGGACCAACACCTTTCACCTACCTACAGGTGAAATGACTGTGACCTTAGAGGATGTTTATCGGATCTTTAGGATCCCTATCGATGGTGAGGCCATCACCTCTTCCTCTTCTCAGAGAAAGGGGCCTATATTTGATGCTATCTTCGATGATCGGAGCAAGGAGGCTCAGGAGAAGATCGATCATGGAGGTGTCCACATTGGATACTGGTAGGGTGAGCATATTTTCTCAATCCATGTGATGATCTTCATGATCCTTGTGGTACAGGTAGTGCTTCCAGACTCCTCGAGCATGAGGATTCCCTAGAACCTCCTGGCCAATGTCTGGAGAGTGATTCAGAGTTCCACTACTCAGCCACTATGCCTAGCTTGGGGGAGCATACTACTATGTCAGCTCTATCGAGAGCTGTACCAGATTACCAACTAGAGCCATCGAGGTATTAGCTACAACCTATTGTTATAGATCTAGGGTTGGTAGCATATCCGGATCGAGCATCTCATGGACCTACCTCTCCACATCATGGCCATTGATGATGTGCATCAGTGCTACACCACATGTTGGCCATGAGAGGAGGAGGGGTTCCAGAGTAGGACCCATGCTAGAGACACGGACTATTACATTGCATGATTTGTAGCGCTTGGGCTGGATGATATTGAGTGGTGCTCCTATATGGATTGCCCTGATTGGATCGAGGTAGGTGAGTGGCTATGATAGGCTCATCGAGATAGGTGGCTACTCGATCGTAAGGTCGATATTAGAGAGTATCAGTTCTTCTCTCATATCCTATGGTAGTTTGGCTTGGTGTAGGACATTCTAGAGATTCCTTTTGTGTATCGATATCTCATGCTAGAGACACATCTACCATGGATTCAGCCTACAGCTCTAGGAGATGAGGTTGATGACTTCCAAGAGTCTAGGGATGACACACCTAGGACCACCCCAACATACGACACATGGTGGTCCCTCCTATAGTGGTAGGGTTCAGGGCCTCTGGGCAGAGTAGATGACCAAGCAGAGGTAGGGGTCGATCCTGATGGGCGTAGGGTGCGCCAGAGGATCGAGGGTGGATGGGGCATAGAGGCCACCATAGAGGAGGCTCCATAGGTAGAGGCAGAGGAGGAGGAGGGGTCGAGGAGGGTGAGGTGCCTCCTAACAATGATGTAGGGGAGCTCCTCACTCAGGTTGTCGACTTACAGAGTTAGGTTGGCAGGTTTTAGACCCAATAGCTACAGTGGGATATGACTATCACCCTTCTAGAGGTGAAGCTGGGTCATAGGGATAGACAGCTAGTAGAGGCTTAGGAGCATAGATTATAGCCCTCACAGCTTAGGCTACAGTAGTAGAGTCATAGGTCGATGAGCTTACTAGTGCATGAGATGTGGCACTAGTGCAGTGGGGTGAGGCCATTGCAGAGAGAGAGCTACTCAGGGCATAGAGGGGGGATCCTTCATCCTCCCATGCTATTATGGGACCTCCAGCTGCACCATCAGCTACACTACCAGGAGGTGGTGATCCCATGGTAGAGGTTAGGTGGCTCACTTCCCTCATAGAGGAGGGAAATGACCTTTGTGATGTGAGGGTAGCTCGCATCTCCCAGCTAGAGGGCTTCATCAGATTGTGGGGCTTGGAGGTACTAGAGGATAGACATGCTATAGGGTCCTAGAGGACTAGGTCTCGGACCTCAGGATAGTCCACGGTGAGCTCCAGAGGACGCATAGGACAGAGAGGACACATAGGTCCTCTAGCACACATGGAGGTAGCTCTCACAAGAGTCACAAGGAGATGGGTGTGACCTCTAGTCATAGGTCTAGCCACTTAGAGATACCAGTATCCCATGTGCTAGGCCTCTTTGGGTTAGGTGGTACATAGGGCCCTCAGCAGGGCACACAATAGGCACCAGAGCCGACTGCAGAGCAGGCTCCAGGGCATAGGGCTGAGGGAGGTGGTGAGAGCTCCAGTTTAGGGGGAGCAGGCCAGAGCTAGGGCTCTACTAGATCTAGGCTACATTTTGCATATGTACCATTTTTGGTGTAAGGTCTAGGACCTACATGATTGTAGCCTATGGGTATTTTTGTACTCCTGATGTACTCTTGAGACACACACACACACACACATATATATATATATATATATGATATTTGATCATTTATAGCTCATTATATGTACTTGTATATTTTTAATTTTTTGCTTATTTGATGCATATGGATGCAATGCTTATGTTAATTTGATGCTATATGATGTGATGTATGGATGACATGCACTAGATAGCTATTTAATTTATGATGATGATGACATGCAGTGATCTAGATGCTTAGATGTGCGATGTATGTAATGCATTATTTACATGATGGTAATCTAATGTAAATGAACCTGTATGCTTTAATCACTTAAAACATAAGGAATGAATGCAATTATGTTTATCAATCTAATGGATGACACCACAGAATGTATAAAAATCATGAATGTAATTGAAAATCCTTAAGATAAGAATTTAATCAATTAATCACCCATATATGAAATGCAATGGTATGCGATGTTATGATGCGAATGATATAATGTGTCATTCTATTTTCCTTTGCAAATTTGAAAAATATGCATGATATAGTCAAGTGGCCATCTAAATATTATTTCTAATATCCATCCGGTATCTATCCTATATCTTGATTGTGCTCTATATGATGATGTATCATGGACTCGATACTTTGCAATTTAATGTTTTATATGGTTTGCGATATTTGATATTTTGTTGCTATGAGAGAGATTTTTGAGGTTTTCCATGAGACTCAAACACCCTAATAGACTTATCAAAAGTTGCATACTAACCACACTAGACTTCTGAGATAAAAGGCTTTTGCTAGGATAGGCCCTAACTATTCATTATCCCTATGTGTGCACATGATTATTTTAAGATAAGACACGAGCGTTCCTCGATGTCAAGCGGGATTCTTTCAGCCCATTGCTAAGATAGGGGTACCACAAATGTCTTATCCAATCCCAAGTTTAGATTTTAGTTGGACTAAGCCACTAGGCAATGCAGGACACCTGAAGCTAGCTCCTCCACATTCAAACATTGGTCTGCCCACAAGCGAGATGCAAGTGTATCAGACATATCGTCATGCGTAAGGTACAATAGTGCCAAAAATTCCAGGGATTCAGGCTCATTCCTTTCTATCCTTCAATTTTTGGGATACTTGCTCATATGTAGTGAAGCAAGGGAGTCGATTCCATATTCATTCTGAACTATCTCTGGATCTTCATTTGATCTCTCTTCGAACTGGATTTTGGATCTTCATTTGATCTCCACTCGAACTTTGATTTATGATCTTCATTTGATCTTCACTTTGAACTTGATTTGAGCCTATTTTTTGATCTTCATTTGATCTTCACTTTTCAGCATTTATACTTGATAATCTTCTTCAGAAACCTTCCTTTGGGGGATTTACTTGGGAAAACTATTTCTAGTATATCGATTGAGGATATCGATCTTATGATATCAGTATGGGATATCAATCTGGGAAGTCGATCTATGATATCGATCTAGGGTATCAATCTTGAGGATTGATGTGGGATATCACTCTGGGATATTGCTCATTTTATCATAAGCAAGGGATTCTGAATAGGGAACTAACCTATCCTTTTGCCAACTACCAACATTTCCCATACCATCCGCATAGAGGGATAAGCAAGAATAACTCTTTTCACTTCAGGATACCTCGATTCTGCTTCACAACTTTCATCTTCCCCTAGTCCTTGTTAGGATTGTTTAATTTGTTGATTAGTGATAGGCTTCTGATATGCTAAGGGCTATACTAACTGAACCTCAGCTACAAAAGCAAAGCAAGCTTTCTATCAACTCTTGATAAGACCCCTAGGTATGGTTGAATGACCAGAAAACCCTAGTATATCTCCATAGCAAAAAAATAGGTTGTGTTGAAAAACACAATTACTCACATGAATGATGGATTTATGATAAATGCAGAGATGCATGATTTAGACACAAACGTGGTGTCATTTGTAAGACTGAAAAACATAATCCCTCCTACTACGGAATGCAATGGATGATGAATGCCTATATGCAATGCAATAATGCAGCGGATGCATGAGTAAATGCAAAAAAATGACAATGCAAAATTCAAATGCAAATGCAAATGTTTTTGGATTTTATGCTTTACCAATTTTTTTGGATTTTATTGATTTTATAATTTTTATGAGTTTTGAGCCTCATATCTGACCAAACGGTGAGTACATGCCTCTGGAGCCTTTAGATTGACCAAGCGATTTTTTAGCAAAATCCTTGGAGCTTTTTAGGATGACCGAGTGGTTTTAAGCAAACCCTCGGAGCCTTTTGGGTTTGACCAAAGGGTTTATGAGCACCTTTGGGACTTTTTGGGATGACCAAGTGATCTTTTAAGAATCCTTGGAGCTTTTGGGTTGACCAAGCAATTTTTTAGAAACTCTTGGTGCCTTTTGATTGACCAAACTACTCACATATGAGCTTGGAGCCTTTTAGGATGATCGAGCGATTATAAGCAAACCCTCAAGGCTTTTATTGACATGACCAAGTGGTTTCAGGAACCCTTGGAGCCTTTTGGGATGATCGAGAGATTTTCAAAAAAACCCTCGAAGCTTTTTGAGTTTGACCAAAGGGCTTACAGATGCCTTTGGAGCTTTTTAGGATGACCGAGCGGTTACAAGCAACCCTCAGAGCCTTTTACTATGCTCTTCAAGCATAAAACGCCTTAATATGGATGATGTTGAGAGGTTCAGGCTCTTCAACACCTCCTAGCGATGTTAGGTGATAGGTACCTAGACCAATATTTTTAGATATGATGTAGGGTCCTAGCCAATTAGCCATAAATTTGTCTCGCATATCTAGCGGTAAATTAGAGTTTTGTTGGTTCTATTTCAAGACAAGATCCCCAACTTCAAAGTCTCTCTAGTGGACTTTGATATTGTAAGCTTATTTTAGTCACTCTTGATAAACGCAGAGATGCTCTAGGGCATTCACATGATGTTCATCAAGTAGCATCAGTTGATCCAGTCGAGCTTGTCGTGTGGTGTCATCATCGATGAACTCTTTCAATGTGATGCGCAGCATTGGAATTTCCAATTCCAAGGGCATAATGGCCTCAGCGCCATATACTAGTGAGAATGGTGTTGCCCCAGTGGGCATCCGAATACTAGTCCTATAAGCCCATAATGCAAGGGGCATATGGATATGCCAGTCTTTGTGGTTTTCTTGTACCATCTTTTTCAAGATGGCCACCACTATCTTATTTGAAGCTTCAACCTGCCCGTTTGCTTGCGGATAGTATGGAGTCACAAAACTGTGTTTGATTCTATATTTAGATGTCAAAGCTCTCATAGTTTTGTTCTTGAAAGATGTTCCATTATCCGATATTATTTTGGATGGAATCCCAAAATGACTTATGATATGCTCTAGTATAAACTCTGCTATACGAGCTCCAGTTGTCATTGTTAAGGGTATTGCTTCCACCCACTTTGTAAAATACTCAGTAGCCATGATTATAAATGTATGTCAGCCCGATGATGGAGGAGAGATCTTGCCTATAAGATCTAATCCCCACTGAGCAAATGGCCAAGCCGCTTGGATGGGTTGTAAGGCCTACGATGGCAAGTGCGTAAGATTAGCATGATGCTGACATTTAACGCATTTCTTGACATACACATTGCACTCCTTCTCCATAGTGGGCCAATAGTAGCCCATTCGAAGGATGCGCTTGATGATGGCCATGCCGCTAAAATGGCCACCGCACGTACCATCATGAGCTTGCAAAATTACCCATGATGCCTCTTGGGGCTCTAAGCAATGAAGGAGAACTCCATCGTAGCCTCGTCGGTACAAGATGTCTCCTATTAAGACATATTTAGCCACTTTATATTTAAATGTGCACTTCGTGGCATGCAACAATCCCTCTAGGATTATACCAAGCTTTAGGAAGTCATGGATTTGTGACATCCAATTTTGATAAGCCTCAGCTTTGACTGCTAAGATGACTTGCTCCCCCTACGTATCTACTTTTGCAAATGCAGACTCAAAAACAACCTTGTGGTGAATGGTAGTACCACTCCCCATAGGACTCTGAGAGGTTAATGACCCCTAGGGTGCCTTCTTAAGAAAGTCTTCAGCTTTGTAGAACCATTCAGCTTTTGGTTCTACACTGATCATGTTGACCGATTCTTTGTTATCATAGGTTGCACGCTCTACTGCCGGATGCGAGAGCATCTTGACATGGATGGTAGTGAAATCAATAGATGGATTCTGAGGGATTAAAGATCCCAAAGAAGCCATGGTATCTACGAACCTATTTGACGATCGAGGGATTGCCTCGATGTCATACCATTCAAATTTAGCCAAATATGTGGCAACTAGATCTTTATAGGCTTTCAATATGGGACATCGACATTGAAAGAGCCCCTTAACTTGATTTACTATGAGCAAGGAGTCACCAAATATGTTTAATATTTTAATATTCATGGTGACGGCTATGTGGAGGCCCAACAGTAGGGCTTCATACTCAGCATTGTTGTTGGTGCATGAAAAATCCAACTTAAATGACAAGGGCATTGGAGCTCCTTGCGGCATGAAGAACACTATTCTGACACCACCCCCTTGCTCGCACTTTGAAACCATCAAAGAATAGAGTCATATCAGCATTGTTCTCTAGTTCTTCAGGTTTGAGAGCTTCAGATATGATGAAGACTGCATCATCTGAAAGCTCTATGGTTAGAGGCCTACTATTTGATAGTGGTGCCTCAGCTAATTGATCCACTATGACCTATCCCTTAATGGACTTCTAGCTTATGAATTCTAGATCAAATTTCATCAATAGCATGATCCACTTCGTAGTACGCGTATTGTGATAAGTCTTACTCATCATGTACTGCAAAGGATTTTGTTTGGATATAACATATGTCGTATGACTTAACATATAGTGTCATAATTTCTTTGTAGTGAACACTATTGCTAAACATAATTTTTCCACATATGCATACCCGAGCTCATAGCTCACCAAGGTTTGACTAATATAATATATGGCATGTTCTTTGCCTTGCATGTTCTTTTGGGCTAACATGGTTCCTAGTGCAAAGTCAGTTGTTGATATATATAGTAGAAAAGGCACCTCTGGCCTTGGTGGAGCTAGCACTAGCGGTGTCACTAGGTATTGCTTTATTTTAGTGAAGGTTACTTGACAATCCTCATCCCAGTTGAATGGGACCCCCTTATGTAGCAGTCGATTCATGGGTCGAAATTTATCTGATAACTGAGTGATGAATCACTTTATCGATGCTACCTTGCCCTGAAGGCTCCTTAACTCTTTAATATTGGTGGGAGGATGCATTTCCAAGATAGCCTTGACCTTCACTGGGTCAACTTCGATGCCTCGCTTAGAGATGATGAATCCTAGTAGTTTTCCAGAAGTTACGCCAAATACACACTTCTTAGGATTCAGCTTGACATTGTGCTCTATCAGGTGATCGAAGACCTTCCTTAAGACCTCTGCATGCTCTTCTCATAGCAATGACTTGGCCAACAAGTCATCGATATAATCTTCTAGAATTTTGTGCATATAGTCATGAAAAATGTATGTCATGGCCCGTTGATATGTGGCACCAGCATTTTTGAGGCCAAATGGCATAACTTTGTAGCAAAACATTCCCCATGGTGTTATAAACATGGTTTTATGTTGGTCTTCAGGTTTAATCTAAATTTGATTGTAACCAAAAAAACCATCCATTAAGGAGAGCATTTCGTGACCTACAGTTGCATCTACGAGAGCATCAATATTGGGCAACGAAAATGAATCTTTGGGTGTTGCCTTATTTAGGTCTCTAAAATCTATGCAAATACGGATTCTTCCATCGGGTTTTCCCATGGGTACCATATTGGACACCCATTCTAGATAGTCGATGGAGATCACAAATTCCACATCCAACAACTTTTGTAGCTCATCTTTCACCATTAAGGCTACTGTTGGGTGCATCTTTCTAAGCTTTTGCTTGATCGACTTCTTCGTCAGATCTAGTGAAAGGTTATGCATAACCAATTTTGGGTCTAGACCTGGCATATCCTTGTACATCCAAGCAAACAAATTTGGTCTCTCTTTTAGTAGAGGGATGAGGGTGGCCCGCTCATCTGGAGTGAGACTCTCTCCAAATTTAACCTTCTTTGCACTGGTGGGATCATTACTGATATCCACCTCAAAGGTTTCCTCTACCGACATATGCGATCCCTCCTCAAGCTGATGAGGTGTAGGAATCAAATGGATGTCATCAGCTAGGTTGATAGGTTCCATGTTGGAAGTATTTTTGGCATGATAGACATCATATGCACAGCCTGGTGCAAAATGGAAAGGTTGCAACATTTCTTCATTAGGGAAGAAATCTTTAGGCTCAACGGGTGAATCAACGCGATCCCAGTCGATAGCATCTTTGTTAAGATACAATGGTTTGGATGGATCTGCTAGATTGCGGAGTGGAGTGGTCAAATCAATGGAGACCATGTTTATGGAATGGAATTGATCTCCAGGACCACATGGACCAACTTCTACATAATCTACGTAGTCCTCATACCCATGATCTGGCTCTAATGGCACAAGCACAAAGGGGTCTTCTCTATGAGGACTGTGAACAACTGGATCCTCCCTATGCACTGACTACAAAATAGGATCATTTGGCTCAAGGAGCTCCATGTATGTGCATGGAAGAGGAAACAAGTGATAAATCACGTTGAAATTTGATGTTATTCCCTTGAGATGAGGCTCAAGATCAATCTCTCTATGTAAGTCCTCATCTATGTAAGGAACATGATGGTGACACAAATAGTGAGGGCCTAAATAGGCTCTCTCTATTTCATCCTCTTCATCACTGTCATAATAGAATCCTTCATTCACCCCCACTCCTAGGGGGCGCTCTGGCAAGTGCGGCCCCATGAATCTGACCACTTGATTGTTGTCATCACTATCTGGATAAACCAGATAATTATATCGCAAGTGTGACATCACCAAGAAATCTAGCTCTGCTTCTTCCTCTGAATGATCAATGTTGGGAAGGATCTCTTCGGTAACCTGTATCGATTCAATAGGCAATAAATGACGTGCATACCAGGGCCTCACATAGGCACCTTCGACTTCATCCCCAGATTCATCATCATTTGAGGATTCCTCATCTGCATCATAGCCTTGTCCACTCATATCGGAGGTGGACTCCACTCCATATTCATTACAAAGATCTCCTAGCTCGAGATCACCTACAGTAATGGGGTTACACCCCTACACGTCTGTGTCATCGACTGCATCATGGGTTTGGTGTCCCAGGTTATCTTTGGGGTTTAGTTCTGTCTCAGTCTACTCAAGGAGCCCTTCATGATGATCTTCGAGTGGCTCAATGGTGATGACAGATATCATAGGGTGATTCCTCCAAAAACTGGAAGGATCAAGATGATATGGATTAAAATCCACATCATCCACCATACTAAGGTACAGATGATCTAGGGATGCTATGAGCAAATCATCCTACCCTCGTATCTGTAACCCTAAACCAAACCTATCAATGACTAACTGATAATGCGGTTCCAGTGGAGTCCTACGTCCTTGTTCAAAGAGACCAAGGCCGTATCCGTGCCAATGATATAACTCAAAAATATGCATGGCATACTCTGGGTTGGATAGATAATGAACATTTACTATGAAAGGTTCATTGTCATCTTCATCCATGGGCTCTCGCATTGGAAGCTGATCTAGCCCTACATAGATGAAATTAGTCTGATTAGGTGGCTCTCCCAATGGAACCACCGATCCAACCAGGTAATGATGAGCGGACGGTCGGCCCATCTCTTGCATAGTCTTTAGAATCGGTCCGAAGGTTACATTCTGCACAAGGTACTCACCTAATCCGGTGTTGGCGAGATGTACTGTCACCCATGGTGCGGATGATCCTACTGAATATGCAGGTGAGGTAGGTTGAGGTGCCTCCTCGGATTTGTCTTGGGGTTCCTCAACTTCCATAGGAGTGGGAACCTCCTCGATGACTGGCTCGGGCTCATGCTCCTTCTCTTTCTCACCCATTTTCACCTTCAACTTCCTTTCATCCCGATGCATGACTGATGCCGATGGTTTTAGGGAAGTGGTAGTGGTGTGCTCTGATCTGTGTGACACAGATGGTGTTGGTTGAGCATGTACTATTGGTTTACCTCCTGGCTTCTTTACCGATGATGACAACCGAACATCCAGGTGCATTGATGGGAGTATGAAACCCCTAGGAAAATCTGCTAGGTTCATGAACTTAAAAGGTTCTTCATTCGATGACACTACGTGAACCTGTCCCTCATGAATATACTTCACACACTGATGCAATATCGAGGGAACACAATGCATTTCATGAATCCAAGGCCTACCGAGTAGTATGTTGTACTGCATGGCCCCTTCTATCACATGACACATCACAGAGATGGTCTTCAGGCCTACCTACATGGGTAGGATAATTGTGCCAATAGTCAAACATAGTGCATCATTAAACGCTCTCAATGTAAATGTAGTGGGCACAATGTGTGATTTAGGCAACTTCAAATGACTCAACGCCTTGGTCATTATTATGTTGATCGATGAGCCGATATCGATCAAGACCCTTTTAAATGGCATGTGATTAACACATGCGATTATATGCAATGGTGGGTCAGCCATGGTTGTAGAAACCATCCTTATCTCATGATCATAAAATTGGATCATCGGTTCCTGACACTGTTGTACATGTCCCATGAAATTAGTAAATGCCTGTGCATCCTGGGATTGTACTTCAATGGACCTCAAAATATCCATAAGAGTCTCCTTGTGCCTAGGGGACTACTGTATTAGCTCATATATCGACAACTTCGTAGGAGTTGTCTGCAGGTTTTGGACCAACCTGCTCCTTATGGTCACCATCGGTCTTGTTGGTGGGCCTAGAATATTCTGCATCGATCATTGATTCTTCGTGGCTTGTATTTGAATGGGAGCATGAGGTTGATTCGGTTGTTCATATCTCCCATGTCTAGTGACAATGTTCACCATGCCTACGAACCCCTGGGTAGGTGGTTTGACTCACACCTGGTTGACCTGGCCAACGTTGTTGCAAGGTGCCTCATGATTTGGCAAGGGATTTTTGTAAATCCCCATATTCTGATTATCGAGTGCCTACGGGTTGTGCGGCACTACAAGCTCACCTTTTTCAATCATATTTTGCACCATGTGTTTGAAAGTCCAACACACCTCAATGTCATGGCCTTTCATTCGATGAAAAATGCAAAATAGATCTTCCTGGTACCCCTTTGATTTGGGTTGATTGGGGTCTATCAGCTTGACTTCGAGCAATCTAATGGCCTTGGCCTCGCAAAGTTGATGGAAAATCGATGTCAGTGATTCTGTCAATGGTGTGAACTGGCGAGGTGGGTGTTGATCTTTGTTCTTGCCCTTATAATTGTTGTTGCGCTTTTCATACTACGTAGGAGGAGGTTGGGCCTGATAATTCTATTTATGTTGCCCCTTGTCCTCCCTTTGGAGATTCAACACCACTTGATTCACATGGGCCTGCTTGCCCTGTTGTTTTGTGGCACTCTTCTTTTGTCCCTCTCTCTTGTTCTTGAGCTTCAAGTTGCCTTCCTGCAACTTGATGTCCTCGATCACTTTGGCTTGCACCAAAGCCTCTTCGAATGTAGGATACTGCTACAGCTGCAGTAGTAACGAGATGTGCTTGGCACAACTCTTTGTAAACATTCGGGTTAACTCTATGGTAGGAATAGGGAATGGCAACTTCACCATTAGTCTCCTCCATATCTTTCCATACTGCTCAATTGGCTCGTCATCGCGTTGAGCTAGCGCAGCCATATCAGAAAGATTGGCCTATTTCTTGATGCCAAAGGAATAGCATTCAAGAAAGGCATCAACTAATTGCTCGAAACTAGTTATGCTATGTTTCTTTAGCTGATTGAACCACTCTCGGGTTGGACTGGAAAGTGTCATGATGAAAGTACGCAACAACAATGCATCATTGCTTGCTATCTAAAAACAAGAGTCCAAAAAGCTCGTGATATGTTCCTGTGCATCCTCATCACCCTTAAACTTGTCTAACCTGGGCATATCAAAATGCTCAAGGTAAGCCGAAGTAGGTATCAAAGGATCCAAAGGCTCATTATGAATTTTCCTTAATATCAACTTTTGAATAGCCGCGCCTTATCTCTCGATGGCTTTGATCTTCTCGGCTAAGGCCTTGTAGGCCTCTGAAGATAGAAAGTCCTCCTCCCTAAGTTGACATGGAGGTGGCTTAGGAGGTACTATCTTCCTCGTACGAGATGGAGGGTGTTGCTCTTCCTCCTCCTCAACTCGGGAGCTCTCAAGATATTCTTGCTCGTATCCGTCTCCCTCTTCTTCTTCATGTTGCCTCTGCCTCTGATCATCGAGCAATGGTGGTCGCTCCCTCTGTTCAGCACTAGCATGAGTACGAGCGTCTCTACACTCTTGATGCATATCATCTTGCAACAAAGCCTTCCTATATACATGCTCTCTATGCTCATCATGAGGATATAGGCCAACCCTAGCTAGCCTATCCTCCTACTCCACATGCTCCTTCTAGGTAAGGATACACTCTTCATGCATGTGCTCCTCATATAGCCTCTATCTAATGAGCCTCTATGCTTGAATATTTTCATCTTCGATACATTGCCCCTCTAGGTGAGCATCCTCTAATTGATCTTGGAGGAGTTGGCATTTCTGCTCCGATATCACTGAACCCTACTAGTGGTTGGATGTCAAGCCCAACTCACTAGCATTTAAGTGCCAAGTGGTATGTGTGGTTCATTTTATTGTACATAAAAGAAATGCATCATATAGTACACATGCTCATTTTCTATATGCTATGCAAAATGAAGAATGTTTTACATTCAAAAAATGTAAACTAATCTAGATGCTCTTTTAGACAATGCACATTACGATGATAATTGACCACTTTGGGCCTCACACATGTAAACCAAACAAGACACTCTATCAAGCACGTTGTAGCCTAGGGTGGACTGCAATCATAGGTTCGCTTTTCCTAGCAGCGCCTTTCTATGGAAGTAAATGCGAAAGTAAACTAGGACGATTGATTACCCTTTTGTTTTAGTGGTTTTTCCTAATTTGCATTCGAAATCATACATGTTATAAAGACACAGAGAGAAAAAAATGATAGAGGGTTGAAAATAGGGCCTACCTCAGGTCCTGCAATGATTGGCTCTCTGATTTTTATTGTCTGTGCTGTCAGCTGGAAATCGTAGGGTTGGTCTGCGGTTCTGACTATAGACCGCGCGTTGAACCTATGGTTCAATTGTTGGCCCATAGCTAATAGCTACGGTCTATACCTACAAGTCAAAAAATTCAAGAACACATAGTCAAATGCTATTTATGCAGAGTTCTACCATGATCGCCTTCTGTATGACCAAAAAGGCATGCACCCAAAATGTTGTAATTGCATAAACAAAGTAAAATTGATATTCAAACACATAAATGGACAAAACACACAGAAATTACAAGAAATGCCTCTATTATTCCATTAAAATAAATAAGTGTCTAATTACAAGTAAGTCCCTCTTAGGGATACTCTATTTGATACGCAATTACAATTATTTCAATTCCCCTCAGGGATGAAATGCACTATCAAGCCCTTAAGGTGACACGAAATGCTCTAGGGTGAAGTAGACCCTCTTCTTCGCATTGAGGAAGGAAATGAATGATTGTAGCTCCTTAAAAACCTATTTCCTATGATCAAGAAACAACACAAGAATGTCAAAAGCATAGGAAGCCTCTCATGATGAGGCCCTTTAAATACAAATAGCATGAGAATAGCATAATGACATAAAATCAAGAAAATGTGTAAACTATGCTAAACATATGCAAATAATATTAATATTGATGGAAATATGTAAATGAAGAGCACAACTATCAATATATGAAATCAATTACTTGAAATGAAACATTATAACATGAAAAGAAGCCATTAATGTCTAAACTACTATGATGAGAACAAGTTAGTAAAAACACTAATTATGTCGGTCAGAAGTCTCTAAAACTACAATTAAACCATGCAAATGACTAATCTAATATAATTAGATGAGAAGAAATGAGAACAATAAGGTGGCTATACCTCTGTTGGAAACCGCATCACTGATGCATGGTCTGCACTATAAACCATGGTTGAAAGTCGTGGTGAGCACTCAAGTAAGTTTACCCTCAAAATCAAGGGCGATGGGCTTGACCTCCTTGTCCAATTGATGTTCAAGGGTCACCTTCGGTGTCCTTCTGACAAGTTTGGTGGTTGATTCACTGTGAGGGTCCTTCATTTACCCGGATTTGCATTTCTTGGCTCTTCTAGGCTCCTAGGACCTCCATGGCAAATTGATCTTTGGGTGAATAGCAAAGTGGCCTTCTCCAATGCATGAATTCAGTATGCAATTCGATAGGGCTCTATTGCTCGCTTGATCAATCAACTCTCTATCGATAATTCGACAACGCTTCGCTATTCAAAATCATCTATATGTTCTACCCAAATTGAAGGGGTATTTATAGGATGCCCTAGGGCTAGGGGTGGCTTCATGGAGAAGCCAAGATCAAGAAGAGGTGGTTAGGATAGTTGGAATGGAAGCCTCTGGAATATTTCATCCATTAACCACCTTCTTCTAGAACAAATGGTCGTTCAAACAAATTTGGCTCGGATGAAGGCCAATTGAACTTCAGTTAAGACCACAAGTTGCAGCTATGGTTCAAACTATAAACCGTAGGCCTTAGCCATGGTTCAGACTGTAGACTATAAATACCCTGATCAATACTGAGCTTCGGTTCAGACTAAGTAGGCCAAGGAGCCCAAATTGAGTGGTTAGAACCATTGCTCTATCTTGGAGTCTGTCCAATATCCTCCATATGGTCTTATAGCATGTCCATATGAGTAGTCTCCTTCGACATGACATTTTTTAGGTATCTACAATAAGATATTATATTTTTATTAACTTATCACTCAGTTAATTTGAATCATCTTATACCTTCCACATTGGTGATCCATTATCTCCTTGAAGGTTTATCATAATTTTAGAGGGATTTAAAAGATCTTTATCAAAGGTAAAACTAGAAGGTAAATAAAAATTATTTATGTTATGGTAAATGATCCCTTCAAATATAATCTCTAATTTATGTATCACACTTGTATTATAGGTCAACCTTCAATTTCTAAGATCATGGAGTTTAAATTAATAGTATCATGGTATGAGAAGGATTTTGGATAATTACTTAGTATGATAGAATGATTTTTTTTAATTAATGGTGCCCTTGATTTATAATAAATTATCATATAATTTATAGAGTATTTAATGTTGGAAAATCTCCATCAACATCTATAGATATTTAATTATTTGATATATGAAACAATAAGGAGTTATGGAGACCAAATTTAGATATAATAAAAATGTTGTGTAACTGATTAGAAAGGTATATTCTTGATCATAACTATGATGTTATTTTCAAAATTACTATCAAGCATCACATCTATATCTAAAAGGTATTTTCTTTGGAAATTATATGAGGAGGAATATATATTTTCTCTTTTCAAATGGAATGATGTTTGTATATGAAAATATAGTTGAAGGAAAGGATCATGAAATTGTATATTTATGAGCTTTTGATTAGGGATAAAACGTGGACAAAGATAGATATCATAGAATTACAATGACAACAAATTTTCTTAAAAAACATATAAGTTGTATGAATGCAGAAAAGTATTTAGAAAGAAAGTATGTTTAGGGGTTTGGCAACATGGAACCATGTGTGTGAGAGAGAGAGAGAGATAGAAATCATCCTTGGTTCTGATTGATTTTTCATCTACTAACCTTTGGTATCAGTTCTCACTAGCTTTGAGTCTCCTCCACCACTCTTCTTTTCCTCCTTGTGAGAACATTAGACTGAAACTAAGTCTAGTTTTTTGGTGGAGTGTTTGTCCATATATGGATGACATATACTTCTCCCTCATCCCATTTTACTAAGGTTTATTTTAGTGTTCCAATTCCTAATATTGAGGGGACTTTTGATGGTAGATTTTGAACAGTTGGGATCGATGCCTAAGTAATGTTACTCTGATATGTGGATTGTGGCATCAAACCTGTTTGTTGGAGCATTCTATAGTCTGGATAGTAAGTATTAGGATAGTTTTATTGATGTGGCATCAAAGTGACACACAAAAATGTGGAAAGAAAAGACTAAATTTGTGTGTGGCACTCTAATGCCACATCACTAGTATTAGAGGATGTGATCCAAATAGGGGTGCTTGTTTTAACATAGAATTTTGTTTGCACAATAGGTTTTTAAGGTCATAGAATGAGACCTAGAACCATAAAGAGAACAATTAAACAAAAAATTGCTTGAGTAACATCCACCCTCTAGTAGATCTTGGCCATGAAGGCTTTATTTTCTATAATCAAAACTTCGTGATAATGCATTACTTTTGGATGATGAGCACTTCGATCAGATGTGCTCTACATGGAATTTCACATCATATTCCAATGATGGTAGTTACCAAACCACTATTTTTTGAAATATAGAAATTTTATAATGGATGTCACTCTTCATGCAGTTTGCCCAATGAGCGACAACTACATGTTTTCATCAATCGACATTTTTCAAATCTCATCAGGTTCAAAGTAGGTAATGTAACAACTATCTTTAGTTTGATATCTATGCTATTTTATTTTGTCATCCTAGAAAAAATAAAAGTAGCACAATGTGAACCCTCCATGGTGGTACAAAATATTATTTTGAACATGCATTTCTAGAAAAAACCATATAGACATTAGCAATCCAATGTTTATTTCCTTTGCATCACCAATCAACACCACTCATACTTTATACCTATCATTACGTTTGAATTTGATAGGCTCACAAACATATTCATAATATAGGAAAATAACAACATACATGGGCCTAGACATAATATCATCTTCACAAGAGTGAAGATAGTGTTCATAACAAAGCAATAGGTAAAACAAATCATCATTTTCCAAGTAAGAAGAGGCTCAAGGTATGGCAAAATCACTCAAGCACTATAGATTTAGAAGCACACATATACATTGATCAAGAATAGACCTATGCATAACCATATCAAATTTCTATGAGGATATTGGTTGCCTTCTAGCAATCTGAGATTATCGTCGTTAGGTGAGAGGCTCACTGATTATTTTGGGTGACATACGATTCCAATAGAAATAAAATTTGGTGATATTAGCTCACTATTGAGCCTATTTTTAGGATCCAATGATAGGTCACTATGTTCAAAACCCCTGATAATGTGTTCAATAGAAAACAAGTCCAAGTAGATCTAAAACAAAAAATCCTAAAATCAATGGAGAACTTGCATTGTGCCACACGATGTAAGTTCAACCTTAAACCCCTAACTAATGACAAAATTTTCCTATGTATTCATGGCAACAATTGGTTGGGTATATTCGGATGCATGGCAAGGTTGAAATAGATTACCAAGTGCATTTAGCATTGATTGACTAAAAATCAGGTGGGATTGCAATGTTTTTGAGTTTTAAGGATTAATATCCCACATTCAGTGTGGGATGGTGCATATAACACCTTAAGAAGGTGGAGGCCTTACATTTTGTTCAACCAAAATGTGGTGGTCAATGGCACCTCCAGGATGGGGTTGCCTTCAAAGCACTAGTTGGTGGGTGTAGATGTTCAACTTCACAATGACACGTGGTGACCCTCGGGTTGTTGATCACATGAACTAGTTGTGAGTTCTTGCTAGTGTATTGAACATTTGGTAGGGTCATTGATTATGCATTGAATGACCTTTGGTTATCAACAAAAATTCAAACAACTTTCTATTTCAAAAGGAGCAAATTTTTTCACCATGGAATTCAAATTTTAGAACTAGAATTAAGGAAGGTGAAATGTTATTTTGTCCTTTTAATTTCTACCTCCAAAATGTTAGCTTTTGATGAATGAGCCTTGAGAGATAACAATCACAAGATGCATAATAACATGAAAGAAAGTAAATATGCTAGATGATTGAAGTATGCTAAAAATATAAATCATATAAAATATTACAATGTAGCTATGGAGGAAGTGAGCACTCCATTAACAAAGATACAGATCTACATTGTATCCATCACCACTAAAAGGTGTAGGACACAGAACTACACTATCCACTAAGCTATGCTATCTAACTATGTCCCTTGACTCTCTTCACTATATATCTAAGAGGCCATCCTTATATAGGAAAAATAGGATACTTGGCCAACACTCAATCTAGTTGTGCAAGGGACAACATCCACATGTACAACTTGCACATTGATGCTTGTGCATTTATTACATTGCATGAAGTAACTAGATAACTTGCATAGGAATTAATCTAGATATGTATCTTACCTAGTTGTTGTAGGTGAGTTGGAGAGGAGAGGGCAATCCTCCAAGGGAGGTCCTAGGTTCAAATCTCCACCCTACCAAAAATTTGAATTGGGTACCCAAATTCCAATTGATAATGTGTGGGGCGTGGGGTGACCCCGGGTGACTTGATGTGAGAACCCCTATTCTGTCTCTTAGAGAAAATGCGCCCCGAAGGGTTTTCGCAAAAAAAATCTAGATATGTATCTTGGAGGATACATTTACATAACCCAAATTATGGAATAGACTCTATTTCCAACACCCCCTGTATTACATTATTTGGGTATTGAAGAATTTATTCTTCAATATGGATTTTCTTCATATTCTTCTGCTTGATCTTCGTAGTCTTCTTCCTCTGCATTCTTTGTAACCTATTTAAGAAAATAGTTAGTGTCTCTGTAGTATGTTACATTTACTGAGAGAGCTTTCATTTCAAATTCCTCTATCGGCTCTTCCAATTCTTCAAATTCTTCAATCCTTTGAACTGGGTGACCTTTCTAATTTTTCTTCTAATATTCAAGTTGAGGGTATTTGGCAGGTCATTAAAACTATTTCTAATGAGGATTCCTTTGGTATTTTCATGGTTTAAAATTATTCCCATAATTTATCTGATTTCTTTGGTTTTGATTTTTGGAATTATGTCTACAATAGCCAGTACTGTGTCCTTTCTTTCTTCAAATCAATAATACCATGTTTTTCGTCTTCTTACGGAAGAAACAATATTTTCCTATGGATTATATTTTGAGGCCAATGCAATGTTAGTCATTCAATATTTCATATTATTTTCTACTTCATATTCTTGAAGTATATTGACTATCATCAAAATATGTATCTTTAATTAGGACCTACAAAGATGTTACCAAATGCTTATAGCTATCTGTAAGTACTCTCATGGTTAGTTGAGTAAGAAATTCATGTTTAACTGCTTCACATAAGATTAACAATTTTCCTTTAATATATGCTACCTTTCTTAGGAAAAGTTCTATACTCTCTCCATTGTTCATTTTCAATGAGTTAAGCTGAGTTTAGAAATGAAGAATAGTTACCTTATTATTTCCTTCAAATATATTTTCTAGGCTTACCCATGCATCTAAATATGTTTTGGCTAAACTGATATATGGTTGAATCTCATCAGTGATAGAAAAACTTACTATCATTAAGACCTTTGAATCATTTTCTTCAAACTTTAGGATTTTTGTTTTACATGTGGTAGGTTTATGTGTTTTACCTTTGACAACATCCCAAAGTTTTTCAAATCCTAAAATTGCTTTCACTTTATTTTTCTAAGAAAAATTATTAGGACCCTTGAGAAGTTGAGATCCTACAAGGAAGAATTTGTTATGCACCATTTTAAATCTTCCTAATATCAAGCCTTAGATTTGTAGACTTCCTTATGTCTCCCTAGAATGTTATAGTGCTTTTTGTAAAAACAAAGTTCAATTATGGTTGATTTTGTACAAGTTTTGTAAGAGTCAAAAATCAACTTTTTAACACCTTATTACTCCTAATTGAACTAAGCATTTTTTTTTCAATTTTGAAGAGGTTTTGATGTTGGAATTATTTTATCCCTTTTTGAATATTTGAGACAAGAAAATATATAGTGATAGCAAAAGTTACTATCATTAAGGCCTTTGAATCATTTTATTAAAAATTTAGGATTTTTGTTTCACCTGTGGTAGGTTTCTGTGTTTTACCTTTGACAACATCCCAAAGTTTTTCAAATCGTAAAATTGCTTTCACTTTATTTTTCTAAGAAAAATAATTAGGACCCTTGAGAAGTTGAGATTCTGCTAGGAAGAATTTGTTAGACACCATTATAAATCTTCCTAATATAAAGCCTTATATTTGTAGACTTCCTTATGTCTCCCTAGAATGTTATAGTGCTTTTTGTAAAAAAATAGTTCAATTATGGTTGATTTTGTACAAGTTTTGTAAGAGTCAAAAATCAACTTTTTAACACCTTATTACTCCTAATTTAACTAAGCATTTTTTTCAATTTTGAAGAGGTTTTGATGTTGGAATTCTATTATCCCTTTTTGAATATTTGAGACAAGAAAATATATATATTTGCTTGTCTCAAATCTTCAAAAAGGTACAAAAGAATTCCACCATCAAAAGCTCTTCAAAATTGAAAAAAATATTAGTTCAATTAGGAGTAATAAGGTGTGTGTGGAAGATCTTGGTGTTTCTGATTTTAAGTTGGCTGGTGTCGCTTTTGCAGAGCATCGTAAGTCTAAATGGCTTCATAGTAAATTAGAGGAAGGTGACTCCCCCATTACTATGGCCCTCTCAGATCTTGATGTTCTTCCGAAGGATCTTACCCAGGAGACGTCTGTGGAGGAAATCTATTCTCCGAGTACGACCAAGAATTTTAAATATATGGTTCTTCGAGATTTAAATATCATTGATATTAACCATCGTAAAATCTAGAGTACACTAAAATTTACCCTTGACTTAACTGAAAAAGTTTCTAGCTTGGCGGCTAATGTAACTCAAGGTGTTCACAAGCTGGTGTAGAACTATTTCAGTTCTCCCTCCTTTGATGCCTTGTGGTTTGGTTTCCGTATTTCCTTCTTGTTTGCCTCTGGTTTTTCTAAGGTTTGTTCAGTTTTTGTTGCCCTCATGGCTTTATTTGTAGTGGTTTTGGGATCCCGTTAAAACCCTCTTCTTTTAATAGTACCAAAAAAAACTAGGACTAATATGTTGTCCCTAATAGAAACCTTAATAACCTATTACATATATATATATATCCAACCTTAATAGAAACCCTAATAACCACTTTTATGTCCCTTGGATCATTTTTAGTTTTCAATAAAATAAATTTCATGGAGTAATCCTTGTGACTCTCAAGTTTGGAAAATTAGAGAAATGATAATAATTTTTGCAATATAATTTAATCCAAGTTGAATTCCTTATTCCTCCTAAGTAATATTGCAAATATTAAATTAATAATATAAGTCACCCCTTTAGCTTTCAAAATCTAATTTTTAACCTTATTTTATAACCCTTATATCTTCAAATTATGAATTCAATAATAGTTGGGTTTTAGGCCTTACCTTTTAGATGCAATATCTCCTCAATATTCAGTGCTTTTTGCATCTAAGTATAATAACATATAAAAGGTACCTTAGGTGCTTGATTTAATGGATATTCCTTGGAGTGGTTGGTCTTGAATGTTGGTACATATGGTGCTAAAAGTTGACCTTCAAATATGGGGAGCCTTTAATGCTCCTTCCCCTTATCTTCCATGCTGCACTTCGAACATTTTTATTGTGCTTCTCTTACACCTTGATTGTGTTGTTCTCCTCCTTTGGACATATTTGACTACACTTCATTCATGCACATTGAACTTGGACATTGAATGCTTTTAAAGGGTAGTTGATCATAGACATTGTGAGAAGTGTCATGTCTGTTACAAGTGAGCACTCCCTTATTTACGTAATGCTCCAAGTCCTTTTTTCAATGCTCTTGGAGAGATTCTAAATTGTATGGGCACTTGTGTGAAGCTGGTAGAGAATACCAAGTGTCAGGTATTTGCTTATAACTCCTGCATGGGAGTTTATAAAACATTGAGAGGAATTATGACCAAAATGTTAAGTGTTATTTTTGCATGGAGTATGTTATTGTACCATATTCAAATATGGATATTATAACTCCATAACACCTTTGCTTTGCAACGTTGCTTGGGCAACAAGAAAGAATTTTTTTGCAGGTGGATGGCCGATGGGCTATGGAGCTTCATTTTGTGGGTGGTCTTCTCCAAGTTAGAAACCATGAATGTAACACCTTTCCCTATTTATTTTATACCTCCAAATGTATTGAATCACTTGTAGATGTTTTTGATGTCCTTTTTGAAATTGATATGCACTCGCTTGTCTACGTAAATGTGGCTCATGAATGATCTTAAATGAACTTTGATTTTGCAAGTACGTATGTACAATATGAGCCCTTGAGTGGCTCCTTCTGACTTGGAAAGAAGAGTGTTGATGTTTGGCCTATGTTGACCTTTTTTTTTGTAGAAAATATGCCCTTATGTGGCACTTCCAAATCTGATCTTATGCCGTCAAAAACCAGATTAGAGCAATGCATATAATATATTATAATATTGTATAATAAGGCTTTTTAATATACCTTCTTTTGCACTCTATTTCCAGATATAAAATTCTGGTTTTGTGGCAGATTTTCTTGCAATACAAGGGTTTGAGGTTGTCTTTAAATAGTAGACACAAACAAGTCCAATCTTCAATAACAGTAGACAAAAGCTTTTTAACTTATGCAAATTTTCTACATTTGTTTTTTCTTCCATTCAACTTGTAATGCTTCTGATTTTTTAGACTCGCCAAGTCTCACTTTCATAAGCTTCTATTTATGTTTTTGGTTAGTTACGTTATTCTCAAAATTTTGGAGGATTCTAACCCTTTTTGTGGCTTCTATTGGCCACTTCAAGTTGCAGATTTTTATGCTTCAATAGTGTCTTTAGACACTTTATACAAATCAGACTTTGTGCCTTTCAAGAAACACAAAACTAATTTTCTTTTTGAGAGTGATATAGTAGTAGAAGTTCTTCACTTTTAATGCACTAATATTACACCTTATCACTCCAATAAACTCTCAAAGTCATGCACTAATAATTTACTACAACGAATCAAGAATAACCTAAAAATAATATTTAAGAGTTATTTTGAAATTTCACTACAATCAATGTTGTAGGACTTAGTCTTATTTTTCAAAAAAATGGATAATAGGTAGTTGATAGTAGCTAATATAAAATCTAATAAACTCCTAATGAATGTGCAAATGAATCCTTAAAAGAATTTTTTTTATTTTACACCTTTTAGAAGAATGTATTGTAGTTTCCTTTATGCAACTTTAATCCATATTCATGAACTCTAATAAATCTGATAAATAATTCAACTAATAAATCTCTTTTCACCATAAGTTGCATACCTTTTTCCTGTAGCTCTTCTTCCACCTTTGTAGAGGATGTAGATCTTGGTATCTAAAATACCAAGTACTACTTCAAGTAGGTAGTCCTAAACAAATCCTTCTTCACCCAATTATGGTCTTGAACTATCTTTCATGAGCCTAGAATTTGGTGTCTTGTTCTCCTCTTGTGTTATCCTCCTTCTGCTATAGATTTGGAGAATTTTATATCTCTAAAGTGGTGTATTCTTGTTGTGAGAGGAAATATTCAAATCTCCAAGATTTGTTGAGCTTATTTTGTCTTCAATTCTTCTTATCAAATTTTGACTTCAAGAAGGATCTTGTTCTAAGGTTTGGCACTCCTTGCCAAATTCTTCTTCTTGGATTTAGCACTCCTTTCCAAATTCTCCTCTTGGTCTTGTTTTCAAATGATGACAATTATACCAAGTCCTTAATTGATAGGGACTTCAACTAGATAGTAGATTTCTCCAATGAGTTCTCAAAGAACTCTCTTTATCTTTAGCAAGTTTGTCCTAGCCTTTCCAAGATTCTCGATGAGACCGTCACAAGGTCTTTGATCTAGCATCTTCTGATGGTCTTCCTTGAGACCTTTTCTTCAACCTTTTACTTCCTGGAAGTGTTGGTGGTAAGATATTCTCTTGGATATTCTAATTCTACTACTCCTGGCTTTGAGCAAGAGTCTCCTAGTCCTTCTTCTTCCAAGACTAGAAGTTATTCAATGAGATCTTCTCTTGATCTCTTCACTTTTGCTTCAAGGATGAGTTGATTCTGAATAATATACTCTTTCTAACTTTCTTGTAGGAAGTCTCCCAACTCATTGAATCTTATATTCCTACAACAAAGATATTAGTACTAAAATATTTTAGTCTGCTTATGAATCAAATATTCTTCTTGAATTCTTCTTTAGGATGAAGCCGTATATGGCCTATTTCAATATCAATGCTCCTATGGAATTTTTTGGTACCAAGGCTCCTATGACCTTTTTAGTATCAAGGCTTCTATGGCATTTTTAGTATCAAGGCTTCTATGGCCTTTTTAGTATCAAGGCTTCTATGGCATTTTTAGTATCAAGTCTCATATGGTATTTTTAGTATCAAGACTTCTATGGCTTCTTATTCAAGTCTTCTATGGCCTTTCTGTATCAAGGATCTTATGGACTATTCTTCAACTATACAAATTCTGCAATCTAGAAATGGAGTTCTTTAGTCTCCTATCTTCACCAAGATCCTTCACTACAAGTCTTATTCCATAGTATTCTTCTCTTGCACAATGAACTAACCTTTGCATTATGAGGACACACCGAACTTTGAGCAACGAAGTTGGAGTCTCCTAGATTTCTATCAAAGGAGGAGTCCCAATCCTCTAATAATTAATTTCCTATAATAAAATAAACTTTAGGCACCATTTAGAAAATACCAGATAACCTGGATGATCTTCACTAGATAATTTGCCAATCTAGTAGATTGAGTGTTGAGTCCTAGTCTTATCTCAAAAGACTCTAGATGAAAATGATCTCAGTATTTTTTGAAACTGAGATTCCTTTCAGTCCTATCTTTGTGACTCTCCCAAAATCTACCACCTAGATACTTCTGAGATATTTTTTTAGTGGTTGGTCTAGTGGCATGTCATTTTGAAAAAATCTTAGGCTAAACAACAATGGTGGTTTCCCTATTGACCTGCATAGACTAGATCTATCGTGGCTCTAATACCATTGTTATATTTTAATGAATGAGTCTTGAGAGATAAAAATCATAAGATGCAGAATGACATGAAAGAAAGTAGTTTTACTATATGACTAAAGTATGCTAAAAATATAAATCATATAAAATATTACAATGTAGCTATGGAGGAAGTGAGCGCTCCATTAACAAAGCTATAAATTTACATTGTATTCATCACCACTAAATGGTGTGGCACACATAACTACACCATCCACTAAGCTATGCTATCTGACTATGTCCCCTGACTCTCTTCACTATCTATCTAAGAGGCCATCCTTATATAGGTAAAATAAGATACTTGGCCAACACTCTATATAGTTGTGCAAGGGATAACTTGCACATGTACAACTTGCACATTGATACTTTTGCACTTATTACATTGCATGAAGTAACTAGATAACTTGCACAAGAACTAATCTAGATATTTATCTTGGAGAATACATTTACATAACCCAAATTATGGAATCGACTCTATTTCCAACATAAAAGCTTAATTTTTGTAAATTTTAAGGGTTATATTACATTTTTAGTGATATTTTTTTACCACTTCACACTTGAAGGGTAAATTATTTTTGTAATTGTACAAATTATGTAACATTGAAAGCACTTAATTTCACCCTTTTTGTTATTTGAAATGCAAAATTATATAATATAGTCCAATTATTGCATTTTGGATCCCTCAAACTCATTCCTAATAGCTTCCTAGATATTCATTGCAACCACTAAGCACTCTCCTAGCTTGGCATATACAAGATTTCAAATGTCTTCTAATATCATAGAAAAAGTGGCAAAACTCACCAATGTAGTGGATAAATTGATGGATAGAGTAGAGGACATGACAATATAGACAAATCCTACTAATATCAAGATATATAACAAAAAAACATCCCATAAGACAAAGTCTTGTCATATAGAGATAATAAAGTCAACACCCCATCATGACTTGGAAGGAACTTGTCCAAGCCTTGAAGAACACCTTTTACCCACCTAATTACCAAAGTGATCTCAAGACCAAATGGTATAGGTTGAGGTAAGCATATAATATGTCAGTCTTAGACTACATTTTTTATTTTAATAGGCTAAGGGTTGTTCTTGAAGTCAAATATTTAGAAGAGAAGATAATTGATAAATTTACTATTGAATTGCAAGATTAGATATTTAGGGAAGTGAAATTCACTCCCTTAACTACCTTGGATGCAACATTCAATCCTGCACTTCTAGCAAAGGAGAAGGTGACTACTTAGTATGTACACCTTTCCATGATACCAAGTCTATAATAGTCACATATGATGAAGACACCTTCCACTTCTTATTTCTCTCCTCCCTCTTATTTCTCTCCTTATTCCTCTTCCCTTATTCTTTCAATGAAAGAAAATTTTGTAATCATTGTAAAAGAGGAGGTCATGTAGAAAAATATTATTTTAGGAAGATATTTTTTATTGTAAAAACATCAAATGAGGAACCACAAGATGGTCCTATTTGTACTACAAGGGAGGCAAAACCTTATGTTGAGCTTAGGGATAAGCTCAATAATATCTACCTAATATCATATCCTTTGTATGAGGGTACCCATGACAATTTGTTCATTACGAGGGTCTACTTAATGCATGACTTTTTTGTACATTGTATCCTTGACAATGGATCACAAAAAAATTAATTGCAAATTTCATTGTTGATAGATTAAAACTATCAGTGGAACCTCATCATCATCCTTACTCATTAGGATGGAAGGATAAGGGTTCCTCCTCATACATAAATAAAATGTGTATGGTGTCCTTTACCTTTGATCTGTATTATCTAGATAGAATCACATGCGACATGACTTCCATGGATTGTTGTGGTCTAATTTTGGTAAAGCCTTATAAATATGGCAAGAGGGTTATATATAATGATTTTGAAAATATATACACATTACACCATTAGAACAAGACTTTTCTTGTTAAAAGCATTAAGTACAATGCACTTTTGATGCATCCCATTTAGCCACAACCATAGAATATTACCTTAATTTTTGATAGACTACAAGATACACCAACACTAGTTGAACCATCTCTTCTTCTTCTTTGTTGGCTCCTCCTCCTACTCCTCTAGCTTGCAAAAGACTCAACTACCTCAACAACAAGGTATTGGTCCTTGTCGACTTCCTCCTTCTAAGGGTGGCTATAGAGTCCTAACCAAATATGTCATTCTAGAACAAGCACCAATGATATTCATCCACATTGACCACATCAATGGTGATGTGGGATCACATATTTTATTCCATCTAGCTGGCATTATTTATTTTCAATGTTTGATGTCTCACACTCCCACTTATGTTGTAAAATCATTGGAATCCAATTATTCGATTGTGGAGAGGTATGATGAGGGCATAAAATAGCCTAAGTATTAGCTTAGGCATATTTTCTTATTATTATTGCTAATAATGTGAGCCTCCTTGCTCATGCTAGCTTCTAGTTGGTAGGTTGTTTTAGACAACCTCCTAGTTGTTAGTTGTTAGAACTTATTTAGATTCATTTATATTTTAGCTAACTAGGTGATGCTTTAGTTAGCTAGTGGTTAGCTAAGTTTGTTGTTAGTTGCAACTCATATTGTCTCCTTCCAAGTGGTTGCAACTACTAGATTCTTGTAATGTGCTATTTAAGTACCATGTTTGGTCTTGCAATTTTAGTCTTTGTCTTTTTTATATTTGTGTGTGGCACTTTGATGTCACATTAATATGGCTAATCATAGGGATTGACTATGTAATTATTCTAATCAAATATTATGTCTCTCATAAAATTAGAGAGCATTTGCCTCATAGTGGTAGGAATTGGGACAATTTTTCTCCTAGGATTATATTATCTATTAAGATGAGTTGGATATGTCTGATATCCGTTTGATGGAGGCTAGTATCTAGAGGGCCCTGCTAAAAGGAAGGTTGTGGGTAGTTCTAATATCTAAACCTTTGGAAATTATGTTGACACTTTAAGGATATAATCTCATTTTTTATGTCCCTCATAACACTTTGTATTCATTCTACTTTTAAGGATTGAGAGGTCGAGAAGGTAGTGGTAGTGGTAGATGGATATGTCTACACAGAGGCCTAACCAAGAATAGTGGTTGGTTGTATGGTCAAATGGGGATGATATGGTTATTGAACATCCAATAAAAGAGGTATAGGTGTTCTAGGAGATAATATATCTATTTCAATGAGATCTCTCTCAATTTGAGTGGCTATCCCATAGGTTACTAATAATGAGTTGCCTCCCTAGTTTTTACCATCATGTCATTATCATAATTGATTGCTTAAGATAGTATATGAAAGACATACCTAGTATGGGCTAGATTTCTTCTAGGATTATGTACTAAGACTTCTAGAATCTGGCATTAAAGTCATCCATAGATTTCATAGGGATCCTTTTTATGGTTGATAGTTGTTCTTACATTGATACCTTGCCCTCCTTCCCATCAAATGTATCCATAAGAATATTTTAAAGCTAGTTCTAGTCAGTAGTAGAGTTAGGGGTGAGGGAGATGTATCACTCTCTTACTTTATCTCTAAAAGAGGTTATCAATAATATAAGGGCAAAGTCTTGTTCTCTAATGCTTTAGAGAGCATATAGATTGACCATGTGTTGGGGATGCTTTGTTAGATTTATTTTGTCCTCTCTGATAAAATATGATAGGGATTTCAATGTAAAGGTTGGGACCTCATTCCAGTTGGATGTTGATACTAGTGGCTATAGAGGACCTCCATTATCTTGTGCTAAGATCCTTCTTTGGTTTGGATTGATAGGAGCATCCATGTTCTATCATTGGTTTCTTTATCTATTGATAACATTGAGAGGGAGCAAAAGCAATTGAGGATTTTCTCTTATAGTGGTACTTGAGCTCATGAAATAGAGGGCTTACCTTTAGCTACCTTATTTGGGTTCTCTCCCTCTTTTTTTTTGTAAAATAGAGTCATCGAATGGTAAATATTTGTTATTGTCTAGATAGAGATTCTCATTGCAACCTAGACCTAGTTATTTAAAGGTGATTTTTTTAGGTTCTTATTTTGTAGTAGACTCACCAAGTGAATTTTCATGATGATTCGATAAGAAAATTATTGAGACCTTCATTGAATCTCAATTTATCTTATAATTAGGAGATGTATTTTTATAATTTAGGTTCCACTAGGAATTCTAGTGTGAACTATTGGAGGCCTTAAACTACCCTTATGTCCTAAGCACTATGATATCCCATGGATATGATGTCTTTCTATCAAGAAAGTGCACTAATACCCTATGCCTCACTTGGGGTTCTAGTATTAGGAAGTTCAAGTATCATGGTATTTAACTCCTTTGGATGACCTCCAAGATTTTTGCTACCAAGAATGACACCTTGCTTGATCTAGTATTTAATGTGCTTCCTCCTAAGCTAGCCTACTCTATCGATTACTTTTCCAAGGAAAATGGAAAGAGAGTAAAAGCAATAAATAACTTGAAATCAAATGATAGGAAAGTAATCTTAACTATTCTAACTAGCCTAAGCTACAAGTGGTTATGCACCAAGAGACTATAATTTATATTATGCATTCTAGGGGGATTAGTGAACACATGAACTTGCATGATAGTGAAATTGAACATGGTCCCAATCATGCACAATTAAAAATTGAATAATATCCTATGAAATCCAGATAGAAAATGTATTAGTCATAGTACCCCATATAAAGATATACAAACACTTAGACCAATATAGAAATGCTAAGCTAGTAACAAATCCTTGTATTTGTATTAAAGTGCATTGCATTCATACAATTAAAATTGTCTTGACAACCTACACATCAATAGCTCAAGGTTCAAGTCTACACTAGAATATGACATCAAAAAAGGAGGTGGAACTAAAAACAACTCAAAAGGGAGGTCAAATACTAGACATGAAAACAACTGAAAAGGGAGGTCAAATACTAGACATGAAAACAACTCAACCTCCTTTCTCTTTCCTTGAATTCAATTATTTATAATATTTACAACAAAATTCCTCCCAAAATGGGTATGGGAGAGAGTCTCTACATCATTTTTAGTTGTTGAATTAAAGGGACTACACTACATTTATTTTAGGAATATCTAAAGCTAATTAGGGAGTTAAATTACCATAAATACTTCCATGGGTGGCATAGTCCTCTTTTCAAAGGTCATGTTAATGCATTCACCTTATCCCATGGAAACTTGAGATTAGGTGGATTCTTTTCTTGGTGAGGATCCACTTTGATGATCACAGCCTCATGCTTCCTCGATTTCCAACACATCTTGGTAATTTACCCTTTCTTGTGTTAGTTCACTAGATATCAATAATGGTTTGGTCTTGGACCTCTCCTTCGATGACTAGGTTGCTTTTGTGACTCCCTCTCTTATGCTTTTGATTAGCCCCTAGCTTGGTTGGTAATAAATATGATGTTATCTTGTTCCCTATAATTGCTAATTTTCTAAAGATGCTTCTATGCAGTATTCTATTAGACCTCATTTTATGGGTATGCTTCTAGTCTTGCATGGATTTTCCATGTTAGTCTTACCCCTCTTGCCACTTATCCTCTAGGGAATTTGTATGTGGATCAACAAGATCTAGTTATCTCATTGAGTCCTTACTTGACTCATCATGTCCCCCCTATTATTTCCCTCCAAGATACTTGGGATTCCTCTTATGGGTGTGTTGCTCATTCTATTGAGCAACTATCCTTTATTATATGAAGTGCTCCAACCTAATTATTGGAGGAGGGAAGGTTAGTCTTGGGTCCCACTTGTTGCATTAGAAAATAGATCTTGAAAAACTAATCTATTGGAGGCTATACGATAAATGGAACCCATTTAGTCTCCACCAAAAAGGTTTTGGGGTTTCTATTGATGATGGGATGTAGCTTAGTCACCATAAAAAATATTGTGATGCTTTGTTGTCTTGATTTGAGAGAGTGAATTTACCTTGTGACATAGGGAGCTTCGAGCATGTTATTAGTATTTGGCATAGACTATCCTCTATTGGTGTCTTCTTCAAATCAACTACTTGATATGTAGATGGAGCTTCAAGGCTCCTCATTTAATTATTTATAGTGCTAGCTTTGCTTATCCTCCTTTTGGGGTAGAGATCTGGCTCATTATAGTGAACTATTTGCTACATATATTCTAAAAACATCAACTTATATTGCAATAAGCATTGTTTCTTTTCTAAATCCATGTCAAAAAGAATGTATTGCAAAATTTGAAGAGGAATTGGACATTCAAGGAGGAATATTTTATCTCATATGGTTTGAAATTTATACAATAATCCTATTATTGCATGACAAGCTCATATAAATTAGAAATTTAATCTTATTAAATACCCCTAAAGTATTTAAGAAAGACATTCTTGATCTAGTTCTTATAGGTTTTCATATTTTATTATGTGTCTCTAATTTTGGTGACTTTATTATTATGCATTCAAGGCATAGGAAGTTAAAAATTATAACATTTATACCCATAGTAGATCCATAAAAATCTTGATTGAATTGTACATTCCATGCTAAAAATGGCCTCACACTATATAAGTTTTCTTCATAAGATATAATATAGATTAAAGGCCCTTTAAAATGGGATTATTTGTGAGGGCTTCAAAAGATGAGGATAGCTTATGTCAAAGAAATTCAAGTCTCCTTTTTCTATCAATATCTACCTTCCTATTAAAATTATTAAAGAAATATATTGATTTACAAATTATTGTATTTCACTAAATAAACCACCCATAATTTCCTTCTAGCCTTGGGACATAGTCACAAATCAAAATACCAAACTTGAATAGTATGGTAAATTAACCAATAAATGTGTTTAACTTAAGGATAATATTATACTTATATAATAAAATCATGTCAAGTGAAGCTTAAGACACAATTGAAAAGCAATTATATAAGGTAGCAAAATAGTCACAAAAACCAAATGCATATCATCTATTCTTGAAATAGTGATAGAAGTAGCAAGGTAGGATCTATTAATATTGCTAAATTTTACCTCAACCTTGTTTGATAATTTATCCATGTGAATCAATACCTATAATTTATTTTTCTCCAACTTATAATAGTATCAAAAACTCCAATACACTTTGACAAGGATCCTACTCTTAAAATTGAAAGGTTTAAAGATATAGATGTTTTGCCCAACTAAAGACCCTTTTATGCTCGTCCATATTGAAATTGTCATCAATTATGCATTCAAATATTAGAATATTAGTATCCAACCATTTCCAAAGTCTAATCCCTTTTATTAGGTTATTTAGTGCATAAATGGAGTAGAGTCCATATGTCTTTATTGCATAAAAACATAAACTAAAGATAACAATGATATGGTTCCTCCATTTTATCTAAGACATAAAGGTTTAGAAAATATAAATAAGCAATGGTAATTCCTCCATTGACCTCATCATTATATGAGTATATAAATAAATTAGACCTCCAAATATGTCTCCTAGATTTATTTAATCTACCACCATGCTATTTACTTTATATAGAAACAAAAACTTTAGATTAAAATTTCCTATACCTTGTACTTTACACTTATTGGATAGTAGTGAAATTATACCTAGAATTCTAAGATAAATTAGGAATGTTAATTGTTGGAAGAACTTGAAGGTTTTAGTTTGGCTAAATATTTAAACCTATTGGTAATTAAGAGTGGAATTTGAGAAGAAACCTCCATTGTTTGTAGACCAAGTGATTTTGATCTACTTCTCAAGGATACTAACACCATAAAATTTGAGGAAAAAGGATCTTGGGTCATCTCATAATTTGTGAATATTTGACTTGTGTAGTTATAGTCGTTCCTTATAATATGTATTATGGATAGTAGAAGATGACATTATTTATTTTATTCACCTCTATCCAACCTCCATTAGTGACCATATTCATGTATGATTGGAAGTTGAAGATTGTATGTATTGATCCTCCTCATAAACAATCTTGTAGAAGGATTATAATCCCCAAATAGGTGTGCATGATACCAATGAATCTTAACCAAATATGACAAGATATGAGTTTAGATTTGTACATGTTGTTGACCCTTTAGTAGGACTATTATCTTATGAATATTTGAAAAACAAATGAGAGTGGGGCATATAAGGAGATGCCATTGATAACTAAGTTGACTTCATTGAAGAAATGAATGGGGTTTTTAGTTCCAAGGGAGACTCAAAATGTAGTTCCAATTATCCCTTTTGCTTCTAGAATTAGATCTTATTGAGGAATCTTGGGAAGGATACAAGGGAAATTATTGTATTGTCATTCCAATAGAGCTTGTAATAGTAAGTCAATTTAAGTAGACTATTTGTTTGAATTCAAATTTTGATCCAACAATGTTTATTATTTATAGTAATTTGTAGTAAATGTCCATCTCAATACATGCTTTCAACTGAACATGAAATGTAGAGAATTTGTTCCATTTAATTTTACACCATAGAACTCAATTGTGCTAGCTAGTAATGCCTTAGAAATATAGAAAAAATGTTAAATTGAGAAAATGGAACTCCATCCACAATGAGTATCTCAACCATGAAGATCTCTCTAGATGAGATTCAAAATTCTAAGCTTGAAAACAACATATCTACAATGGGGTTGAGGAGAGCGGACATAGGGAGACTGGCCAAAAACTCCTATCACTCTTCCCCACTTCGACAAAGGTTTGAGGGATATGTGATGGACCTAAGTTTGATGTATTAATTAAGAAATACACCTACATCATTTCCTACTTCTAGTTTCCTCTAATATCCTTTCCTACTTCTACCTATCCTAGAAAATTAACTATTTTTTAGGCTATTGATTCAAGCATACAATGATATTTACAAACAAGATCCCTAAACTAAATAATTTCTTATTTCAATGTAAATAGAAAAATATGTTATTTTCCTTTAGAGCAATGGTTATAGGGGGTTTATGTAGGAAGCTTATTTTTAAACCTACAAGAAATTTAGTTTTCCTTGAGAATGAAGGAACTAATTCAAACCTCGAATTAGAATGATAACAAAAATAAAAAACACTTCCTATATTATATGTACTTTTCATTTCCTTAAAAATATGCACATATAAGACAAACAACCCTATGATCACATCTACATTACCATAGTAAAAATAAAAAATAAATTTAATAATATGAGACAATTAAACCTATTATTGCAAACTAGATTAAAAATTCTAAAATAAAGATAATTTTTTTAAGAAAATACACAACACATGCTAACATAGACTATATGCATTTTTCTATTATTTGCACACATAAATCTATCCTAACATAGTACACAAGACAAGACAACGACCTAGAATGCAAATCTAACAATGCAACTAAAAAAAAGGAACTATAAATCTAAAAGAAATGGAATTAAGAATCATCAAAACTACTATTCATTTCAATTATTATTGAATGCCTTGATATCACTCTTTAAATTCCATATTACCATTTTTTTAGGGATTTAAAAGCATTATTGAATGCCTTGATATCAATATTTAACTTCCATATTACTATTTTGTTAAGGATTTAAAAGCACAAGTGACAAGTTGTTTGGGATTTAAAAGGTCTACCTCAATCATGCCCTAATTTTGTAATGATGAAAAAAACTAGAAAACCAAATAAAATGAAAAACTTTGAACTATTTTTAAGCAAATCCTTAAAAGCACCACTATTTGGTAGTACTATCAATAGTGTCGCTAAAGCTAACAATAGCAGCACTCTCATGTGACATTACTGTTGTGGCTATTTTTGATCAAAATATGGATCCAAGAGCCCTAGAATGAATAATAGTCTTAAATGCTAAATTGAAATAATAAACAAACTTTAAATAATCAACCAAATAATTTTTATTTACCTCGTTCTTTGTTCCCAAATTTGTTATATTGTAGGTTTATGGAAGCATTTCTGGTGCTTTATTTGGTTACATGATATACATTTTTTTGTTTTTGAGAAATACTCATTGATTCTCATTTCACCAAAGTACACAATGGAATTTACCTAGGATATTCACAATGCATTACACATTGAATCAACTAAAGTATTAACAATGAATCTGAACTAATAATGAAACCAAACTAATGCTCAACACAGTAACAATGTATTCTGATAGAATACTCTCACACCCACAAACGATTTATTCAATAAATGTATTACAACAAAACAATGTATGTATTCTCTATAGAATACCATACTCTCACTGTTGCTACATCCATACTCTCAATATTCTATCTATGCTCTCATAGAGCTCTCTAATGGAGTGCTACACACACTCTACATCTGGCTCACACTTTGAGCTCCATACTACAACCTACTTCATGCTTCTCTTCTACATTCCAATACAATGAATAATCTCTTAT